>JAHTLZ010000007.1:40422201-40450920 GCA_023846285.1 Phrynocephalus versicolor | reverse complement strand
AAAAAAAACCTATACAAAACAATGTTTAAATATCTAGAATTAACTATTCATAATTCCTCTCAACAATACTAAATAAAAATAAAATAAAAACCTCATTCTCATAAAAAGAATTGAAGAGGGGAGAAATGTATAGAAGGAGGTGGGACTAAATTTCAATGAATGGGCATGAAATTTAACCAGAATCATTTTTGTTGCTCTGTATTTTCTTCCAGTGCTTTGAGGCCTAGTGAAGAGGAAAGAACAGAACCAAACACCCACACTCACATGCAAACACAAAAGTGAAACCTTTTTCTTTTCCCACTCACTGCAGAATACAGTGGACCCTTGTATAACAAAGAGCTTGTATAATATAAAATTGTACAACATAAAAAATTCCGGAGAGAGGGGAAATTTGCTTAACATAATCGCCTATGGGGAAGATCCGTACAACATAAAAATGGGATTACTCCATTTTCAATGCATTCCTATGGGAATTTGTATAAAGGAAAATTTGCTTAACATAATTTTGTTTGGAACGAATTAATTCCTTTATACAAGGTACCACTGTATACAGATACCATTCTTATATGACTTTATCGCTCTTGAACAAAAACTCTGGAATTAGAACTTGCTCGTTCTGCATTCTAGAAAAAGTTCAAAGGGAAGGGTGCTGAAATTGTGTGCTAGAGGACATCTGAATATGTTCTGGAAAAAACTAGACTACCCCCCCCCAAAAAAAAAAATGCAAGTACAGTGGGCAGCAATATCATTCCAAGAGAAGAAATAACTATTATGCCTCACCCAGCTGACTCATATTTGGAAAGGAAAGATGATTCTTTGCAATAGGAGGTAACCAGGAAGCTTAATCTAAAATGTAATGTGTATAGTTTGGGGGATGCGGATCTATTGAAAAAAATAAAGGTTCTCATAAATTCAGAATAATCCTGTAAAACTGGATGTTTCATTAAATGAGGGGAAAAAAATCTTGCTCTTTTGCTACTTCCATCAATCATATTTGAGAGATGCTTACAATAAGCCAAGGGTCTTCTCCTTCAATTAACCCATACAGAATTTCTTATTAGTAGCATGGATGCAGCAAACACATGCATTCAACTTTCAAACAGCCACATTTCCGTTGCCTTACGAGTCACACTGTGATCTTATGCCTCACCAGAATTTCAACAAATAAAAGGAGTGGGAATCCTATTATAGTGCTTTTTTTAAAAAAAAAAAAAGAAAACCAGGATTGTTTTTAGTGCTTGTAGACCCAGATTTTGTAGTGTTTGTAGATCCAGACTTGATTCTCCTGATTCTTCTTCTATCCCTTTGGGGAACAGGTGCAGGAGAGGTGAGAGACGTGGACTAAATTAATTGATACAATATAGATTGTGGGTCCGCTGATGACAATTTTAGGATAATGATTTTAAAGAAGGTTTTTATTACTGTTTGATGATTTACTGATATTTTATTTATAACTATTTTAAATTGTTTTAATTCTTTGATTGTAAGCCGCCCAGAGACCTTTGCGTAGTGGGCGGCATATAAGTTGAATAAATAAATAAATAAATAAATAAATAAATAAATAAATAAATAAATAAATAAATAAATACCCTGCAGCTCTGTAGTTCAAGGTAATGTATTTCACTGCCAAACACAGGACATAATAATCCTACTGGTCATTGACATTAAGTGTAACAGCATAAATTGCAGTAGTGAACTCGCTGATGGTCAAGGATCCTAGTTGTGTGACTTATTCCGCCACAAGAAATACAAGCTACGATTCCTTAATGCACAGCAATCTGCCACTGTAATTTAGGCTTTTCAATTTATACAGTACTGCCATATGTAAGCAATAGGATTCTGGCCATTTTACTCAGAAAACAAGTAAAACAAAATAAGTGTTTCTTCTGAAATAACAAAGCCTGATAAATTTACTGGCTGGGATGAGGGCCAGAAAGTGTTGGTGGAGAGAGTACAATCAGGAAGTTGAGCATTTTCCAATCCAGCTTTGCCCAGCTCCATTACCCTGGAACCTTATAAAGCTGTGTGCTAGACAGTGTTGGAAATTTAGAGAGACATTATCATCAAAGGGCTGATGGTTTGCCCGTCTCACCCATTATCTTTGAAAGAATCTGGACAATATACCGTAATCAGTGAGAAACGGTGGGACTTGCAAGGGGACTGGCAACTTTTACCTCCCCAACTCAACAGAAAAAGAGAGAGATTGATATAAGAGACCCCGGTGGGATCTGGAAGGCAGGCAGCCACAAGACAGAGGTGTAGCTGCCCACCATGAATGATGGCAAGCCCTACGTTCCCTTTGTACTTTGCCTTGTCTCTAATAATTATGGAGACCCAGTGTAGCATAGTGGATAGAGTGTCAGATTAGGATTCAAAAGACCTGGGTTCAAATCCACACTTGGCTGCGGAAACTACTGGTGGGGGAAATCACAAAAGTAAAATCAATCCTTGAACAATTCACACCACAAAAACTTACTTGGGTTACCATAAACTGGAAGCAGCTTGATAGCATATAGCAGTGATGGCAAACCTTTTAGAGACCAAGTGCCCACTATTTTTTTTGGCAAATTGCCAATACCACAATTTAACCTGAATACAGGTGGCTGTGTAGGGGCGATGTCAGGTGCCCACAGAAAAGGCTCCGACTGCCACCATTGGCACCCGTGCCCTAGGTTCGCCAACACTGGCACATAGCAACTATTAATCTGCATTATCTTTACTTGAATCTCTTTTCTTCATACCAAATTCCTGGATTGTTTTACAGTGGCACCTCAGTTTACGAGTACTTCGCAGAACAAGCAAAAAATTTAATAAAATGTTGCTTTGCTTTGCAATCACACCCTCCTCCGCTGCAGCCGCCGCCATCCCCATCAGTCCCTTGCTGTTGTCCTCCCCTCCTCCTCCCTGTTCCTGTAGTTCAGAAAAGTAACTTTTCCAGGCTCTGCCAGAGCATCATTCTGCCAACCTGAGCACACTGATCTTGACGAACTTTAAAAATAAGTAGGGTTGGATATTATCAGTAGCTGGGTGAGAAATCACAAGGGGATACCACAGATTGCCACATGCAGTTGAAACAGAACCCTCCCCCAAACTCCCGAGAGTCACAGTCACACAGAGCTGACAATACTGGGCTCATGGAACACTTGTCTGAACTCAGTGGCTGAAATTCTGTTCTCAGCTCTGCCTGCATAACTTGACATAGTGCAAGCAGTAGGGAAAATTCTCCAAAGACAGATGAGATATTCAAGGAGTCATTCCACAGACATGTCACACTACAGCTGTGGTGTGAATTATGCAATGTGGTTCACACTGGTGTGAATTATTGTGCAATGAAATTACGCAATGCAGACCACCTGGGTGCGATGCCCTGCGTACTTCTACAGGTGTAACTTGACGGTATGTCGACATCAAATCAAGCACGAACTACCCTTGGAGGCAAAGATGTTGAAATTAAAGCTGTCGTACTTTGGGTGCATCAGGAGAAGGCAGGATTGCCTTCCAATAGAGTCAATTGGAAATGATTTTCTCCTAGGGGGACCCCCTTTGGAGTTTAATAACTTAGCCCACTAAACCCCAAACCTCTCCAAATTTGGGGGGCTTACAGGATTTCTCTAGGATGAATTGTTTCATTCCTAGAGGGAAAATGATGCTTTGTTTCATAATGAAACGATTCCTTATGTAATGAAACAACAAAACAGCATTTCGTTTTCCATTTTCTGCCCATCTCTAGTCTTCTCCAATCAAGAGAACAGGCAGCCTCCAAAGTTACAAACATGAAATTACACATGTTGTTTACAACCTGCATGAATCATATAAGGAAAGGTATCAGAGATCTCTGATAACATTCAGGTTGAGAAACATATTAAAAAGATACATCACCTAAGAAATGGTTCAGTAAGAGAAGAGAGAATTGGTGACAGGAATGAAGTTTGTATCTAACCATTTTTAAGAGCCAGCTAGGTGTTCCTCGCATACCCATTGGAGTGCTTACAGAAACAATAGTTCGGATAGGGGAGAGGTGCCCTTTAGCTTTTTGGCCCTGCTTCTAAGCAAAAGGTCAGGGGGAAAAGAAGGTACCTTCCTTTCCAGATATGCAACATGGCACCAGGAGCGTGTCCGCAGTCACTGCCGTCCCTCCAGAACACACCCTTCAAAGAAAGGTTCCCATAATTTATTGGTTTAACACAAGTATCAGGTAAAAAAAATGGAATAATTGTAGTCCCAGGATGTAGAAAATGTCATGCTCTTTATTCCAGTACAAAATGCCCAAATACTGGAATAAAGACCATTATATATATTTTCTACATTCTATGACTACCCTTTAGCATTATCAGACCTGATACCCCACTGGATGTACCAGTTCCTTACATTTTTTTCTAATGAAAGCATCACCTATCCTTGGTTTTGTATTGTCTAAAGACACATGACATTGTTTATGGGTCGTGTTGTTGATGGTGGTAGTGGTGTGCTGCTGTTGAACAAATTATTTTATTTAACTTAGATTAAGAATTGCCCTTCAGTCCTCATCCCATATACCTTAAAACTGGAAGCCATCCCATCTTCCAAATCAATCATGACCAAAAGCTCCTGCCACTGTTATGCTAAGCCACTTTCCAGCCAAGATTAAAGACTCGTATGTATTTTTCCCTTCCCCGTTCGGTTTCATTTTCAGGCAGATCTTGCAAAAGCACTCTGCCAGAAGTCAGCCAAACTGCTACCGAGATGAAGGCTTCAGTGTCTGAATACAGAAATCAAAGCATGCTGAGCTTCAACCAAGGAGCAAAGGTACCAAGCTCCAGAGCATCCCAAACAAGGCAGACTGTTGGAGCTCCATCCATCCATTAAAGTTTCTACAGATGGGCAGAGGAAGGAGGGGGGAGAGGAGGAGGAAGCAACACATATTTTGGCACCCGCTAGCGTTTTGCCCCTGCACACTACATGCAGCCTGTACATTAGAACCCTGAATTGAGTAAAAGAGAGGCTATAGAGCTTAATAGAAAACATCTTTAACCAAATACACAAAACTTCAACTTGGTATGGATTTGACAGGGCAAACATTCATCCTTGTCCACACTTTGCAAACCATTTTTACTACAAGTCCCAGAATCCCCCAGAATCAATCCAAAGACTCATCTAGCACTCACTACTTGGAATTCCTTGAACCAGATCTACCAGGAGAGTGAACCTGGGACCTTCTCTATAGAAATATAGTATAGTGATGGCGAACCTTTTAGAGACCGAGTGCCCAAACTGCAATTCAAAACCCACTATTTTTTTTTTTTGCAAAGTGCCAATACAGTAATTGAACCTGTATACAGGTAGCTATGAGGGGCAATGTCGAGTGCCCACAGAAAGGGCTCTGAGTGCCACCTTTGGCACCCGTGCCATAGGTTCGCCATCACTGATATAGATATACAGTATTATATTACTGAATTAAGAGTTCTCCCTAGAAAACACTGCCAGTGAGCATAACCTGGATGCGAACCAAGTGCCAAGCCTGCATATACTGAACATGAACATTGATTTTCAGAAAAAACGAACATGTACATATTGACTGTAAATGGCACCAGCCATAATTCATGCTCAAGACCTTCATATCTAA
Organism: Phrynocephalus versicolor; assembly: GCA_023846285.1. Classification (NCBI taxonomy): domain Eukaryota; kingdom Metazoa; phylum Chordata; class Lepidosauria; order Squamata; family Agamidae; genus Phrynocephalus; species Phrynocephalus versicolor. Next base: position 40,445,318 of record JAHTLZ010000007.1, on the reverse strand, counting down.
AGCAGGACCTCTCCTGATAGATACCATTTCAGCAGTGGGGGGGTTGTGGCATGCCCTCCCCAAGGATGTGCATCTGGGTCCTATTTTCACCATCACCATCACCACCACCACCACCACCACCACCACCATCATCATCATCATCACTGCAGAGCTGGAATGGACCCTATGAATCACTAGGTAAAGCCCCTGTCAAGTAGTCACAGTGGGGACCTGAACTCACAACCTTGGGCTTCATAGCCAGGGACCTAAACCACCGAGCTATCCAATCTCTAGCCATTTTCCTGTGACTTTTAAACCCCAAACCGTTTATTCCCGTGATAAATTGTACTGCTTTGTATTGAGTCTTTGAAATGCTGCAGTATTTTGCTCTCTTGCATGCATTTGCCAACACTGTGTTGCAGTGAAATTGCATGCAATACACCTGTGACGTTCGACATCAAAACTGCTTTACCTTGGTGTTAGCACTTTTCTACTGTGGTTATAGAGTAGTTCTTAAGAGCTGAATGAAACAAATGAATCGACTTCCTTCCCAATGCATGTAAGAATGGAGACTTCAGGTAGAAATACACAAATTATAAACCATCTGCTCACCATCTCCTTCCTTCTGCAGAAAGAACAATATGAGGTACAATCAAGACTTTGCTCATCGCCTGAGCTCAGTTACAGCAGGCTCAGGTAGCCAGTTCAAGGTTAACTCAGCCTTCCATCTTTCTGAGGTTGGTAACTTGAATAACCAGCTCACTGGGGTGGGGTGGGGGAGCAATGTGTATCCTGCAAAATGAAAGCACGACCCACCCAGAGAGTCTCTTTTTAAGCACGATAGGGGCAGTATAAAACCATCACACTTGGCTTTTATTCTGTTTCAAGAAAAATAGGAATGGGTGATGTGTTTGTTTTGGGGGTGGGTTTGTTTTCTGTTTTGGGTGGTTTGTTTTTGTTTTTGCTTTTGTTTGTTTTTTGAGATTTTTCTGTATCACCACCACTTTCACTTGGTACAATTTTTCCACAGTGGCTATTCCGAGGCAGCAGGTATAGCAAAAAAAAATAAAAAATAAAAAATAAAAAGGCTGGGGCAGGCCCATTCCTAATATACAAATTATCCTTCAGCAGATGAAAAAGTGGTCTCTTACCACCCCCTCCTCCTTCTTTCCCCCCTGCTTATTTTTGCAAAAATGCTCATCCAAACTTCCTTGAGGACCAACAACGACTATCAGATCAGGAGACAGAGTATGCAAACCCACAGGAGTAATTTGCTTCAAGATTACCTCGGTACTGCCTCCTCATGAACTTGCCCTCAGTTTGTGGACCAAAAAAGGCCTGCATTCACTGACGGAGGCCTAGAAGGACGGTGGTTTTCATCTAAAGCAGGCATGTCCAAACGTCGTCCCTCCTGATGTTTTGGACCACAACTCCCAGAATTCCAAGCCTGTACAGTATTTCCAATGACAAAGGACTGTGGGAGTTGTGGCCCAAAACATCTGGAGGGCCGAAGTTTGGACATGCCTGATCTAAAGGGTCTTACACAGGTCGCCCAAGATCAAACTGCCCTCTGCAGAAACCAAAAATTAAGCCCAGAAGCTGCTCACATCCACTGGTTTTCCTCAGCATTGGGGGTGGGGGGGGCGGGGAAACAGAACGTTCATTTCTTAATACAGTAGTTACTTATATCATCATATAATATTGATATTTAGAAGCCTGTTCGACATCAATATTTCCTTCGTTGATTAGCAATTTAATATATGTTTCCTATTGAGAGCATTGAAGACAAGACAACCTAATTTAGGAAGTAACCTTTTTACAGGTTCAACCTAGATTCCCAAAGCACACAGGAAACCAAATCTAATTTGCTGGACAGTTAAAAATCCATTTAAAACCATGAACTACTGTTGTGATTTCTTCCCTCTCTTCCCAATCACCTCCAGCTGAGAGTAACTGATAATTGAGGACACTACCTACGTCAAATATATACGTCACTTCAAAGGATGGGATTGCTTCTTCTAAGCATAAGATAAATTTGTATCTCGTTTTTTTGCAAAACACGGTGTAGTTCATTGTGCCTTGACTTTCTCAGTCTCATTTTGTACTCAAGAGTTGAAATAAAAACTTCCCATCCACTAGACCAGAACAGAACCAAGTTACCACCAATCTCTTCGGAATAATCCCTCCATGCTTACTGCATTTGACTGGTTCAATCAGAAAAATGTGTTATTTGTTCTTGGCTTGGCTTCCAAAAGTATGGATAGATTTGTACAAGGTCCCATGCCCCTTTTCCTTGTCATAAGAAATAAATCTAGGAACCTTTAGTTTTCAATATGTTGAAAGATTTGTGACAGCTCAGGTTATCTGCTTTATTTATTTATTTTCCTGTTCCCTGCATTGGAGGCTGAAACCAATTCATCCAGAGAAGTTTGATCTGGGTACGGATGAGGCCTCTAAAGCATTATGCTCTGCTGACAGTCAACAGGTTTCAGGCCGTAGGAACAAATCATGTTTTAACAGACTGGCATCCTTGCAATAAGAATGGCTTTTTAAAACATTTTGTTTAAGAGATCCATTAAAAGATCACTCTTTGGGGAGTCATTCAACAGAGTAATTTGTTATCTATCTGCATTCACAACTGCATTCAATACTGACCACAATAATTCACAATATTCTGGTGGGCAGATGTCTGGTACAAATACTCCAGGCCTGGGAGGTGGGGCGGGTGGTGGGGGGTGTAATTATCTACTTCAAAACATGGTGCCTATATAACGTATCATGACCTTGTAATTTCTTCAGATTAAAAATAGAAGAAATCAATTAAGCCTCTCAACAAAAAAACAATCAACAACAACTTAATATACCAGTTGCAACCATGACTACATTGAAGCAAATGGAACCTAATCAGTGCTGCTATGTGTACAGCTAATGGTAACAAAATACGATGGACACCAGATTTTATAAAAAGTACTAGAACTTTCTGTGACTCAATCCCTTGGTTGTTTCACCAGGTTTTACACTATTTCTGCTTTTTTGCAAAATTAATGTAAATATTGGCAGAAACCCAGCAGTGGAACGTAACGCAGTGCAAGGTCCATGCCTTCAACAGCTGCTCATTAATTACATTAAAAATCAATTTTTTCAGAGGCTTTCCACCCCAAATGCTCCTGTGGATCCCTTTTATCAAGAGAAAGTCACTGGGGCTGTAAAACAGGAGGAAGTCATTAATTTCCACAAATTACTGCTGGCAAGAAAACAGGCAGCCATTTACAGAAATTCAAGACACCCTCCAGCTCCACAGCCAGTAATGGCTTCACCATGCAAAAAACCATACCAAAGTCCTTTTGGGAGGGGGATTGGAAAATATTATGAAACACCATGGCAGCTCATGATTCCATGAGCCATAGAATATAAGGTCCACTGCTGGATTTCAGCCATTATTTCAAAAGAACCAGTTGAGGTTCAGAGGCAGCTCGCAGAAGGCTGCACGGTGTGTAGTAAACGTAACGTATGGTCCTACACAAGGTTGCAGGGTGCAAAAACGATGGTCAAATCATGTGATTTCATATAATGTATGTACCTGGACCAACTCAAATTCACACAATTCATATATTCTGGGAATCCATTGTTTTTAGTGGACAATGAGACTTAATCACCACCCCTCAAAGAAAATACACCTTCTTTCTCCTCCACCTTCCCACAAGCCAAGATATTGTCTACCAAATGATCTTCAAAAAGGCAGTATATGTACTCACAGGTTGAACAGACCAAGAGCGCCCGCACCACCAACTCACAGACCACTTTCAGCTTCTGCTGGACTCGAGTGACAATGCATGGAATGATTATGTCAGCTGGAACGTAGAATTGAATCGAATAGGTCACAAAAATCCCAAAGGAATAAAGAATCTTGACCAGTTGATACAACCTGGGGGGGGGGGGGGGGACATATTTGAGCAAGATAAATGCAGGTCGAACATCTTGTGTACATAAGAACATAAAAACATAAGAAGAGCCATGCTGTATCAAGCCAAAGGGCCACCTCATGCACAAATATGTATATATACTGCTAAAGTGATAAAGCGTATCAAACAAAATATCTCAACGGTGTGCAATATGTAACAATTAAAACCACAGGATAAAAAACAATATAACATATCTATAACATCAAGATCTGTGGTCCACCATCTGTCACCTTGGTAAAATGTCTCTGAAGATTCTCAGGTATATAAGCTGTATAAATAAATAAATAAATAAATAAATAAATAAATAAATCCAGGAGAGGTTATCTGGAATTTGGGTCATGGCAACTGAACTTCTTTGAGAAAGTCGAGCTGCCATGACTCTACCTTGGTAAAAGGAACTTTTGAATAATAGAATCACGGAAAAGACTTCAAGGGCCATCCAGTCCAATCCCCTGTGATGCAGGAACCCCCCTCAAAGTATCCCAGACAGATGGCCATCCAGCCTCTGCTTAAAAACCTCCAAAGAAGGAGACTCCACCACCCTCCTTTGTGGCAGCATATTCCACTGCTGAACAGCTCTAACCATCAGGAAGTTCTTCCTAATGTTCAAATGGAATCTCTTTTCCTGTGGTTTGAAACCATTGCCCTGAGTTCAAGTCTCTGAAGCCATGGAAAACAATCCTGTTCCCTCTTCAATGTGATATCCTTTCAGATATTTAAACATGGCTATCATACTCCCTCTCAGCCTTCTCTTTAAAACTACATCACAAGCGATCACGGATGGCCAATGACAGAGCCTGGAAACCTAACTATTTAGAAGAATACAATGACATGCCAAAGTCATTTTCAATGGACTAGTGATGGAATCAATTTTTCACCAATGGGCATACTGATTACGGTTGACAGGGACTGAAGTCCAATGACATCTGATAGAAGATAGGTTCCTCACTAGAGTTGGGTACAAAGAGTGCTTGGGCAGTTTGGAGCAGTTTGGACCAAGGCCCACACAGGCATTCTGTCGGTGCTGTATGCTTTCCTCCTCCGCCTTCTCAGCTCGCCTTTTATATGCAAAAGATGGTATGTTATGTTTAGTGTTTTCGTGCACTGTTCTGTACTAGTATCGAATATCCCATTCTTAGGGAAAGTCCTAGAGCGGGTTGTGGCCTCGCAGCTCCAGAGGTTTCTGGATGAGATTAACTACCTGGATCTGGCTTCAGGCCTGGCTACGGGAATGAGACGGCCCTGGTTGCATTGACAGATAGCTTATGCAGGGAAATGGATAGGGGATCTATATCCCTTTTGGTTTTGCTAGACCTCTCAGCTGCTTTTGACACTATAGACCATGGCATCCTCCTGACTTGTCTCTCTGAAATGGGAATTGGGGGCACTGCATTAAAGTGGCTCCGGTCCCTCCTGCAGGATAGAACGCAGAAAGTGGTGTTAGGCGATTCATGTTCAACACCATGGCTGCTGACCTGTGGAGTTCCCCAGGGTTTTGTTCTGTCTCCTATGTTATTTAACATCTATATGAAATCACTGGGGGAGATTATCAGGTCTTGTGGGGTCAGGTGCCACCAGTATGCCGATGATACCCAGCTCTAACTCCTGTCACCTCCGGACTCTAAGGGAGCTACTATCTCAACTTTACATGAGTGTTTAGCTGCAGTAATGAACTGGATGAGGATAAACAAAATGAAACTAACTAAACCCAGACAAGGCAGGAGTGCTCCTGGTCAGTTGAAAGGGAGAACAAGAGATAGGGATGCAAGCTGTTCTGGATGGGATCACCTTCCAATTGAAAAATCAGGTATGCAGCTTGAGGGTGATCTTGAACTCATCCTTGAACTTGGATGCCCAGGTTACGGCTGTGGCCAGGAATGCATTTGCACAATTAAGGCTAATATGCAAATCACGCCCCTTTCTTGAGAAACCAGCTCTGGCCACGGTGACACATGCCCTAGTGACGTCCTGGCTAGACTACTTGCAATGCACTCTATGTGAAACTACCAATGAAAAGTCTCAGGAAACTTCAACAGGTCCAAAATGCAGTAGCCAGACTGCTGACAGGGGCAAGGTACAGAGATCACATTACACCCCTATTAAAACAGTTCCACTGGCTGCCAATCAGCTATGGGGCGCAATTCAAGGTGCTGACCTTGACCTACAATGCACTGTACGACCTGGGCCCTAGCTACCTCAAAGATTGAATCTCACAGTATGAACCAACTCGGGTGTTAAGTTCATCTGGAGAGTCCTTTCACTCCATCCTGCCACCCTCACAGGTATGTCTCATGGGAACCCATGAAAGGCCCTTTTTGACTGCTGCGCCCAGACTCTGGAACTTCCTCCCTCTAGAGGCCAGAACTGCCTCATCTCTGTTGTCCTTCCAGAAACAGGTAAAGACCTCTATCTTTGGCCTGGACTTTCCATTGTTATAAGAAATAAGCATTTCATTCTGAGTCTGAAGTTGCTTAATTAGCATCATTCAGCTTTCCTTGAATGATGGACTACCATTATGTGTCTTTTATATGAATCTATAGGTTCACATAACCAGCCTCGATGCCCTAAGCACATCCGTTCTTGCATGATTTCGGAAGCTAAGCAGGGTCGGCCCTGGTTAGTACTTGGATGGGAGACCACCAGGGAACACCAGGTGCTGTAGGCGCCTGGAGTAGGAACTGGCAAGCCACTCCAGTATTCCTGCCAAGAAAACTCCATGAACATGGAGTCACGAAGAGTCGGTCACGACTGTAACTACACAAGACACACACACACATAGGTTCACATAGACTTTCTGCTTATAACTACAGTACTTACAACCTTGTAGCTTTAATGCAATATTGTCTATTAATGCTGTAAGATGTCCCTCAATACCTTGTTCTCAATACTTGAACATGTCTTTATTGTATTGGACTGTATATTATCATGTCTTAATTGTATTGGACTGTATATTATTCCTCATTACTTGAAACCGCCTTGGGTCCTTTTCCAAGAGAAAGGCAGGGTAAAAATACTCTAAAATAAATAAATAAAATAAAATAAAATAAAATATTATTTTTGGCTTTTATTACCTTGAGTAATTTCTACACTAGTTTCCAAGATTAGAGTCAGCTCATTTGTATGAAAGGTTTGAAATCGTCAACAGGTAGCTCACAACCTGAACCATGCGTATCAAGAAGTGGAAGTAGTCATGAAAAATCACAAGATAATAAATCTGTTAGTCTTAAAGTGCTGCCATATTCTCTAGTGCATCTTACCCAGTTTACTAAGCTAAGGGCGCTTTTACACAACCTCTAAAATCCGGAGGCAACTTAAATTCGGACCAGAGATCGTGGGGGCTTGTTGCTCTTCCTGTGTTCCCACCCCTCCGCACTCCATTGTTCCTGTCTGCGTGAGGGGAGGGAGAAAAAAAGAGAGGAAAAATGCAGGCTCACCTTGTCTGCCGGTCAAAGCAGCCCCAAGCTGCCCCGTAGTGATTCCTGTCTCTTAAAGGGGCGGCAGGGACAAAAAAACAAACAGAAGGCGAGGGAGCCCGGCATTCACAACTTTACAATGTGCATCGGAAGATTTTTTACCTCCTGGAAGCCAGGTACTTGAAAATTGCGCTGGGACGTGCTTAGGTGGGCATGGTCGTACTTAATTTTTTTTAAAGTCCGGAGCTGGTGGGAAAACATTTTTAAGCTCCGGATCTGGGAGCCCTTTTCCTTGGATTTTAGGGGTCGTGTAAAAGTGCCCAATGTTGACCACTTTCCTCATCTGCAACATTTGGGCTCCTGATGGCCATCTCCAAAGACGTCAGGTTACATAGAGATTTAATGCAGGGAATAAGGTCATCATAACACAACAGTTCTATTTTCTTTTCCTCTAGCTGTAGCCATGCTATTTCAAAAAACTAAAAGGACGTATCCCCCTGGTGTGGCCAAGCATCCCATGGAGAGGCTAATAAGGCCTGGACCTCCAAGGGCATGGAGGATTCTTCAGACACGCTCAGCGTGCATAAAAATCAATGTGCACAAGGCAAAATGCCTCTAGCAACCATTAGTCCGGGACGGTAACCCTGTTTGAACGTCCATCTTTTCAAATATTCAGTTGTGAAGATCTGAAAAGGTGCACTGGAGCTAACTAAATTAGATTCCATGGTGGGCAGCATCATTCATTCAAACAACGCACCCAGTGGGTTTAATACGGTTTTTTCACCAATAATCCAGGCTTTGTGATAATAAGCTCTCCTTTTAAATAAGGAAACAGAGCAAAAAGAAACCAAATGGTGGCTGTATAAAAAGGGGGGGGTTGTCTTCTGGTAGAAAAATAAATTATGGGTGGAAATGAAGAATGCTTGAATTGTGTAATACAGGCCTGCCCGACAGGTAGACCATGGGCTACTGGTAGCCCGCGGAGGGTTAAAAAGTAGCCCGCTGGCCACCAATAAAAAAGTGAAGAGATAAGTTCTCCACCCCTCCCTCCCCCATCCCATGGACCACCACTGTTCCAGCAAAGTTCTGGGTCTGCCAACCCACTGTCTCAGCCGAGCGGGGCAGTTCAAGGGCCATGGCGTGGTCCCCTGCTCCCCACCCCCTGGCCAGATGATCGAGCGGGTGCAAGGGAAGCGTGTGCATGGTCAGCCTCCCCATAGGAATGCATTGAAAATCAGCCTGTTCCAGAGGGAACAGATTTCAATGCATGCCTATGGGAAACTGCTACTCTACTTACAATTTTTTTTGCTTACGAGCATGTGCTTGGAATGGATAAAATTCGTAAGTAGAGGTATTAGTGTAGTAGCCCTCAGGCACTTTGGGCCAGAAAAAGTAGACCTCGGCCTGTTCAAAGTTGGACAGCCCTGGTGTAATATAAGCATGTATATGGATTACTGACTTCGATTTTATAAATGCATACGGAATGCTAACTTCAATTTTTCCCCCAAAAACTGTTCTTTTTTTCCCTCCGGGAAGAAATGTGTGTTTGTGTGGGGGGGGGGGGGAATAGGGGAGTGTGGGATACATTATTTTACAATGATACATAATATGTCTCTAACATGGTCTTCAAAGTATATAACAGTGATGGCAAACCTTTTAGGGACCGAGTGCCCAAACTACAATTCAAAACCCACTATTATTTTTTTTTGCAAAGTGCCAATACAGCAATTTAACCTGAATACAGATGGCTGTGAAGGGGTGATGTTGAGTGCCCACAGAAAGGGCTCCGAGTGCCACCTTTGGCAACCGTGCCATAGGTTCGCCATCACTGGTATATAACATGAAGACCTTAAGGAAAGACTTCTGAGACTTCCATAGTTTCAAAGCTTCCAGAAATTTTACATTATTCCAAACTGCAAGATGCTTCCACAGTTCTACTTCAGTTGCCCAGATATGCACGGAGGACTCAGTGAGCGCTGATCTGTGGCACAGTCACAACATGCCCTAAGCACATCCAATCTCTCCTGATTTTGGAAGCTAAGCAGGGCGGGCTCTGGTTAGTACTTGGATGGGCGACCACCAGGGAATACCAGGTGCTGTAGGTGCCTGGAGTAGGAACTGGCAAACCACTCCAGCATTCCTGCCAAGAAAACTCCATGGATATGGGGTCATGAAGAGTCGGTCATGACTGTAACGACACAACACACACACAAATGTGGAACTGTGCAAGGGTGTGCAACTTTCAAAGGCTGGGGAAAGGTGGAGAGGGAATATTCAGATTTTTGCCTCTATCTTCTCGGGGGCGGGGAAGACTCCTTAATACCTTATTCAGGCTAACAAACGGCTTATTAGCAAACTAGTAATGACTAGAAGATAATTTCAACTAGGTATAGGTTGCCTTCCCAACTATCAGGATGGATGGATGGATGGATGGATGGATGAGGGCCAACGGTTTCCCCTAGAGGACACAATTCTCCATTTCAGTTCAACACAAAATAATTTGTAAAATGTGTGTATGTACCTCTTTGTAGCTGGGGGCCAGCTGGGGTTCCTGGAGACCACATATGTCCCCTAGGTCCCCCTCTGTCCACCCCTGCATCACTGCATTCCCACAGAGCCATGAAGCAAAAGTAACTCAAACCCTCACAATCTCCTGCTTTGAACAATCTGACTTGCATAGGTACAGAAATGGCTTTAACGGACCCAGAAGAATTAAAATGTCAGAGAACCTTCAAAGAAACGATGGCCAATGACAAGTTTTAAAGTGTGCCACATGCAATAGAGATTTCCCCAACAAAGGGAGCTACAAACTTTGTTGCAATCTATAATACAGATGCCAAGGAGAAGAAATCTCGTTAAAAGCCAGAACTTGTGAATGAAATTACTTCACCAAACTTCAAAGCTTAAGAAACAACTTGCCTACAAAGCAAAAAGCAAAAAGCAAAAAAAAAACCTCTTCATTCTAAAGGAGTAAGCAAGTTTCTGGCACGGAAAGGCATTCAAAAAGAATTCCTCATATTAGGAAACTATTTTAGGAAATTTTAATTTTACTGTTAATTTATTAGCTATTTCCAAGCAAGTTAAAATATCTCTTGACTATTTTGTCAAGGTCAGTCATTTATGTCTTTAACCAGAAGCAATTTTTTTTGTTAATCTCTTCATTTCACACTGCCAATTAGTGTGGATTGGTGGGGTGGGGTGTAATGAAAGCTGTGGCATACCTAGGGGGAAAAAGCGGGGAGTGAAGAAAAGAAGTATAATTTCAAACACTATAAATGCCAAACAGTGCCCCATTTTAAGGATCTTAGAAAAAAAAACTCATTAAAGGAAAGAAATTGGGGCTTGTTTAATTCCATCCCGAATTATCAGCACCGCCATGGACGCACAATCCTAAACTCAGCAAAACAGGCCAGAAACTATTTCATCTTCCTTCAAGACACACGTCAGCAAGTTTCAGTTAGTGCTAGACACAGGGCCTGTCACCTTCAAACAACTTTTTAAAAATAGGATTTCTACATAAATGCTCGGGAACTAGATAGACGAATATCACACTCTGCCTTGAGAAATGAGTAGGTATGTCCTGTAAAGCCCTATAGGACTTGCGCCCAAGATTATTCTTATGACCACACCTATCCATCCACGCCTCCCCTTGATCTTTGCAGGCATCTTCTTTCAGCCCTGGCACCTTATTTATTTATTTATTTATTTATTTATTTATTTATATACCGCACCAATTTCCCAAAGGGAACTCTGGGCGGTTTACATAAAACACAAGAAACAGAAGTAAAATACCCAACAACAACAACAACAACAACAACAATTGGCATGAGGCATAAGACAGCAATGGTAGGTATAAATCACACACACACACACACACACACACACACATAACAGTGATACAGCCCTAGCGATTGCCAAAGGCATCCCTAAACAGCCAGGTTTTAACAGCTTTTTAAAAGGATGCCAAAGAAGGAGCCTGGCGTATCTCGCTCGGAAGCTTATTCCAGAGAGCCGGGCCGGCCACCGAGAAGGACGGTTTACGTGTTATTACCCTGCGGGCCTCCCTGGGGGTGGCCACCCGGAGCGAGAGAGCCATGGAGGATTGGGTGGGTCGGGCCAGCTCTGATTGTAGGGAGATACGCTCTGCCAGATGGTGAGGACCCAGGCCATGGAGGGTTTTGTAAACCAAAACCAACATCTTGAACCTTATTCGGGAGGCAACGGGCAACCAGTGCAGGTGAGCCAGAATGGGGGTGATGCGGTCAAACCTGCCCGCACCAACCACCAACCTGGCCGTCGCATTCTGCACCCGCTGCAGTCGCCGAACAAGGGTCAAGGGGAGCCCCATGTAGAGAGTGTTGCAATAACCTTTCCTCAACATGACCAGCGCCTGCACCACGGTCCTCAGAGAGTTTCCATCAAGGTACGGGCGAATCTGGGCGATTAGCCTGAGATGGTAAAAGGCTGACCTGGTCACAGCTGCCACCTGGGAAGGGCAGATTTCATGAGGAGAGAGAGTGAGCTCAGCCACCTCTCTGACCAGCAAATAAAGACATTCCTATCAATATAAAATAAAATAAATGTGGGCCTTCAGCAACTGACTGCTGATTGAAGCAACGCCACTCAAAGACGTGCTGCACTTTGTCCTTATTTGCAACAATTATTTTTAACAAACCCTTGAAATGCTTTTTCGCCGTTTTCTGTTTCAAGAGGACAACCAATTTAGTCACTGCTTTATAGGCGAAACCCCACAATCTGAACTGAACATTCCTTATTTTAATTATTAGCTTTGTTTTGACTCCAGCATTCCTTGGAAAAATTGGGACCCCCAAGGCAACTTCCAGTACAGTGGACCCTCGTGTAACACACGGTTTGAATAACATAAAATCTGTACAACATAAAAAATTCCGGAGATAGGGGAAATTTGCTTAACAGAATTGCCTATGGGGTGAATCCATACAACATAATGGTCATGATTAGGGATTACTCCATTTTCAATGCATTCCTATGTGAAAGCAAAGCAAAGCAAAAGCAAAGCAAAGTGTTCTGCTTATATATCGCCCCATACCACTACAAGTGGTCTCTGGGCGGTTTACAATTTTAATTACAGTGTGCAGGCTACACATTGCCCCCCCAGCAAGCTGGGTACTCATTTTACCGACCTCGGAAGGATGGAAGGCTGAGTGAACCTTGAGCCTGCTACCGGGGATTGAACCCAGGTCGTGAGCACAGTTTTACCTGCAGTACAGGTATTTAACCACTGCGCCACGAGGCTCCTTTTGTATAAAGGAAAATTTGTATAAAGGAAAATTTGCTTAACACAATTTCATTTGGAATGAATTAATTACTTTATACAAGGTACCACTGTATAATTAAAGAACATGTACCATTAAAAATCATTATAAACAATAAGACACTATTAAAGGGCTTGGGACTAGGGTATCAGAGAGACAGCCTCTTTCCAAATGAGCCTATCTTGATTCGAAGGTCATCAGTAAAGGTAAAATGTCCCACTATCTTGAAACAATTGGTTGATGAGTATGTAATGGGGAGCTTTCTCTGTTATGGGATATCAATCACAGAAGTCCCCTTCCAAGGGATGTTCAACCATCGGCATCACTGCTGATTAAGTTTCAATGGGCAGCCAACTCTAGTTGATATGACCTTTGGTCTGTAAAACTGGCTTTTGTCATTCTGTTTGATGAGTTTCTAGATACTATTGATAATTTTTCAAGGCAAGTCATCTTTCCCCTACCCTTAAAATATGCTGTTCCTTGAGAGTCAGTAATGCAGTGGACAAACGGATGGATGCGGCCTCAGAAAATTTGGGTTCAAACCCAACTAAGCCACGAAAACCCTCTGGCAGGATGGCAACAGTAAACCAACACTGATGACATTTCGGCGCCAGGTAAAAACCTTTCTGATGGTAATTTTAGTGTAATGATTTTAGTGTAAGGCTTTTATTATTGTTTTAACTATTTAGTGTTATTTGCTGTTTTTAACTGTTTTAATTCTTTGATTGGAAGCCGCCCAGAGACCTTTGGGTAGTGGGCGGCATATAAGTTGTAAAAATAAATAAACAAATAAAATAAACACACACAATAAACTCAGAAAGATTTTTCATCTAGAAAAAGTAAGGCAGCCTTTTGGCAGCCTCTAAAAAGTACAATTCTCCTTTAAAGCACAGTACCAAAAATTGTTATTAGGAATCAGAACTGGCCTTGTGCCACACTGAAGATGTCCGCATCATTCATCTGGAGAAAACTGATCTTGTCTGTCTTTGGCCCCAGTGCCAATTTTACAAATTATCAAGGCTACTGAGATTAAAAATTCTGCTTCGACTTACCATCGATTCTGTGGCAGATTCAGAGTGATGCTGCCTTTGATTTCGTCCCCAAAGCACATATACCCCAAGGTGGCTAATGTAACATACAAGGTCATCACTATTCCCATGCCAACGTTGAGTGCCTGTGGGAAGCGTTCCATTTCTTTCATCCTATTTTGGAGGGGAAGGACCTGGGAGAGAGAGGAGGCACAAGCATGCAAGATTAGCACATGAATGATCAAACTTTTAGGCTGTTTAAAAGCAGAAGAAGGAGGGTTGAAGCATTTATCCAAAATATTCCAAAAGAGACATGATCTTGGGGCAGCTGTCAGCAGCGTCGCTGTTGTGCAGAGCTGAAGAGGATTTTAATCCATCTAGCCCAATCTTCTGACTGGTGAGGGGAATCCAGATCTAAAGCACACACCACAAAGGGATAAAGACCTCCAGTAATGGAGAGGCCACCATTATTATTCTACCCCACTCTGAACACAGGAGATCCAATTTCAGAAGGCTCTTGACTTATTCGAAGGCAACCTCCTATGCTATCCTTCGGGGTAATTTTCTCCTTTGTTGGACTGAACTTTGTTGAACTCCTACTAGTAAGAATCATCCTGCTGTCTAGTGAAAATTAACCTCCTCAAAAACGGACTCTAAACTCTGAAAGCTGATTATTAGGGGTAAGATGACTTCAGGCTCGTGGGATCTACCATTTGTTGTTGTTGTTTGGTTCTGCTTCATATTTCTTTTGTATTGGGGAGCCAAAGGTAGGCTCAAATTGAGGCGATTTATGGACCAATTGACTCTCCTGAATCAATAGGTCAACTTTAGTCTAGCTTGTTGATAGAACATAGTCAACAAGACTTTGAATTAAAGAATTCTAAACTCTGAGGTTCGTTTGTGTACCAGAAAATGAATAAAGTTCATAACTCGATTCCATGAGTGGTCACCCCAGGACAGACAGACAGACAGACAATGTGGGGTGACCACTCATGGAACGGAGTTATGAATTCTATTCATTTTCTAGTACACAAACAAACCTCAGAGCTTAGAATTCCTTAATTCACGGTCTTGTCGCCTAAATTAAATCAATAAACTAGACTAAAGTAGACCTACTGTTTCAAGTGAGTCAATTGGTCCATAAATCACCTCAATTCGAGTCTCTATTTCAGCAGTATAATTTAAAGATGGGGGTGGATGGGAGGCAATTTTATGCTATTATTAAACAGTTGGGAACCAGGAAGTCTTTGCTGATTTACTATGACTCACTAGCATATCCAGAACTACCTCCTGCCCACTCCTATATTATATCAATCCCCTAATCTCTATGGACAACTTTCCCTGAGACAGCAATCAAGTACCTAAGTACTCTATTATGTCCCACACGGTGTCCTCTTCTCCATGCTAAATACCAAGTCCCTTCAGTCATTTCTTACATGACCGATTCTTCAGATCATGAGCATTTATCAGTTTATGGACTTTGTTGGTAGGCCAAATAATATGCTTAGACCATATTTAACAGCAGTGGTCCTTGGTGAAAGATATCCCTTTATCATAGCACATGAAAGTGCACAATTGTCTATCCTCCATTTAGTCTGCTTAGTTTTGTGATGGGTTACTAAAAGGTAAACATAGCCTTAACCTATCCTCCATTTAGTCTGCTTAGTTTTGTGATGGGTTACTGAAAGGTAAACATAGCCTTAATTTGAAGGTCTGACTGTCAAAGCATTTAACTTATGGAATTATAAAAATCCAATACATGCAAT
The DNA here is from genome assembly GCA_023846285.1 of Phrynocephalus versicolor. Taxonomy (NCBI): domain Eukaryota; kingdom Metazoa; phylum Chordata; class Lepidosauria; order Squamata; family Agamidae; genus Phrynocephalus; species Phrynocephalus versicolor. The sequence continues at coordinate 40,429,876 of JAHTLZ010000007.1, read as the reverse complement.
AGGCACCAGGTTAGAGAACACTCAAATAGCATCAGCCAACATAGAAACTGCAGCCACAAAAACACTGAAATTATTGGCTGCAATCCTGTTGCATACGTCTGCATGCACCACTAAGACATCAATAGCAACAGCAAATCATCACTCATTAAAAGCCAACTAACGTTGATTAAAGGCGATGTCAGGGTGCACACAACTGCATTCAACACAATGAATTTGGGCCCTTGGCTGTTTTAATCACAATAGGAAAGTTGATAAAGAGGCAGAAGAGAAAAGTTGTGCTGCCTTGACTTATTTGTGAGGCTGACTTTTACAGGAGGCTGGAAGGTTAGCACTGAAGAGAGCAGTAGGTAGTACTAGTCTAAATGTGCTGTTTCACACTTTAGTAAGGCACTTTTTAAAACCACTTTTCTTCTCCCCCCCCTTTTTTTTCAATCTCCTGCCACTTTTATCTTCATTTTATCTTCAGTTTAGTTTTTTATTGTTGATTTATGTATACTTTGTTTTATTATGCACCCTGTATTTTGGTTTTTTAAAATGTCTGTTTTCCATGATTCCGAGACTAGTGCTCGGGGCAATGGTTTCAAACTAGAGGAAAAGAGATTCCATTTGAACGTTTGGAACAACTTCATGACGGTTAGAGCGGTTCGGCAGTGGAATATGTTGTCACGGAGGGTGGTGGAGTCTCCTTCTTTGGAGGTTTTTAAGCAGAGGCTGGATGGCCGTCGGTCAGAAATACTGTGATGGGGGTTCCTACATGGCAGGGGGTTGGACTGGATGGCCCTTGAGGTCTCTTCCAACTCTATGATTCTATGGTTCTCTAAAGTTGCCAAAGGAAGCCTTTAATCTGCAATGATTTGCCACTGCTGCTGATGCCATCATTGTTCTACATGTGGAGATGTGCAACAGGATTTGGGCTATTAGGATGACTTTGTGCTTCCCTTCTCTGGCCTCCTACCACATTAGTACTGCCAAAAGTACATGGGGTGGGGGTGGGGAAGACACTGAGAAAACGGATAGGAACGACGAGTGAGTAATGAGGAACAAAATGAGTAAGAAAAACAAAGTCACGCAATCACATTGTGCTGAAGTGACTTGACGGGGCAAGTGCTGCTTTCCTCTTCAGATTTCTTTCCTTCCATATATAGAAATGCCGAAGGAATACACAGGGCTAGAGTGCTCGAGTCTCTATATGGCGAATGCACATGAGTGGCTAATGCCTGAGAAAAAATCTCCTCCCCTCCCATCAACCCCCCCCCCCCGCAAGCCAGGTATGGCCTCTAGACGTGCGCAGTTGGGATTAGAAGGCCTGGTGGGAGTGCCTGAAAAAAATGTTTTAGCATCTGGCTTACTCCAGTGGCAGAAGTGGGTAAACATGAGTTGCCTGAGCCTCCAATGTGACCGGTCAGAGTGGGCATTAAATGGAATTTAGATGGGAGACGCTTTGGGGTGCTTAATCTTCTCTGTACCTGATTTGTATCACTTGACTGCAACGCCTTACGCATGACCTAGGAAATGAGGTGGGGCCAGAAGCTGGAATGAGGTCAAAAGGGAGGGATATTGTCAAGGGAACCAATAGAAATGAGGACGAGCATTACCGGGGTTCTTTCTTTCCCTATTGATTTGTCCCAAAGTGAGGAGGTCGGCATTGGTTCCCTCAAGTTTACTTCTACCTAACTTTTTTTTTTAATTGGGGGCTCCCTTTTAAAGTATTTTTACCGGTATCTGCATTTCCATTAGTTTTCACCCAGCGTGTTGTTAGTCTGTGGAACTCCCTGCCACAGGATGTGGTGATGGCATCTGGCCTGGATGCCTTCAAAAGGGGATTGGACAGATTCCTGGAGGAAAAATCCATCACAGGTTACAAACCATGATGGAGATGTGTCATCTCCAGGCTTAAAACCGGGTTACTTCAAGGGCCAAATGCAGGGGAGTGGTATCAGGAGACAGATATCTAGTCTCATGCGCTCCAAAACGCATCTGGTGGGGCCACTGTGAGATACAGGAAGCTGGACTAGATGGGCCGTTGGCCTGATCCAGCATGGCTCTTCTTATGTTCTTATGTGTTAAAATGTTGATGGCCTTGGAGTGGATTCTTGCAGTCCAGAGTTAAAGGGGTTTTTTTAAGCCCAATTTTCAGGCTCTAGCTTTTCAAAAGTTTGGTCCAAGCCTGCTGCCTGGAGCTTCAGTGCTCTCGTAATGACTGGCCTTTCGAGCAGCCATGAAAGCAAAATAAATGGCACAAAGCAGCGGCTGGGTGGGGAAAAAAAACTGTACATCCTCAGTTATGCATAATAAGGGAAATGGCACAACACACTCAATTTGCATGGCAAAGGGGGGGCTCGGCATTTAGGCAGCCAGAGCCAAGAACACTCTTTGGCCCAGCATGTGCACGGTCTGGCTTTAGATGCCTGGAAGCCTTCCAGAAACGGTCTTCAAGCATCCTCGAGAACCCAGCAGGTGGACGAGTGCTTCTGAAAAAGCACATTAAACTGATGCTGTTTGACTCGAAAGATTCCCCAAATTGGTTTTCCAGCCTCCTGTTTCTCTGTGGCTGTAGAGATTGGCTTCCCCTCCTCATTTGTGCTGGGGCCGCACGGCTCGGTGTAACATAGCTGCTTAAAGGAGAGGCTCTGAGAACGGAACGCTAAATCTGTGCTCGCGCTTGACTGTTCTGTTTTTCAGAACTCGAGTGCACCGGGGAATGTGGTTTTGGTTTAAAATGGCTCCCCCACTGGCCTTCCTGTTCGAATGGCATATGGGGTGTAGGGGTAGTGTGCATGCATGTGTCACTGTAGAGTGTCTGGTTAACGTTAGATGCTGAACTTTGCCTTCTTCCAAAGGTAAATGTCAGGGCAGCAGGTTTCTAATGACTCGGGAGGATGGACTGACAAGGGAAGCTGACCAGCCTGTACCCCTGCTGTCAGTCCCCTTCAATTCTGGGCAAACAAATTAGGAGAGGGCAAAAGAGGACAACGCTGAGATGTTGGGGTGGGGAGCTGGGAAGGGAAAGATTTATGGCCAGTACTTACTAGACATCATTGCCAATAAGAGTGGTTTAGGCATCTGGCTACAGTGCTGGAGGCTGGGGATTCAAATTCCCAACTATGCCTCCTTGGCAGGGGATGGACTTGGTGCTCCATAGCAGCAAGTCCATCTCCAAAGACTTGGTGCTGGCAAGTCTTTGGGTCCAAGTCCCAAGTCCAAGACTCAGTCTTTTGTGCCAATTCCAAAACCCAAATTTGAGTCCCTATTAAAAACAAGCTTCTGCACCCCTCCCCAAGGGAAAAATGGAGTGGGTTTCAAGTCACACGTATAAGTGTCACTGGGGGGAATACTGAGTTGAGCCTGACGTGGGTCGCCGGTGTGCCTTAAGTCTGACTTGACAATGCTTCCCACGACTCAAGTCTCCATCTCTGCTCCATAGTGTTCCTTCCAGCTCTGTAGTTCTAAGGCAGTGTTGGCGAACCTATGGCATGGGGTGCCAAAGGTGGCACTCGGAGGTCTTTCTTTGGGCACCCAACATTGCCCCTTCACAGCCACCTGTATTCAGGGTAAATTTATTTATTTATTTATTTATTTATTTATTATATTTTTATACCGCCCGTCTTCCGAAGGAACTCAGGGCGGTTAACAATGGGTTAAAAGAACAATAAAACACAGGGAAAGACAATACAATAATAAAAAAGACATCGGCAAGAGGCGTCAAAGAAAAATAAATAAATTAAAAACCAAATTAATTAAATTAAAGGTCGCCAAATGCCGCCCAGTAAAGCATGGTTTTAAGTGCTTTTTTGAAGGCAGGCAGGGACTGTGCAAGGCGCAACTCACTCGGCAGATGGTTCCAGAGGGGTGGGGCCAGCCACAGAGAAGGCGCGGTTGCGTGTAAGCGATTTCCACGCCTCCCTAGGCGTGGCCACTCGGAGTGAGAGCGCCTGCGACATTCTAGTGGTTCGGGCTTCAGTTGACCTTTGGGAGATACGCTCCGACAGGTATTCGGGTCCCAAGCCGTGGAGGGTTTTGTAAACCAAAACCAGGACCTTGAACCTTATCCGGAGAGCCACGGGCAGCCAATCTAGGCGGGCCAGAACTGGAGTGATGCGATCATATCTACGCACACCCACCACCAGTCTGGCTGCAGCATTCTACACCTGTTGGAGTCTCCAGGATGACCCCTGGTTCTGGTATTCTGTGTGAAAGAGCTCCCTCTATTTACTTTGCATAATTTTGTACCTTGCATAATTTACCTTGCATAATTTTGTACATCTCAACCATGTTCCCCCACAGGTGCCTTTTTTTTCCAGACTAAAGAGCTGCAAACACTGTAGCTTTTCCTCATAAGGGAGGTCCCCCAGGCCCAGTAATCATTTTAGTCACTCTCTTCTGCACTTTTCCAGTTCCACTATGTCTTTTTTTATATGCAGCAACCAGAACTGTACACAATACTTCAGGTGCAGCCTTACCATAGTTTTGGACAATGGCATTACAATATTGGCTGTTTTTTTTAATCCCCTTTTTAATAATCCCTCACATTGAATTAGTCGTCTTCACTGCCACCACACACTGGGTTGACATTTTCATTGAGCTGTTCACCAGCACACCAAGATCTCTTTCCTGATCCATTATGGACAGCTCAGAACCCATTAGCTGATATGTATAGAGTCTTTCTTGGCTTAATACTGCAGGCAGGAATGATCTGCAGGTTGTAATAACCTGTGCAAATAGAAAGATGCTACAGCCAGCATTCTAAATGCTTGAACTGAACTAAAAAAAATGGCTGCTTAAATTATTCTCTGAAAATAATCTCACTAAAAAAAATTACTAATTCATAGGGGCATATCATTTTAAAAGGCCTAAATAGAAGTTCTATCTTTCACAAAACCAAAATTAGACAGTTTTAGCATCCTAAAGATTGTCATACATCAGAAAGGCAGGATCTGTTCTCAGTCATCCCAAAGTGCACGACGTACTGTATAATAATGGTCTCAAGTTACAGGAAGCCAAATTTCAGCTAGACGTCAGGGGAAAAACTTCCTAACTCTTAGAGCAGTATGACAATGGAGCCAAATACTTTGTGAGGCAGTGACCGCCCTGATGATGGAGGCAATCAAGAGAATATTACACAACCATCTGTCAGCTATACATTGATTTGCACTCCTGCATTGAGCAAGGCAGAGACCTCTTGGTAGTGGGGTGGCTAAAAAATCTTGTAAATAAATAAAATAAATAAAATAAAGAAGGCCTTAGAGGCCCTTTCCAGTCCAATTGTTCTACGATTCTATTTAAAAACCAATTAATGTAGATTTCCACTGCCCCCTACCATGCAGAATCTTTTTTGTTTGTTCAAGAACTGATGAGCTAAGCAAAGGGGAGAGGCTTCATTTCGTTTATATCTGGACCTGAACTTCTTCTTAGCCTATTTTCTGAAATTGGTGTCTTCTTCAAGCCTCATTTTATTTGAACTGAGGATATCTCGGTTTTTCAGGGTGAACATATTTTGCATACAGCATACAAACATTGGGTTTTATGCGGTATGGGGTGGTATGTAAGCAGAACGCTTTGCTTTGCTTTTATAGTAACGGCTAAATGATTGCTTTTCATTATCCATCTTTAAAGAACATCTTCAAAATGCCACTGACTTGAATCCTGAGAAGTGTTATGAACGTTCTTATTCATGCTGGCACTTAAAACTTGAAAGCTTTTCCTTGTTAGAAATTTCCCACCTTGGGCTACCTTGGTATAGAGACCAGCAAACAAATCCCACCACTATTTTTTTCCTTCTGCTCCTCTCACCCCATCGTGTTTTTCCCCCCTAATGATGCCTTGAGATCAGGCGGAACTTTCAACAATTTACTAATCCCATGCTAACCTTAGCACCAACAGATCTACACAGAGTTCATTAACACTGGAACGAACGTGTAAAAGACACACTTTCTTTCCCACCCACCCCAGAAAAATTATTTCAAAAAGAGCTGTTTGTTTTAAACAAAAAGCCCCCTACTGGCCAAGATACTGGGGTACATGAAGGTCCCCAAACTCCCGGTAAGACTAAATTGCCTCCCAGAACACCCAGCAGCCACAAGATGTTTTTAAGCAAAAATATTGCTTGCAATTTTGTAAAAATATTTCTGGGTGTGTAGGGGTGCTGAAGGACCACATTTGGGGAACTGTGGACTGCCTGAATCATAGAATCATAGAGTTGGAAGAGAACTGAAGGGCCATCTAGTCCAACCCCCTGCCATGCAGGAACCACATCACAATATTTCCGACAGATGGCCATCCAGCCTCTGCTTTAAAACCTCCAAAGAAGGAGACTCCACCACCCTCCGTGGCAGAATATTCCACTGCCGAACAGCAATAACTGTCATGAAGTTCTTCCTAATGTTCAAATAGAATCTCTTTTCCTGTAGTTTGAAACCATTGCCCTGAGTCCTAGTCTCTGAAGCCATGGAAAACAAACCTGTTCCCTCCTCAATATGACATCCTTTCAAATATTTAAACATAGCTATCATATTCCCCCCCTCAGCCTTCTTTTAGAGAGGCTAAACATTCCCAGTTCCCTAAGCTGTTCCTCATAAGACATTTCTTCCAGACCTTCAACCATCCTGGTCGCCCTCCTCTGAAGCCCACTGTTGTTTAAACCATCACTGTGCTTGCCCTTCAGCATGGCTGCTACACTTCTGTATTTTTCCCCTTTTTCACCTCTCTTTCTGTGGATAAATATCTATTTACTAAGCTTAATTTTGCAACCAATTGAGATTATGCCTTCACGCCATGGGACCTCAAATTCTCATGTTAATAACACAGACCCTGGTGACATCTTCTTGGGTTCTGCTTGCTCTGAGCTTTTGTAGACTAGAGTCTCCTTTTCGGGAGGCAAGGGATAAAATTCTTAAGCAATATGCGTTCATTCAGAACTTTAAACCAGACTCACCACTCCTATGCCTTCAAAAGCAAATATGGCGGTGCCAAAGAAGAGAGGATATTTCTTCCAGTCAGCCACCAGGGGCAGTTTTCGAGGAGTGGACAAACCCTGTAAAGACATGTCATAGTGACAGAATGCCCTGTGCCCGGATTTCCTGGCAATTTTCAAAGAGGAGCACCCTCTTTAAGGAAGGGTGCCAATTCAATTCAATTCAATTCATTTCACCTTTATTGGCAAAAATATTTTAAAACAGAGATGCAGTTACATAAAATTTAAGCCAGTCTCAGGGTCTAAAGGAATAAGTTAAGTCTAAAGTTGAAGTAGTGTAAATCTTTGGCTTGTAAAAGGAACGGGGTTATTTTTCTGGTGGATCAATAATAAATATTTGGTTTGAGATGTGTTTTCAGCTGTTTTTATTGGAAACTGCCCTGAGTTCCTTTATGGGAAAAGGAGCAGTATAGAAATGCACCAAATAAATAAATAAATAATAAATAAATAAATACTGACTCTGTCAGGCTGGGATTTTTGTCAGACAAAAGGCGGGATATAATGATCTCTTGGATAGGTGGGAGTTTGGAAAAATAGGGGCCAAGTAATTGTTGACAAATGGTATGATGGGATGAATGGTATGATGGGAGGGGGACAAGGGATCAGACCTTGGGAAAGGTCTTCCTTTGGAATACCTGTTCCAGAATTCTCCACAGCTTTTATTTATTTATTTATTTATTTATTTATTTATTTATTTATTTATTT
>JAHTLZ010000007.1:40354014-40405171 GCA_023846285.1 Phrynocephalus versicolor | reverse complement strand
TCTATCTATCTATCTATCTATCTATCTATCTATCTATCTATCTATCTGTCTGTCTGTCTGTCTGTCTGTCTGTCTGTCTGTCTGTCTATCTATCTGTCTGTCTATCTATCTATCTATCTATCTATCTAGTCCATTGGTTCTCAACCTGTGGGTCCCCAGATGTTCCTGGACTGCAACTCCCAGACGCCTCCACCGCTCACTGTGCTGGAAGGGATTTCTGGGAGTTGTAGTCCAAGAACGTCTGGGGACCCACAGGTTGAGAACTGCTGATCTAGTCTCTACAAAGGGAAGTGATTTCAAATTATGAGGAGGATGCAAAAAAAAGGTTAGTTGGACAGAAACGCAAAAGAAATCAAGGTGGACTGAGCACTTCCTTTATATATAAATACATTTCCCTGACTTTCCCTGACTAACATTTGTCGATTTCCCTGACCACCGTTCCAATACGCTCTGGGTGGTTTACCATTTTTTTTTTATGTTGGCTACATATTGTCCACCACCACCATCAGGGAGCTGGGTACTCAATGTACCAAGCACAGAAGGATGGAAGGCTAAACCAGCCTTGAGCTAGCTACCTAAGATCAAACTAAAGTCATGAGCAGTACTGCTACAAATTAAGTTTGGCTTTGCCTACCTGGAAGTTGAGTCATGGCTACTGGACTTCTTCTTTGAGAGACAGAAACATTTCGCTGTTTCTATCTCTCAAAAAAGAAGTCCAGTAGCCATGACTCAACTTCCAGATAAGCTCACCTGGATGACTGAGAATCTTCACAGACATTTGGCTTTGCCTACATTTAAAATACCTCAACTACCCTGAGTGTAGGAATCTTTAAAGGTTTATCTTTTATGGATCAACAGGTTGAGGGACTTGCTTGCATACACTAATATCGGTACTCACACCTCTCGTATTTTATGCCAGCCGTGCAACTGCTATTTTTACATCAATGTTCTGCTCCCCAAGCAATTAAATTACAATGGAGAAATACGTTTACCTTCCCCAAGATGCTCTTTTCTGTAATGCCTTAAAAGGACCTACTTCCATCGCATGGCTGACTGTTTCACTGTACCCTAAGGATGACTTTTTCAATCTGGCAAGGAAAAAAAAAAACAGTAATTATTTCTCCTTTCAGGATCAGTGAACAAGATGCAAGTTTCCAGAATGAAAATAGATGGGTGGATGGATATGCAAAAAAAAAAAAAAAAAATCCACCCATTGGGGAAAATGCAGGTTCGAAGAATGAGATTTTTTTTAACAGTCCCATGCACTGAAAACTGTCGGTTACAAATTTGGCAGGTCGGAAGTTCGAATCCCGGTTGCCACACAGCAGAGTGAGCTCTCGCTGTTAACCCCAGCTCCTGCCAACCTAGCAGTCCGAAAGCATGTAAAATGCAAGTAGATAAATAGGTACCGCCACAAAAAGCGGGAAGGTAAAAGAGTGTTTCCTTGCAGCCATGCCAGCCATATGGCCATGGACTTGTACACCACTGGCTCTTCAGCTTGAATACGAAAATGAGCACCGAACCTAGACTTGGACATGGCTAGCACACAGGGCCTTCTCAGCAGCTGCTCCCAAGTTATGGAATGCCCTCCCTACTGAGATCCGCCTGGCGCCAACACTGATTACATTTTGGTGCCAGGTAAAAACCTTCCTGTTCCAGAAGGTTTTTAATTGATACAATATAGATTGTGGGTCCGCTTATGACAATTTTAGGATAATGATTTTAAAGAAGGTTTTTATTACTGTTTGATGATTTACTGATATATTATTTATAACTATTTTAAATTGTTTTAATTCTTTGATTGTAAGCCGCCCAGAGACCTTTGGGTAGTGGGCGGCATATAAGTTGAATAAATAAATAAATAAATAAATAAATAAATAAATAAATAAATAAATAAATGTGCGGGGGGGTGTGTGACCCTTTACCTTTAAAGCAGAATTATTTATCCTGTACATATTTCAAATTAAGGAGTAAAAAGCAAAGCAAAAAGCAAAGTGTTCTGCTTATATACCACCCCATATTACTTCAAGTAGTCTCTGGGCGGTTTACAGTTTTAATTACAGTATGCAGACTACACATTACCCCCCTCCAGCAAGCTGGGTACTCATTTTACCGACCTCGGAAGGATGGAAGGCTAAGTCAACCATGAGCCTGCTACCCGGGATTGAACCCCAGGTTGTGAACACAGTTTTACCTGCAGTACAGGCATTTAACCACTGCACCACGGGGCTCCTAAACACATAGGAACCACAGACATTGGACACAGTTAATGATACAGCATACAGAATAGGTACAGGTCTCCTTCTGAACCAAGCCAACCCCTAAAAAGAAACCGAGAAATGCACACAAGATAGTGGAGGACCTGTAAGGCTCAACATGCTACAGCAGCCTTGCATTTAACAGCTCACTTGGAAACCAGGCACTCAACACAGGTGAAAGAGTAGACCAGTGGAGGTAAAAACAGGTAGCTCCAATTCTCTTCTACTGGAGTATCTGAATGTCAGCTGCAGAGGAAAATGAGAGCCAGTGTGCTGCAGTGGACAGAGTAACAGACTGGAAGCTAGGAGAGATGGATTCAAAACTCAGTGATGTGCAGGGGTGGCACTCATAAAACCACCCCTTAAACATCTCACAAACCTTGAAAACTGCATAACACAGATGCTACTTGACATATACAGTGGTACCTTGTATAAAGGAATCAATTCGTTCCAAATGAAATTACGTTAAGCAAATTTTCCTTTATACGAATTCCCATAGGAAAGCATTGAAAATGGAGTAATCCCATTTTTATGTTGTACGGATTTTCCCCATAGGCGATTATGTTAAGCAAATTTCCCCTATCTCCAGAATTTTTTATGTTGTACAGATTTTATGTTATACAAGCCATTTGTTATACAAGGGTCCACTATACTTGGAAAATTTCTCTACTTGGAAAATATCTCGTCTTCTTCCTCTAGCATTGTTGAGGAGCTTGGCGGAAATGTTAAAGCTTTTTAAGTTAATGAATAGCAATGGGCACGAACCACGCCGCTTCCGTGGTTCGTGCCTATTGAGCCAGCAACTCAACGGGTGTTTCGTGAGTCTGCTTTCCACCTGCTCCAGCGGGAGGCCCACTCAGAGGCAGCAGCTGGAGGATGAGGGGCAGGGAAGCCAAGGTGTGGTGACGTGTTGAAGCCCAGAACACCAGTAGGGCCTTTGGCCAAACCGGCATGAACGACTGAACCAGAAGTGGGTGCCCATCTCTAACAAGAATAGTTAAACACGTAAAACTTTTTGTAGATTTTCTCAGTCTGTTGACTGATATGGGTCTACCTCTGTTTAAAATGTAGCCTGCTCCAAGAAAGTAGGAAAGTGAAATAAGAAAATAGTTACACCACTTATAAACCCCCTGAGTTTGTTTCAGTGATCGTAGGCGTGGAAGGTATTTTCCATACAGCAATTAACTGTTGAAATACAACCTATTTTCTGTGGCTTGTCCTTAAGTGAGCAATTAAAACAATTTATACCTGGTTTGTCCGTACCTATCACACTGCTTGCTTTTTTAAAACATCTCAGATTTAACCTCAGCAAGCAGCACATACACTCAAATTGAGGGCTGGGAGAATAAGAACAGACAAAAGAAAATACTTTTTTTCACCCAGCACGTTGTTAGTCTGTGGAACACCCTGCCACAGGAGGTGGTGGCCTGGATGTACGCGAAACATCTATTGAACAAACTGATAGACTGGTCTGTAGAAAAAAATATTTTAGTGGAAGAGCAAGCTGGTTTCAGATCTGAAAGATCAACAATAGATAACTGCTTTGTCCTTCATCACCTTGCAGCCAGGCAAATTTCACAAGGCAAACAACTATACACTGCCTTTATTGATCTAAGTGCTGCCTTTGACTCATTAAATAGAGATTTATTGTGGAGGAAATTGGCAAGGCTAAATATGGAACCCAGACTCCTTGCTCTGATCAAAGCCCTATATGCAAATACGCAACTGAAAGTTCGCGTAGGCATAAATGGTTCCTTATCAAAAGCAATTTCTACACATAAAGGTGTCAGACAGGGCTGTATCCTAGCTCCCATGCTCTTCAATCTTTACATCAATGATTTACCAGACTATTTAGACGATGTCAGCTTACATATGTTGAAAATTCACGACAAATCTATGAATATCTTGCTGTATGCTGACGACATGGTCTTGATATCACACTCGCAGATTGGCCTAAGAAGGTCGTTACGAAAGCTGCACCAATATTGTGTCAACAATTTCCTGGTTATTAATAAATCTAAATCAAAAGTGCTGGTATTCAGCAAACGCAATAAAATACATAATTGGTACATCAATGGTGAGCCCATTGAACAGGTCAATTCATTCACTTATCTAGGAATAACTTTCAACCACAGAGGGACCTGGATAAATCATTTTAAAAGAACTGCCCTGAAGGCAGAGCAAAGTGCTAATCAGATTCTCAAATTAATTAGTTATAATTGCCCAAGTTCTCTTACTCCAATATTGAAAGTTTTTAGGGCCAAAATTGTGCCATTGATGGTTTATGGAGCAGAAATCTGGGGTCTAAACAAAGCACCCTTGCTCGAATCGGCTCAGACAAGCTTTTTAAGAAAAATACTTGGGACAGATAAAAACACGGCTGCTTATGCAGTCAGGGCCGAAACAGGAATTTTTTCTATTTCCAGTTTCACAGTATCTAGAGCTTTTTCCTTCTGGTTGAAGGTCCAGTCAATGGGGACTGATAGACTTCCCAAGTTATGTCTAATTGAACAAGCTAACTCTGTCATCCCCAATTCCTGGGCCAGACAAATTGGTATCATTATCGCACATTTTGGGCTCTCAACCCAGAGCCTACTTGTCAGTAGTCAACAGGCCAAAACTATCTTTAAACAAAGAGCTCTGGATGTCAGCGCACAACAGGATATGGAGCTCCTCTCCAAAAACAGAGCCCTAAGCTGGCTATCTAAAAACAAACTGGTATTCAAGTGCGAGAAATATCTAACAATTAGTTTACCCAATTCCTTGAGGAGAGCCTATACAAGATTAAGATTCGAATTACTGGAATCTATGAATAAATTTGGCCGTTTTCATAATCTACCTTACCACGAGAGAACATGTATCTGCAGCGCCCCCGCTATAGAGGATATTGCCCATATTCTATTTGACTGTGAACTATATACAGCCCTCAGACAGTCTTACTTATCAAAAATGATGGCCAAAATTGCCCATTGGAATGTGAACTTTCAGCTTGCCTTTTTGCTTCAAAGCTCAAACGTGCATGTTGTTAATTGTGTCGCCAATTTCATATGTAAGGCAGCCAGAGTAAGATCTTCCTATATTGATCAAATTGGCATTTACTGTAGGGGCGATGCTGACTCTTGAATGATAACATTCGTTTTGGCCACCCTAACTTTGAAAACTGTTCAGTTACAACTTGTATTTTTTGTATCTTTCTGGACCTATGTGGTTTTAGTACTTGATATGGCCTGAACGGCTAATCAATAAAGATGTTGTTGTTGCCTTCCAAAGGGGATTGGAGGAAAAGTCCATCACAGGTTACAAACCATGATGGAGATGTGTAATCTCCGGGCTTAAAACTGGGGTACTTCAAGGGCCAGATGCAGGGAAATGGTATCAGGAGACAGATATCTAGTCTCGTGCACTCCCAGATGCATCTGGGAGCCACTGTGAGATACAGGAAGCTGGACTAGATGGACCTTTGGCCTGATCCAGCATGGCTCTTCTTATGTTCTTATGTTCTTATATACAGTACTTATTGTGAGGGTTACGTTTCCGACCCAACCTGCGATAAATCAAAATCTGTGTTATGTGGATGCCTTTATCTCCGGGTTGGGTCAAGGACTGGGGGGGGGCTGTTTGCGGCCTCCTGCACTTACCCCGGGCCTGGCGCTGCCCCTAACGGGCCTCCGACGGGTTTCCTGAGCCTGCCTGCTCTAGCCCCCAGAAGTTTCCAGCAAACCGGACGTGCCTTCTGGCACACCAGAACTTCTGAAGCCTGTAACAGGCCCGGGAAGCCTGTCGAAGGCCCCAGAAATGGCTTCCAGCAAACCAGAAGTACTACTGGAAACCACTTCTGGGGCCTCCAAGAAGCCCAAGAAGCCCATTGAAGGCCTGTTCGGGGTAGCACAAGGCGTAGGGTAAGTACAGAAGGCCCCAAACAGGCCCACACAGCTTGCCTCAGGCCCAGCCCAACCCGCCCGTGCCTTCATATACTGCAGCCCTGAGATATACCAGGACTGCAGTATATGAAACACGATATGGCGGGGAGTACTGTATATGAATGAGCCCACTATTAGCCTTGTAGTTCATGGCGACCTGCTGGCTAGAGATCCTCCACAGGCAGTATGGAAAAAAAAAACAGGTTGGTTAAAAAAAATGGTTACTTGCAGGCGAGCAGCATTTGTAAGTTGAATCTACAAGGCTGCACGGAAATCCTCCTTATATTGCAGCAGTTCAACACTTACCTATGGGAAAGATACTGGCTGCATCGCACCAAGATGTGCATGCAGTGGATGGACACGATTCCAATAAACACGAGACTGATGGGCCCAAGCTGGAAGAAAGAGGAAATGTGGACACTATCAGTAATACACACAGAGTTGCAAAACTTCTCTTTTTTGGTCTGCAGAACCCAGAATCTCCCATTCAGCACTGCCAGGATGGAGAAAGACAACCAAGGGCCAGAGGAATGGGGATGGACTCTCCAAGAAAAGTGCATGGCTAGCTGGACAAAAAAGCTCCATATTAGGTGGCTCAGTGGTTTAGGTCGCTAGCTGTGAAGCCAAAGGTCAGGAGTTCAATTCCCCACTCTGCCCCCTTGACAGGGGCTGCACTGTGTCCCCTTGACAGGATCCAGCTCTGCAGTTCCAAGGTTATTATTATACAGTAACCCCCCGCCTATCGCAGGGGTTAGGGACCCACCCGACCCGCAATACATGAAAATCCGCAATATGCGGAAGCGGGTCGGGTGGGGGCGGCTCCGAGGCCTCCCGGATGGGTCTGGGGCGGCGGCAGGGAGCGATGTGATTGCTACCTGCTGCCCCTCGCACAGCTCCAAGGCCTCCCGGAGGGGGAGGGGGAGGGGAGCGAAGCAATCGCTCTCCGCCCGCCCCCCCCCGCAGGTACTGCGATCCCGCGATATAGTGGGACCGCAATCCCTGAACCGTGAAATGGCAGGGGGTGACTGTCTTTTCATTATTATTATAGGGCAGGGCTGTCCAACTTTGAACAGGCAAAGGTCTACTTTTTCCGGCCCAAAGTGCCTAAGGGCTATTACACTAAAACCTCTACTTATGAATTTTATCTGTTCCGAGCACATGCTCATAACTAAAAACTTTTGTAAGTACAGCAGCGGTTTCCCACAGGAATGCATTGAAAAAACAATCTGTTCTGGAGGGAACAGATTTCAATGTGCCATGGCCCTTGAACTGCCCTGCTCAGCTGAGACAGTGGGCTGGCAGACCAGAACTTTGCTGGAGCAGAGGTGGTCCTTGGGGTCGAGGAGGGAGAGGTGGAGAACTTATCCCCTCACTTTTTTATTTGATGACCGGCAGGCTACCAGTAGCCTGTGGTCTACCTGCTGGGCAGGCCTGTTATAGGGCACAGTTTGCTGCCAATCCCACTGGTGATTTACAGCAAAATCTAGGTTATTTTTAAGCCATTCAACCCCAGCTAAGAATGGGCTGGGACTTACTGCAAGGCCTGCATTTTTTATTGCAAGTGGAAGTCCTAGGAGTCCTGTTCCAATGTTTCCTTTCAGGAGATGGGTGAGCGTCTGTGCAAATCTGGGGAAAGAAAAGAGAAGCCAGAGAGTAACGCCTGCAAACTGCTGCCGTGTACAATCAGTAGGACCAAAAAATGCTTTGGGAGTATATCTTCACCCAAGAAAGACAAGGAAAAACTAAAGGGCCATCTTAAAATTCCTTCGAGATTTTGAGTTGGAAATACAGTACATACGAAATGCTCTCTTGGTCATCAAGCTGATGCTTCTTCTCAGCTGGCAGCAACTGGCTCTCAGTTTCGTCATCACTTTCTGAATCCAGTTTTCCTATTAAAGGCTTCATTACTTCAAGATCTGTTTTTTTTTAAAAAAAAATGTATGTTAATATTATTAAGAGCTCAGCATGTACAGCATCCAGAACATTTTAAGAGTATATCCCCTGTTTATTGCGTGGGTTAGGGACACGACACGACCCACGATAAAGGGAAATCCGTGTTATGCTGATGCTGGGTTGGGTTGGGACTGGGGGGCTTGTTTGGGGCCCCCTACACTTACCTTAGACCTGACACTGCTCCAAACAGGCCTCCAATGGGCTTCCCATGCCTGTTGGAGGCCCCAGAAGTAGTTTCCAATGGACTGGAAGTTACTTCCAGATTTTTCAAAAGTCACTTCCGGTTTGCTGGAAACCACTTCTGGGGCCTCCAACTAGCCCAGGAAGCCCGTTGAAGGTGAGCTCGGGGCAGTGGCAGGCCAGGGGTAAGTGCAGGAGACCCCAAACAGACCCACACAGCTTGCCTCAGGAGCCCTTACCTTTATACACTGCAGACCCGCAATATACCGGGACCACAGCACAGTGGACCCTTGTATAACAAACAGCTTGTATAACATAAAATCTGTACAACATAAAAAATTCCGGAGATAGGGGAAATTTGCTTAACATAATCACCAATGGGGAAAATCCGTACAACATAAACATGGGATTACTCCATTTTCAATGCATTCCTATGGGAATTTGCATAAAGTAAAATTTGCTTAACATAATTTCATTTGGAACGAATTAATTGCTTTATACAAGGTACCACTGTATATGAATCACAATGTAGCGGGGGACAGCTATATCAGGTTCTTCCCTTCCTTCAGCATTAATACAAACCATCATTCTAAAATCTCCAAAAACAAATATGCACTATCCGAGATTATCAATTTACACTCATGTATTGATTTTTAATCAGGTTTTCGACACCTGAACATATCTCTAAGAACCCTACTGAAACTCCAGGAAAAAAAATCTAAAACCTGTCACAGCTGGCATGTGTCCCCAAAAAGGTTAATTCCAGAATGAAACTAGAAAATCATATCAAAATCCATCTGAGTATAAGTGGTATAAGTCTTTTCACTGTCGTAATAATTCCAGGCAACATCCTCTTATCTAATTCTACCAGCTTCCTGTGTCTGCACTGCATCTATGTGGATCATTCCACAAGCACAAAATACTTCAATAAGTAAAAAGTTCAAATGTATTGGAAACATGCTTACAGCAATGAAATCTGTAGGCACAGCTGCTTAAAAATAAGCATTTTGTCATCCAAAAGTCTTAAAAACATGAGACGGTGTAAATAAGAAATGATCCCAAAGGAAAATTAAAGTTGTAGGCTGAAATTACATCGCATTTCACTTATTTTCACTGTCTTTCAAAAAGCCTGCTGTCTGCAGTACTCATACGAGTCCCTCTAATTACAGGATCAATCCTGCCCTACACCCCAGTGAGCACGGAGCCTGAACTGCTCACTTGGATTGCCCACTCTGTTCCAATGTAGACTAGGACCGTCCTAAACTGCACTTGAGACGTGTGGCATTTGGAGGTTAACATTACAGAACCAAACCAAAAGGTCATGCTGAAAAGCTGGGGAAGGGAAACAGAAGGGAACAATACCATGTTAAGTGCTGAAGTGGCACCAGATGATGAAAGCTTGAAGAGGTGATAAGAGAGCTTCTCATCCACCCAGGAAAACCAAGAACCTCTCCTGAACTCTCCAATCACTGAGGGTGTGCAGAGTGCTCCTGGGTGGAGATCAACTGGAGTTAATATTCTTTTGCACACTTCATTTTCCTGCCCTTGGTCTAACTCAGTGGTTCTCAACCTGTGGGTCTCCAGATGTTCCTGGACTGCAACTCCCAGAAATCCCTTCCAGCACAGCAAGTGGCGGAGGCTTCTAGGAGTTGTAGTCCAGGAACCTCCGAGGACCCATAGGTTGAGAACCACTGGTCTAACTACTCTGTTAGAATACAACAGGTATGCTGAAGATTCCTCTTTTTCTTAATTCTCTCACTCCCCCTCCCTGCAAATCTGTTCTTCTACATCCTTTGACTGCATGGCTAGATATCAGCATAACAGGCGCTCTCTACGTTTTTCTCTCACCTTACTGTCTATTTAGGTGTATCAGTAGGCAAGCACTGTCACTTTTAGGGCAGTGATTCCTAACCGTGGGTAACCCAGGTGTTCTTGGACTACAGTTCCCAGAAGCCTTCGCCACCCACTGTGTTGGCCAGGGTATCTGGGGGTTGCCGTCCAAAAAGAGCTGGGTGACATAAGACTAGAAACCACTACTTTAGGGAATAACAGTGTTGGATGAAAAAGAAAATGGAATGCCAAACCACACACAAACACAGAACAGAGGTAGTAATCATTGGTCCAAAGGTAGAAACCCAGGTCACCACATCCCATTCGAAATCAGCTTATTGTCCTGAAATATATGGTCACCAGGCTCTGCCTCTACTTGAAGGTCACTCATCCCCAACTTAAAAACCTATTTGGCTTCAGTTTGGCATACTAAATCCTCTTTTTCAGGTCTATCCCCCTACCAGCTTTCATTGTGTCATACAACATTGTCCCATAGTTACAATTTTTTTGCTCCTCTTGTTACATCACTGGGAGTTAAAGTTTATTACACAGACCTAGTACAAATCATCCAGAAACTTACATTAAGCTTCCTGACTACCTTGAACTAGGCTAGCTATCCCTGTATATCCCACCCCAATATTTAAGTTTCCATCTCCTCCATCTTCCAAGGATCGATAACAGTTTCACTCAATGACCAGTATTCTGTTCTATATTTATTTGTTATGAGTATGAGTATCTCTATGAGTATTTTTTTACCCCGCCTTTCTCCTTGGAAAAGGACCCAAGGTGACTTACAGTATGGAGTGATAATATACAGTCCAGTACAATTAAGACATATTCCAGTTTAAGAACAGGGAATTGAGGGAACTGAGGGGTATCTTACAGCATTGGAAGACAACATTAAGGCTAAAAGAGAAAGTGAGCAGTTAAGAAAAGAGTACACAGTGGTACCTCTACTTATGAGTTTAATCCACTCCGAATGCATGCTCATAAGTCGACCAATTTGTAAGTAGAGCAGCTGTATCTAATTAATAAATAAATAATCAAAAACAATAAAAAAGTAAGTAGAGCAGACCACATCTAAAATTTGTAAGGCAGCAGTTAAAACGCCAATGGTTTTCCGCTCTTCAGTTGAATTGCTCGTAAGTAGAGCCACTCATAAGTAGAGGTACCACTGTACATTCATGTATGGTAGACCATCTAAAAGTTATGAGGGATGGGGACGTACAGTTGATAACAGAGTGTCGATGTAATCCCACAAGGAGAGATACAGGCACAAAGTTATATAAGCGGTTATAAACACAAGTCTGTGTAGCCATGTATGGTAGTCCATCATTCAGGTAAAGCTTGCCTGAACAGAAAGGTAAAACTTTGCCTGTTTATTGTTTACACCATGAGATGGTGTAAAGCAGAAATAATCCCAAAGGAAAACTAAAGTTGTAGGCTGAAATTACATCCTATTTCACTTATTTTCTCAGTCTTTCAGAAAGCCTGCTGTCTGAGGCACTCGTCGGCCTCAATCTATGATGATCCCATCAATGAGCAATCTTCCGTATGCCCTGTCCCCAACCATCCTGCTCAGCTCTTCAAATGAAAACCTGTGGCCTCCTTTAGGAAGTCAACCTATCTTGTATGTGGTCTTCCTCTTTTCCTGCTGTCTTCCACCTTTCCAAGCATTATTGTCTTTTCCAGAGAATCCTGCTTTCTTATGATGTGCCCAAAGTATGACAACCTCAATTTCGACATGTTTGCCTCCAAAGATAGCTCAGGATTGATTTGATCTAGCACCCAATTGTTCATCTTTCTGGCAACCCTTTCCTTTCTTAACTGCCCAGATTTTACATCCATACATTATTGGGGGGGGGGGGGGAAATGGTAGTGTGGATGGTCTCGGTCCTGGTCTCCAATGACACAGAGTTACCCTTGATGGTTTTTTTAAATAATTTCTTCATTGCTGCCTTTCTGAGTCTATCCACGCAGAATTCCACATGCAAAAGATGCCACTGTTCCGATGATGGGTCTGTCATGCACAAGCACTTTGTTAAATCGTGCTAGCAAATGGAACACCACACCTGTCCATACTGATCAGGATATTGGCCAATATATTCTACTAATGTTAGGACCATCCCATTTCTTCCTTGAAGACTCACATAAACAAAAGGTTAACTTTCAGTTCCATTTTTTAAAAAAAGCTGAAATACTTACAAGAGGTTTCAGCATTTCCTTATCAGTGCCTCTGAATGCCACAAACTAACTGGGTAGCCCTCTGCAGTGCCATCATGTCATCCAAATTGTTACTCCTATTGTTACCATCCCCTGGTAACCATAGGCTCAGGTCATCATGACAGGTCATGAGTGGGCAACCTCACCACTACACAGAGAGTAAACTAAGGGGGTGGAGCCAGGACAGAACCTTGTAGGCTGGGGGTGGAGCCTGACGGAATCACTGTGATGTAGGACTTAAGCATCGGATTAGGCAAAGACAGGAAATAAAGAATTAAATTAAAACACGCAAAATACAGAAAGCAAGAATGCTTTGGCTGTGCAGTCAGAAACCAAAAATAAAGATCATTTCGGCTGATCCTTCAATGTGAACTTAGCAGAAGAAGAATTATATCAAGGCTTATTGTCTGAAGAACCTTGGGGAGTCATTTGGATGTTACATGACAACACTGTTTAGAGTTGCTACATCTAAGGTCAGAAGAGTCATAATCATGTTAAAAAAAACAGTAAGGACAAAATGAGAATTACATCTGGGGATAAGGGAGGCATGATAGAATTTCATTTTAAAAATAATGAGGAAGTGACAAAAAACCATCTCCTTGCAGATTGATGGGAAAGAGATAAAGAGTTGTACGGCATTGCATACTAAGCCCCTAAACTTAGACAACCTCTCCAAGTGCTTTTAGTTACTGTATATGTTAAAAACCAAAGAGGACAGCCAAGGAATCTTGAGGCACCCCATAGGCCATGGCCAAGGTATTAAAAAGGAATCACCGTCGGAAATTCCCTCCTTCAGGGAGGACCAAAACCACTGCAGAAGCTTCAAGTGCCTGTATGTCTATTTCACAAAGACATTCTCGAGCAGTGGTGGTGAACCTCTGGCACTGCAGATGTTTTGGACCACAACTCCCAGAAGTCTGAGCCTAGACTGCCAATGACAAAGGACTGTGGGAGTTGTGGTCCAAAACATCTGGAGGGCCAAAGGTTCGCCACCATTGTTGTAGAAGAAGAGATTGGTCAACTGCACTGAAAGCTGATGGGAATCTCAGCAAAACTGACAGGGGTACAGTCTCCTGCCCAGTTTCCAGGGAAGGTCATGTACCAAGGGGACAAAGCCTCTGTGGCATAACCAACCCTGAACTCAGGTCCAAAAGGATGAGCCTCATCTAGGTACTCCTGGAGCTCAGAAGCGAGCATGTGCTCCAGTGCATTGCTGAAGAATGTAAGATCAAAGACTGACCTGTAACATGGTGTGATTCAGGGAACGCTTCTTGAGACATGGTCTTAGCACCACCCCTTTTAGGCAGGATTAGAGATGTAAAATTTCCATAAATATTGAAGCTCGGAAAAAAAAACCCACCATTTTTTTTCTTTTTTTTTGGGGGGGGGGATGGAAATTTTCAGAAAAAAATGAAAAAAAAATTGCCACATTAGCACTCCCCACCCCTTTTCAGCTTGAAAGCCATTCTCTTACTTTAGGAACATAAAATATGACTACAGTGATCCCCCGCCCTTTTGCGGTTCATATACCGCGGTCCCACTATATTGCGGGGTAAGGGGGGGAAAGGCCTGTTTCAGGCCTCCCGTACTTACCCCAGGACTGGCGCTGCTCCAAACGAGCCTGCAAGAGCCTTCATGGGCCTTCTGGAGGCCCCAAAAGGGTCTCCCTGTGGACCAGAAGTGACTTCGGGTAAACCGAAAATGACTTCCAAAATGCCAAAAATCATTTCTGAGGCCTCTGAGGGCCTTTCTAGGCCACCAGGCCTGGCCCGACCTGCATCCGCATATCACGGATTTTCAATTATTGTAGGTCGGGTTGGTTCCCAAACCCCCGCAATAGGTGTGGGGGGGTCACTGTATGGACCATTTGACTTGGCATAAAATTATCACAACTAGCATATTAAAATATAGTGTATCCAAACACTTATTATAAACAACATTTACTTTTTAAATAATATTTATTTGTACTTGTAACAAATAATGTAACAATCTCCTGAACTGTTTACTAGTTTATGTGGAACAAAAAAAGAACCCTCTACAAAACAATGTTTAAAGATCCAGAATTAACAATTATTCATATTTCCTCTCCACAGTATTAAATAAAAATAAAATAAAAATCTCATTCTCAAAAAAAGAATTAAAGAGGGGAAAATGTACAGAAGGGAGTAGCACTAAGTTTCAGCGAATGGGTATGAAATTTAATCAGAATCATTTTTCTTGTGATAATACCAGTGCCTTCTAAAGGAATAAATGCATCTTGTTCTTGCACTGGAGAGTTCAGTTTGTAATCTAGGACTTGCTTGTCCTCGGTGCACAGAGATTAAAATAATCTGATACTATCCACAATTTTTAGAAATGATTTGGAAAATATTTGAACACCCTGTCTTAAAATATTTTATTCATCACATTAAAACAAAACATTCTGTAATTATTTTTCTTTTTCTTTTTTCAGTTTTTTTTTTGAGGGGGGAGAGAATAAAAAGGATTCAGGAAAGAAATGGGGAAAATGTCCCCCCCCCCGAACTTTTCCGGTTTTTTTCCAAGCCTTCACATCTCCAGGCAGGATCGAACTGTATTTCACTCTATAGAGGCACCCACCACTCCTCTTACCCCATCACTCAGCTACTTTTATGTGCCAGTTAAGGCAAGGGTCCACACACATGGTAGCTTTCTCATATCCTCAAGGAGGAGTGCTGTGGTTAAATGCCTCTACTACAGGTAAAACTGTGCTCACAACCTGGGGTTCAATCCCCGGTAGCCAGCTCATGGTTGACTCAGCTTTCCATTCTTCTGAGGTCGGTAAATTGAGTACCTAGCTTGCTGGGGGGGGGGCAATTTGTAGCCTGCATAATTAAAAAACTGTAAACCGCCCAGAGACTACTCGAAGTAGGATGGGGTGGTATATAAGCAGAACACTTTTCTTTGCTTTACTCATATTGAAATATAGCCATTAAGACTGGACAAGAAAGGTTCTACAGTAAATCACATTCACAGAAACTTTTCCTATTGTAGCATCCACATCAGAGTGGATCTTTGCATTAGGTTACTGAGTGGTCCCCATTTTCTTCATGTTTCTTCAGAGCGTGATAAACTTGAAAGAGTTCTGCAGGATAACTCTGTCCAGATGCAGTCAAGTGGAGAAAAGTAATTTATTTGGTTTTTGAGCTATCAGCACTGCAATGCAATACACCCTCCAATGGGCTCTAGCCAACGTTCAATGGAACTGCTCTGTTATCCAACAGAATCATTCTGGCCTTCATCTTGTTACATTATTGTCAGGTCCCTAGTAAACCATTGGGGCTAGTTTGACTCCACTGCACAGAAGGGGATGCTTAGAAGCAATGGATCCAGTTGCCTCAGGAGGCGCCGGTGAGTGCACCAACAGGGGAGGCACTGAAGAAATATTTGGACAACCACCTGGCAGATATCCTTTGATTTGTACTTCTGCATGGAGCAGGAGGTTAGACTTGATGGCCTGGTAGGCCCCTTCCAACTTCACTGTATTCTGTGATTCTATGATGTCCAACACTTTGGCCATTTCTCCTTTCCAGAAGTCAATTAAGGCTTTGACAGAATCACATCCGAGGTACAGTAACACAAAACTCTTCAATAATCACTAGGCAGCCTACCATCAATATCAGCAACTCACCCATTAAAAAGATCTGAGTTCTGATAAGTCTCAATACCAGTGTTTGGTGAACCTATGACACAGGTGCCAACGGTGGCCCTCGGAGCCCTTTCTGTGGGCACCCGACACTGCCCTAAGGCCCTTTCATAGTCACCTGTATTTAGGTCAAATTGCTGTATTGCCACTTTGCAAAAAAGTAGTGGGTTTTGAATTGCAGTTTGGTCACTCGGTCTCTAAAAGGTTCACCATTACTGCTCTATACCCTATCAGGCAATGATTTATCTGTGACAATGCTGCTACAAAGTCCCTCCATACCCAGATCACCAGTGACCCACCCAGGGCACTAAACCTGTTTCAGAGCCTACCCTAGGGGGTGAGAACTCACTTGGTCAAGACCCATGGCTATCACGGGAGACGTGGAATCCTGAGTCACTCCTGACAAAGAGACCTGTGTCTCACTGGTAGGCCTTTGGCTCTTCAAGACTCACCAAAAACCTGGAGCCAGAACCTATTAAGAAAAATTCTGTCAGATTATAACAAAAAGAGAGATGAAACAAAACCAACTTCAGCTCTCCATCAGGCTTCATTTGTCCCCAGCAGTATCCAGGATCCACTGCACCTGCCTAGAAGCCACAGCAACCATTTCAAGTAAAAGATCCACTAAAGCATTGTACAACCTGTTTCACTCTATGGTGCAAAATGCTGACCAGCAACTAAAGAAATCGAAAATTGCTTTGGTGTCATGGAGACAAGGATGTGCAATGGACCTCCAGACTCACACGAAAGAACCATATCCAAAGGGTCTCACCCTGGAGGTCATTGAGAGGATGTCCCAAACAGTGTTGGATCAAGACCCTTGATAACAACATGAAGTTCTGCCAGGTTCACTAGGACCTGGCCCACAACCATGCCAAGTGGAAGGCAAAAACAAGAACAATTGATCCCACCACTGCCCCAAGAAGAAGAAGAAGAAGAAGAAGAAGAAGAAGAAGAAGAAGAAGAAGAAGAAGAAGGAGAAGAAGAAGGAGAAGAAGAAGGAGAAGAAGAAGAAGAAGAAGAAGAAGAAGAAGAAGAAGAAGAAGAAGAAGAAGAAGAAATTTCAAGTCAATAATATTCAACCCTGCATTGCTCTTCTGCACTCTCTGGACAGACCACTAACATTCTATCACTGCTTGAGGCTACACCAGCTGAACAGTCCGGGTATAATGCAATTGAGCTACCCAGGAGGATCCATTAAAGAAACATACCTTGGGCTATTCCTGTACTCAGAAGAAGCACCAGAACTCTGCAGAAGCTGCCTTGATTACTCCTAGCTGCACAGATGCTAAATACCAAGACAGTCTGTAATGCAGTGCCTCAATTATCTTAAGCAGCTTTCAGGGCTTAACTAATTCAATCCTGCAATGCAAACACTTAGAGATTTAAGATACATATGAAAGGAGGTTTCTGCTTTCTATCCTAATCAAGAACCAAAACTTCAAATACAGAAAGGATTGGGACTCTGTCCAGAACATCAATTTTGTTGCTGATAGGAGGCGTAGCTTTAAAACATCTGGAAGGCCACTACTGCCCTAACTTGCCGTAACTCTCTAAGAAAAGACATTTCCTAGTCTTATAGTGGACCTTGAGGACCTGCTGTAGCTCAGAAAGTGCTACATATGACGGCATATGATTTGCACACTAACAGCAGCACATTCAATTCCAAGAATATATAGTTTTTAAAAGGCATGCCATGATCTCACGTAATAGGGCTAGGAATGCCATTACCATTTAGAGTAGAAGATACTTGGTTCTTTTTTTAAAAACTATAATAGTGATACCCTTAACTGACCATGACTTTTAATGCCTTCTTGTTCCTTCTGATTTTTGTTGAATCATTCATAGGAAGAGGTTACCCTTGTTTTTACTAGGGATTTTAAATAGTGACAGCACTGCAAATACCGGTGATAATTGTATTCCAAAATCTGATTATTATTATTTTTTGCATTCTGATTTTTTAAATAGCACATCTGCATACTTTCATACCATATGGATTAAAAACTAGAATAACGTTTTGTTCAATAGGCTGGTTGTGTGACCCAGAACAGTGGTAAGTCTTGCCTGACAATACCAGCCCTCAAATATTGAAAGAACCCTAGTGCAGGCCTGCCCAAAGTCCGCCCGGGGGCCAAATCCGGCCCATCAGGCCATTATGAGTGGCCCGCGGCTGGCTGGCCTGCCCCTCCCTCCCCCTCCTTTACCCCATGTTTTTTTAAAGAAAGTGGGTGGGGCTTGCAGTGGGGTGGCAGGGTTGGGGAGCAACCGGCCCCTGACACATTCTCAGCCACCAAATCTGGCCCTCCTTACAAAAAGTTTGGGCACCCTTGGCCTAGTGGGAACTTCAAAATGAAGCAAATATTGCTCCACATATTTTGTTGCAAAACAGAAACACTCCTCTTTGAAGTGTTGTTGGATGCCATCTGTGGCTTAAGGGTAGTCATTTAGTGTCTCACACCCCTGGAAGTTATCAACCTCTATATAATTTTATTTGCATCATTTCATCCCACCTTTCCTCCATAAGCATCAAGGTAAGACCTGTTAAGACAGACACAGCCTAGAGTCTAGCTGTACGTTTTCTGACCCAGTGGTGACGTGACCTGTAAAGACCAAAGCTACCCCAACCACCACCATATCATACACCATCTGGAACTTATTGTGAAAGGTTTCAAAGAGATTCTAATTACAAAACAAACAAAAAACCAAACTGCTGTGATGCCTTAATCAAGGATGACAATTAAGGACTAGCTTTACTGTTTAGGACACCCAGCACATGACAAGTGGTCAGTCAGCAGACAGAGAGATGCCTACACTAGATAACAAGAGCTGGATGTCTCCTGTTCCCCAGCTTACGTGTGCAAAGAAAAATCTGTCCGAGAACAGTAATTGCCATTGTTGAGGTCAAGGGATTAAATTTCATTAGGAGAACTTGGTGAACAGGATTTTGAACCATACTTGGGTCACCTGGTCTAGCTAAATAGATCTAGGCTTTCAGAACTGTTGAAGTCACTAGAACAAGAGTCAAAGCACACCCCTTTTTAAGAACTAGGAAGTTTGGGCAATTGTTACATAAAGTAGTAGAACTTTTAGTTTGGGAGACAGATGAGTTCCAGTTATGGGAAACATATTTATTTAATTCAGTTATATCTGCCATATATGCTATTAAGCCAGAACATAAATAAGCAGCAAGTTGGATCACATAGCTTCGCTATCACTTAACTCTTCCTTTTGTGAATTTGTATCAGGAAACCATGAGCAAATCATTTTCTGTTCCACCCAAATGTTATCATTAAATGAGTTCACACAGACCAGGCTTGGCCAGCACAACAAATCTGTTTTAAAGACCAGATTAACCTTGGTTAATTCTACCTTTCCTCCAGTAATGTCAAGGTATGATACAGGTCTCCCTTCTTCCCACTCAGTCCTCCCAGTAACTCTGTGAGGTTGACATACACATTCATAATGAAAATGATTCACTTGAAATACGGTCTGGAAGAGAGCATCGTGGATACCTTGGACCACCAGAAAGGGAAACAAGTGGATCCTAAATCAACACAACTCTGAAGTTTCTCTAGAGGGGGGAAATGATAAAACTGAGGCTGCCATATTTGGGGCATCTCTTGAGAAGGCAAGATTGACTGGGAAAGACAATACAGTAGAACCCCCGTATCCACTGATTCATTATCCACTGATTCAGTTATCCACGGTTGGCAGAGGAAAAATAAATAAATAATTCAGCAGCCGTAAAGTAAGCTACTGTCACAAAGGGCAGCTGTAAAGCAAGCTATTGTCATAAAACAGCAGCCGCAAAGCAAGCTACTGTCACAAAAAGCAGCTGTAAAGCAAGCTATGGTTGCGAAACAGCAGCTCTAAAGCAAGTTACTATCACGAAACAGCAGTTTTGGGGAACATTTTGGTGTTCTCTATTATGCACGGTTTTCATTATCCACAGGAAGGCCTGGAACCAATCCCCAGCACATACTGGGGTCCTACTGCAATGTTGGGGAAAGTTGAAGGCAGCAGGAAAAAAAAGAAGGCTAAGTATGAGATGGATTGGATCCCTAAAGCAGAGGTGGGGAACCTTAGCCCCTCCAGATGTTTTGGACCCACAACTCTCACACTCCTTTATCAGTGGCTCAGAACTCTGTGGGCTGCAGCCCAAAACATCAGGAGGGTTAGCATTTTCCCACTCCTGCCTAAAGGAAAGCAGAGCCATGAGTTTATAAGAGCCGAGCATGGCTGCTGAGGGCAGGACATTTTGGAAATCACTCTTTCGAAGGGTTGCCATGGGTTGGGGAACAGCCATGATGCCATTAAAAAAAAATTATGCACTCAAGGTGGTTTGCAGTTTAAGACAGCATCTTACAAGACCATGGCATACAGTCTGAAAGAAATTATACAAAGAAAGTAAGAAGAGGCGACAATGCTGGGGAGATTGGAAATGCATTCAATCTAGCCACCTCAAAGATTGAATCTCACAGTATGAACTGACTCAGGTGTTATGGCCATCAGGAGAGGCTTTTCTCTCCATCACACCACCCTCACAAGTACATCTCATGGGAATACATGAAAGGGCCTTCTCGGCTGCTGCACCCAGACTCTGGAACTCCCTCCCACTAGAGGCCAAGACTGCCCTCATCTCTGTTGTCCTTCCAGAAACAGGCAAAGACCTTTCTCTTCAGGCAAGCTTTCCCTGAATGATGGACTACCATTTGTATTTTATAGGAATCTATAGGTTCACATTGACTTTGTGTTTAGAACTACTGTACCATGTAGCTTTAATGTAATGTTGTCTATAAATGCTGTAAGATGTCCCTCAGTTCCTTGTTCTCAAATACTTGAACATGTCTTAATTGTACTGAACTGCATATTATCCCTCATTACTGTAAGCCGCATTGGGTCCTTTTCCAAGGAGAAAGGTGGGATAAAAATACTCTAAAATAAATAAATTTACCTGCAATACAGCTCATCACCATGATGATGATGAGGTATTATTTTCAAGGCCCCTTAAATTGGTGACAAGGCAGATTCACAATCCAAATGCATAGATGAGTTGTAATCCTATGTGCTATGAGCACAAATTATACTGACATTTCAGTGTTGTGTCTCCCAGGAAAAAAACCCCAGTTAAATTTATTATCACTGCCGTTCATGAGGCTAACTTAGGGCTCTGCTTGTTTCTCTCCTTTTGGGTATCGACAGTCAAGTGTAAAATTCCACTACCATCCCCCTTTACCTAAGACTGAATGACCTTGCACAAGGAATGACAACAGCACTTATTTGCTACAAACATGTTCTTCCAAGTCAAAACCTCACATATTTTCACTTCTATGCCTCAAAAATGCTTAAGACAGCAAGCAGAAGTGTGGCTACTATCATATGCCCCAGCTCCTTGCCACAGCACAGTGGAAAGTTACAGAATGCCTGAGAAATGTGGTTTAACCCTTTCGCTACTCCAGGGATATACAAGTCCCAGTAAACCGTTTTCAATTTGCATATCCAGTAGTGAAAGGATTAAAGGGAAGCCACCTCTGTGGGGTAATCAATGGTGGGGGGGTGTGATTGTCATGTTGTGACTGTCCCTGTGAACAGCACACTGTTAGACAATAAATAAGATACAGCACTTCAGAGCTTGGAAAAAGTTGTAATAATAACATAATAAAATAGATTTTGCTGTCAATCCCAAGCGGGATTACCAACATACTGAGCAATATAATAATAATAAAAATATAAACCACCTTAGAGCGGAGGCTAGAAGCGATCCTGTGGACTCCAGCTCCTGTCAAGGGTTAGGGTTAGGGTTAGGGAATCACATCCCCAACCTGGCCAGTGACCAAGCAAGGTGGGAGATTCTGGGACACAGAGACCCCAAAAATAAAAAGCAACTTCCCCAAACTCCCAGCATCAGTCATCATTTCTCATCATTTGGTCAAAGTGAGGCTCAGAATTTATGACCAGGTGGATGAATTTATCCACCCAGATCGGTTCCAGTAATAAGACATCCATCCACACATCCCTTTAGGGCAGCCTCACATCTCCATCTGATGCCACCACTCCCTCCCTGCTTGGTCTGGAGATCCCAGGTATTAATACTGTACTTCCAAATGTCAACCTTTTCCAAGAATCCCCTCTAGGACCCATCCCTTGACCGGTAGATTTCCAAAAAAAAAAAAAAAAAAAACAATTGCAATAAAACAGGACGGCAAGTAAAATAACGTCCCCCCCCAAAAAAAAGGACAGACAGACAGACAGACAGACAGACAGACAGAATGAAAGCCACATTGCTCTCAAACGGGGCGTCAAGCTAAAACATGCATGCAATTTAAGAGGCACTGCCAAGATGCAAGCAGTAGGTTAAGATGCACGCCTAACTCCTTTCTACGGCGGCAAAGCAAGGAGAGCACCGGAGCCGGGCCCGTGTTGCAAACGCCGGAGGTCCCAGGTAATAAAAGCAGGTTGTACCTGTCAATCAGAAGAGAACCATACCTGTCCCAGTCCCCACACACCCCCGTGCGAAGCGATGGTTTTTCCCGCCGCCTTGGATACGGTAAACTCAATGGAGCAGACCATGACGCGAGAGGGGGGGATATAACCCCGACGTTTAGAAGCACCAGGTCACCCGCCCGCCCCAGGCACTGCCGCCGCTACCCCACAGAACCCCCTCCCCTCCCTAACCTCCATTATCCGCGCAGGCTGCTTCATACATTCCTCCCCGCATCCTTTATTATGCGAAGAACAATACCTAATTCTTCCCTTCCCGGCGTCTCCATTTTTTGGGTCTCTCTATGGTTTCCTCTGCTTCGCCTTCCGCCAATGTGGAGCCTCAGCGCCGCGAGGGAGGAACTGCGCGTGCGCGTCTCGACGGCCTGGCCCTCCGCCTGGATTTTCTTCGTTGGGCTAAGTGGTTACCATAGACGTGCAAAGGATTGCTAGATAGGGCGAAAGAGGCATTCGTAGCTATATGGAGCTCTAGTTCTCTCTTATGCCTAAACGAGTTAATGGAGTTCTTTTAAAATAAATGGCCATGAGTTACTATTATGGCACAAGAGAACGCTAGTTTATTTCTCTCTTTAATCAAAACTCTTTAATCTCAGGAATCCTAAGCATTTACTCTTTACTGTCTTGCCACATTGTAAGATGAAAGGAAAAAGATAAATTTGTTATCTCCTCTAACTACAAGGGAGTTTTGTAGGAAAGCAGTGAAAGCAAATTACAGGCCAATCTCTAATACTGAAAACAACAAGCACAGTCATCTTGATGACTGGATTGGTTTCATTTGGCAGAATTTTTATATGCTGCAGCCCCTGTGAGACGGGAAAAGGGTCGCATTTAAGCTGCCACAAGTATTCCAACAAAAGACAACTGCTTTAACACAAATTGTACCACATGACAATTACTCCTGCTTTTTCCCTATAGCGTGACTGGAACTTTTGGGAAGGTTGCAGCCATTCTAATAAAATAATAAGTCTTGTGTTTATTAGAAAAATATGC
The DNA here is from genome assembly GCA_023846285.1 of Phrynocephalus versicolor. Classification (NCBI taxonomy): domain Eukaryota; kingdom Metazoa; phylum Chordata; class Lepidosauria; order Squamata; family Agamidae; genus Phrynocephalus; species Phrynocephalus versicolor. Next base: position 40,381,652 of record JAHTLZ010000007.1, on the reverse strand, counting down.
TTCGGATATGAAAGGTGATAGAACTCCCAGTCCTAGCTAAGTAGGAGATGCTAAGAGCCATAGCAGCCCCTTTCATCTCTGGAGATCAAAGATAAGATAGGTTCCAGGAATGTTGACAAGTCTTTGGTACCAAGTCAAGAGTCCAAGATCCAGGTCCATTAAAAAGACACACACAGAGAGAGGGGGGGGAGAGATGGGTGGGTTCTAAGTTACAAGTAAAGTCCAAGTCATTGGGGGGTGGGAACTAGTTGAGTCTGAGGAATCCCCAGTGCAACGTGACAGTCCTACAACTCAAGTCCCCAACCCTGATGTCTTCTCTTTGAAGGGACAAAAGAGAGATGTGTAATAGAAGGGAGTTGCAAACAACCGTAAAAACAGCAAACTCAGTTTGAGGGAAGGTCAGCACAAGTCAGGGGAGGTGAAGAACTTTGATTACTATTCTCCATGCAAGGACATCTTCTCAAGTCTAAGTTTCATAGCAATTTCAGCAGGCTGTGTCTTTGTTACATGCCTGGTTGCATATCCAGTTCTGCAACTGGGATGCACGCTAGCACTTTATTATCTGCACCAAGTTATCCAAACAGCTCTAGGTTTCTGATCAGTGAGTATTATTTACATACACCCTTAATGTTACCTGCCATTTTTACAAGCATTGGAGCAGACAATCTGATTTCTCTTATCTAATAAGCTGAAGCACAGAGCATATCCACACATTAATTGGGGCTTTTTTCTTTCTTTCTTTCTGATTTTATACCTGTTCTGAGGCAAGTTGCAGAACAAAAAATAAAAATTTTGCATTTGGGAGAGGGACCCAGGTAATCTCCAGCATCTATTTTGCAATTTTTCTTTCTCACAGGTCAAGTAGCTAGATTTTTGACTAGAAATAATTACAGCATATCTCTCCCCTTTAGGTATGTCTGTACTCTAATGTCTCTGAGGGTACATTAACAGTAGTTAACTATGCACCGTTCCTGTGGCAGTGCAAAGTGTTTTGGGGTCCTGTTTCTGATGGCGCCGGTACCTAAATAATCCAGTTTGCTGATTTGAATCAATCTGGCTCCTTGCATTTTTGGACCATCCCGTGGGGTGTGACTAAGGGGACTGTCATGCTTCAACTTAACATTTTGTCATTATATCACTGGTTGGAACTCGCAATCTAGAAGCAGATCACTATAGCTTTGCTTTTTGTGTATAAAAGCTACAGTGCCCAAAATTATATAATAAAATAATAACCTTTGAACAGCAGAGCTGGAAGGGAAACTGTGGACCACAAGCCCAGCCCTTTTTAAAGAGGCAGAGTGCAGTACTGAACTCCCAATCACTGGCTCTGCAGCCAGAGACCTAAGCCAGTCAGCTATATAATTCCTCTGTGTAGAGAAGGTACGCTCAACTCATCTGAGTTTGGCTGACTTCATTACCCTGCCTTCAGAACATCTCCACCAACCTAATTAGTTCATCAGACATATTCACTTTGCAGCTGAAAATGTGAAACAAAGTCATTATCACCATTAATGAATATAGCTTGGTTACCCTGTAATTAGACGCTTAAAACAATGGCTAATAACTCCTGACAGACTAATGAATCTATTCACTCCCACTGCTTTAATTCTCACTCGTCTGCAGTGTTTGCTTTTGAATATCAGTTATATAAAGGCATGTATGGCAACCAATGTAAGCAAATCATCAACTGAAGAAAAGAAGATGCTAACTTCTATTGTCTTCCTACCAGAATATTTATTCAGGTTTCATCACTTGAGCAATTATTATGGTGCACCGTCTCGTCTGCTCTATTACTTTCTCTTTTACCAAGTGAATCTTTTGTATTCTCCTGAAAGCTTTGCAAAATAATTGAGAGGTTATCCATATATCTGTGAATATTGCTATTGCCCTCTGTGTTTTAGAACTGTAAATAGCAACCAGGGTTTGCCTGATACTTCCAGCTAAATTCAACTCTGGACTGTTTATAAAAACTGAAACACATATGAAAAGACAAATAATATCTTAGATCTGCAGAGCTGGAGGGGACTCTAAGATGATTCTGTCTTCTTTATTACTGTTATTATACAGAAATAGCCCTGCTCAAATGTGTTAGCGTTCTTTTCTGGTTTTAAAGCCTGGCTATCAATGCCCGGTGAATGGCAATACGTTAGGGAATCCCAGATAAATGGTGACTCACCAACCCAAATATAAGAGATTAAATATACTGTATTCTTAAGAATTTGCCATAATTTTAAAGATCCACTTGTTAATTAGCTTTGGAACCAACTTCCGAGTGAGTTGCGCCTTGCACCATCCCTGCCCGCCTTTATAAAAGCACCCAGAACCTTGCTTTTTCGGGAGGCATTTGGCGACCTTTAACCTCCCCCCCCCGTGTCGGCATCTTGCTGATGATTTTGTCGACTATTTTGTTGATTTTTTTAAATTTCTTTTTAATTTCCTTGTTGATTGTTGTACTGTGTGTTTATTGTTCACCACCTGTAGTTCCTTTGGGAAGACGGGTGGTATATAAATGAATGAATGAATGAATGAATGAATGAATGAATGAATGAATGAATGAATGAATGAAATTGTCTGGCACTATTAAAAAGAGAAGATTTGTAAGGTACAGCAATATAGTTGTTAAGCTTTTGGTTCAGAAGACTCCAAAATAATGATGGCTTCCTTAGGGTGTCATATTCTATGCACAAAGCCCTCTGTCCCATCATTCTGACATGCTGTGCTTGGAAAACATGTGTGTCCATCCTCAGTGGCTGGAGCAGATAATGATTTGCCAAGTTTTAAAAATTGGTCAGATTTCAACCAGTTGTGCTTCAGGCAGATGAACAAGCATCCCTGTGGAATTATACCACCTTCTCTGCTTCTTGCTGCTGCTTTGCACAGGGGCTCCTCATCCTCCATCTTTGCCAATACTGGTACAAATTTAATATAAGTATTCTGTGTTTTCTGTTTTAAAAGGCTCAGTTTATAATCTGTGAAAGCTGCCCCACACTCTCCCATTTGCACAGCTGTGATCTGCTGAAATGCTGGGAATCCTTATGATTAATAATACAGTGGACCCTTGTATAACAAACAGCTTGTATAACATAAAATTTGTACAACATAAAAAATTCCGGAGATAGGGGAAATTTGCTTAACATAATTGCCTATGGGGAAAATCCATACAACATAAAAATGGGATCACTCCATTTTCAATGCATTCCTATGGGAATTTGTATAAAGGAAAATTTGCTTAACATAAGTTCATTTGGGACGAATTAATTCCTTTATACAAGGTACCACTGTAATTATGTGCCATCAGTTCTGACTTACAGCCACACTGTGTAGGCCACTGTTGGCGAATCTATGGCACGAGTGCCGATGGTGGCACAACATCGCCCCTTCACCGCCACCTGTATTCAGGTTAAATTGCTGTATTGGCACTTTGTGAAAAAATAGTGGGTTTTGAATCGCAGTTTGGGCACTCGGTCTCTAAAAGGTTCACCAACACTGGTTCAGTCTCTAAAAGGTTCACCAACACTTTATAACTATAGCGTACAGAGAAGTAGCTAACATGATGGAGCTCAATTCCCTCCCCAATGCCTCCCGGAAAATGAGCCAGCATGTGTGGCCTTACACAAACTGCACAATTGCAGACTTCCCCCAGAAGAGGGGAGTGGTAAAATGATTCATTTTCGAGTTTCGTTCCCATTCCTGGGCCCAGCATTCCTTCTTTCTTTCCTCTCCATTTTCTCACATGAGAAAATATTCAAATGAATGCAAAAAGACAATGTTCAAATGAATGAAGGCAACTCTGGGCGGTTTACAACAACAGTACATAGATATACTGTACAATATAATAACTAAGCAAATAACTAGTACATAATACACCATCATTTAAAAATGTAAAAAACACACTAGGTGGGCTATGCCTTCAACTGATCTGTATTGTTAACAGCTCAGCCAGGCTCTGGGGGCAACAGCTAGATTATTCTCTGTTTTCTTCAGGAACATGATCTCCTTTAAAAGACCAATGTTCCACCCCCATTCCTGCCTTCCATCCTTCCTGAATGGCTCCCTATAGAGTTTTGATCTGGTTCAGAAGAATCCAGGTTACACCAAATTGCCCTCTTTCAATGGAGACGTAAAAGAGCCCATAGGCTCTCTTTCAGATGTTACAAAATGCCTGAAGGGAAGGCACACTCCTTTTAAGAACTTGGAGCCTGTATTTAAATCAGAGGAGGCATTTTGTGGTCCTGCAGACATTGGTGAACTACAGCTTGCAGTATTCCTCAGCATTGACTAGGAGTAGAACTTGGAAGCATTGCTTTTTTGGACTACTGTACAAAGTTCCAGAGTTCCTCAGCAAGCATAAGAAATTGCCACTGCATCCTTATAACATATGTGGGGGGGATTACAGTGGTCCCCTATCCTTTCATGATTCATATACTACGGTCCCACTATATCACGGTGAAGGGGTTCATGTTAAAATGGCTTCTCTTTAGCTAACCTGAAATGCTTTTTACAATGTCTGTGTCAGTATATTAAACTGCAGTCTAAGCATAACACTTTCCCACGAGAACAATATGCTTCAGAGGCCTTTAAATGTATCTAGCAATGTTCTGCTGTTAGTTTCTATTCCCGCCGGTATAAACCAGTATAATTGTTAGTCCTCGCCAGCTAGTACAGGATGCTATTGTCTATCCAGCCTTAAAATGTTGCACAGTATGTCAGATAACAGTACAATAGTCTGCCTATGTTCAGAAGTCACCACTGCACATGTCTTTCTCACTCCTGAATGGCTAGAAGCTTAAACTCGTGATCAATTGTGATGTATTGGGGGGTGGAGGAACGAATGGTATTTAACATGTATTGATTTCAATGTATTTTTTGCTTCAGCTTTTTGGAAACTGATTTCCACTGAATGCCAGCTTGCATGCTTTCAATAAAAGTTTTTCTCTATTTCCATAAATTCTGGTTTCTATTGAATCCCTGTCTCACCCCAAGCGGCAAAAGAACCCCAAGGTATTTTTAGAAGGAATGCAAGCCTAACAAAAAGGCTACAACGGGACCACAGTTTATGAAAAAGGCCCCCTGGGGTAAGGGGGGGAAGGCCTGTTTCAGGCCTCCCATACTTACCCCAGGACTGGTGCTGCCCCAAACGGGCCTGCGAGGGCCTTCCTGGGCCTTCTGAAGACCCCAAAAGGACCTCCCTGTGAACCAGAAGTGACTTCGGATTACCCGGAAATGACTTCCGATCGCCGAAAATAATTTCTGAGGCCTCTGAGGGCCTCTCTAGGCCCCCCAGGCCCGGCCCGATCTGCATCCGCATATCACAGATTTTCAATTATCGTGGGTCAGGTCAGGTTCCTAACCCCCGCAATAGGCAGGGGGTCACTGTAATAGGTAGCAAGAGTTGGAGCTGTGTTGTCAAACCCAGTTCTTTTTTAGAATCCATACAGTAGCTCAATAAACTAGTTATCTTCACAACAGGGAGCAGGCAGAGACACTGGTCACCAGATCACTCATCAGAGTTCCAGGAATCTAGATTGGCAGCACAGGCAAGGGATGAATAATGTGTAGCCTGCATAATTAAAATGCAAACCTCGCAGAGATAGCTTTAAGAATGATGGGGTGGTATATAAGCTTTGCTTTGCTTTTAATTTTCACCATGTCTCCACAAAGGTGTTGCTGTCGACGTACACAGAATTTATGGCATGCAGTATCCCTCAGGCTAAGTCTGTTTCTGATCTAATCATTTGAACCGCTGTATTTCCCTTGAACAGGCCTCACATCTGTTATCCTCTTCTTCCACAGAGGCTTCCCCATCAGCAGATTCTGCTTCCTCCAACTTGTGGAAGAATCCTGACAACTGGGTCACCGAAATGTATCTTCAATGACAGCTTTTTCTATAGCATCATGAGATTTTTCTTCTCCCTTTGAAGATAACTCAGTAAGTCGGGGCATGACAATATGGAAGGCCATGCATCCCACCTCCCTCCATCATGTAAATGGTCATATAATGAACAATAGCTTTATATACATTTCTTTCATGCACAGTGGTCAAGGGCATGCTGATTTTGGAAACTAATCAGCAAAACAGTTGGGAAATTACAGGGGAATACTGTACCAGGCGGGAGCTGCCTAGATGGCCTAAGCACTTCAGATCTTGCCTGATTTCGGAAGCCAAGCAGGGTCGGCCCTGGTTAGTACTTGGATGGGAGACCACCAGGGAATACCAGGCGCCTGGAGTAGGAACTGGCAAACCACTCCAGTATTCCTGCCAAGAAAACTCCATGGACATGGGGTCACGAAGAGTCGGTCACGACTGTAATGACACAACACACACACACTGTACCAGGCATCTCCCAATAAGGTAGACTACTGTGCTCTGTTTGATTCTGCTTTGAGCAACATTGCAGTACTCTGAAGTACCACTGCAGATCTTCCTCCTAGTAGGTTAAATATCTGTCCATTTCAAATTTCAGAGAAAGGATGCAATTGGCTGAGTGAGTCCTTTAATTTACCCCATTCATCTGCTTCTTTATTATCTGGTGATTATTCACTGGGAAGCAAAGATTTGCTTAATGTGCTACTCTGATTGCTCAGACACTCCACTGAGGACATCACACTGCTGAAAGAAAACTGTGCTATCAACATCTACTCATCGCTTTCCACACTTGCAGATTTTGAGGGAAACGATAGATCACCGTCTGAAGGCATTGTGTAACTATCACATCTTTTTCTTTTTAACAGTTCTTCTGTAGGAAGGGAAAAGATGAAAGAAGCTGTGAAAAGCCAAAAGAGTATTACAAGCGGGGAACTACAGTAAGTTATATGAAGAACCCTCATAACACCCAGTGAATGGGTGATCCAGAGGACAGCTTGATGAAAGCCTTGTCTTAAACAGCTCAGCGGGTGCTTGCACTTTGATAGCTCTTGATGCGACCAATCAAAGAACATTTTGGAGTAATTGCATCTTTCTCTTCCTATTTCCTCAGATTTGAAGTCAGGGGAAAGGTGGAAGAAGAATGGAGGAAAACACTGGAAAGTTACAAATGGGTGGTAAGAGCCATAAATTATCAAAATTATATGAATGCCTCATTGGGAAATAACATAAAGCGGCAGCCCTATATGCACCTACCAAAGAAAAAATATGTCGGAATTCATCGGGGCTAGGAAGGGGTTATGAGGGCATTGCAACAAGGTGCTGAAATTTGGAGAATGCAAACATCTGATAAATGTGCATACCCTGAGCATTAATAAAGTTCTTAGTTCTTCCTTCCCAGGGAGAAAGAAACATAAAACAAGTAAGTTCTGCATGGAACAGATGTTTATCACATGCTCAGACTCATCCCATTCCTCTCCCCTTTTATGCCTACCTCATACAGTCCAAGGTTAATCACTAGGGGAACAAAGCCCCATGTATCAAAATTACTAGTTGCAACTCTGCTTTAGAGTGGACATATACTGGTTGATATTGCCATCCTTTACACACTTCACTGGAAGAAGGCTGACCAGGTAGAAAAACAGATGGAACTTATGTGTCTTCAAGCATTATCCCCATGGTTAATTTCAGCTGGGAGAGCTTAACAAAGGTTCTCTCTAAGGTATCTGAGAGAAAAAAAGAATGATATTGGTGTGATTTAATTCCACGAGTAAAACAATAGAATTATGTACACCAAGCATTGATTGGCTAGTAATAGCACAGTTTCTCTCCAGTTATGTGATGCTCTCAGAGCTGTGGGCATTTCAAGAGAGTGGTAAATTAAGCCCAGACTTTCCTCCCAAGGACTAATCAGTAATTGCAAACAATCCAAGCAATTTAATAAAATGAAGGAGCAAGCAACACTCATAGTAAATACCAAACAGATCTCCTCCTCTGGGTTGACCTCGAGGGGTTTACAAGTGAAAAAACTATGCTACCTCTCCTTTAGCTTTATAGAAGGGAAGATTAAAACAGATCCTACTTCCCAATCTGAAATATAAATACATGTTAATCTGTTAGTCAGGAATAGATAAGAAGAACTTTTAGACATGGAGTGAAGTATGTAGACCAAGATGTAACTCTATTATAATAGCTCATAAAGTACTAATTTGAGTTATAGAAGACCTTTGAAATTAGACATGGGCACGACTTGGCGAAATTCTCGTTTCCGTTTCTCGTTTCTGTTACGCAACGGAAACGGTAACGACAATTACTCTGCCAGAACACGAACTCGAACCGACAAAAGAAAAATTGGGTCTGATTTGTCGTTGTCGTTCCTGGCATCGCAGCGATCGCATGATGCCAAGCGGCACAGAAAAAAAGTAAAAAAAAAAAAAAAAACGATTCCCGGTCAAAAAAGCAGGTGAAAATATGCCTGCCTGAGGGCACCTACCAGAGAGGTGGTTTCTGGGGGGGGGGTCCCCACTCCAGCCTTCCCCCCCTCCTGTCCTGGGCTGCTGGAACCAGGCTGGGAGGGGGCATCCTCGGCGTCTCCATTTGCCATGCGGTGCGGGGGGATCCAAAATGGCAACCGCAATATTTTTTTTGAAATCGTGGTCCAAAAACCCACCAAAGCACCACAGAAACATGCGAAAATTAGCTATTTTAAATGCTTGAATTTTTACAGTAGCAGCAGTGGGTTTTTCTTGCAATAAAATGTCTCCATTGATTTTATTTTATTTTATTTTATTTTATTTTTTTACACCTGCGCACGCGCAATGATGGGCTGGCCATGGGATGGGACCATGCAAATTTTTGGAGCCATTCCACCAATCTCATGGCCAGGTTTTGCTGAGACTTCTGGATGTGCCAGAGAGGGCATAAAAAGCCCACCAAGCCTAAGCCTAAGCCTAACCCTAACCCTAACCCATACGCCAGTACACTGTGTTCTTAGTGGGCCAGAGGCACCCAGAGGTACAGCCCACTAACCCACCCTAACCTTAACCGTTACCCTAAGCCTAGCCCTTACCCCCTAACCCCCTAACCCCATGCTCTGGGAAGTCAAGTCGCGCTAAATCGCGGCGGTAACGACAAACGACAAACGACACGATGAAACGACAAATTTTTGAAAAATTTCGCGACAAACGGAAACGACCCAAAACGGACCCGTCTCGACAAATGACAACTCGAAAAATAAGTTTTTCTGGTTGTGCCCATCTCTATTTGAAATTAGATATCTTTTAGAAGAATAGGCAAATATACCTGTTTGATGACATTTATTATATATTAAGTTAGCTATAATATATCCTAAGTGTTTAAGTCAATTGAAGAATTATTACTAAGATTGAGTATACAGTATTGTTAAGACCATATATGCTTTTTTTAAGTTGGGAAAGGAGATATGAATTATATTGGGCTGTAATGTTGTGGGGGAAACTTTGATTGACTTTGCAGCATGACAGGAGTTAAGCAACATATTTGTTTTATTATGTTTACTGTAAAAAAGCTAATAAAAACATGGGGGGGGGAACAGATCCAACTTCCATTCGGAAAATAAATAAAAGAGAAAATAAAAGAAAGTTATGATGGTGTGGGTTTTACCTTGACAGAAACTCTACTGTTTAAATCCTTTATGGCCAGTGGAAAGTTACAGCTAAGTTCTTGTTTCCAAATAAAAGGTCTCCCACCTAATGTTTTAAAGACATTTATTGAACGGATTCATTCAGCAGTAATGTTTTATCAGTGCTGCTAATGAGTTCTCAGCAGAATAAATCTCATTGTGACAACTTCTCTAGAGAATGTGTCCAAGCAACTGAGGGACGATAACATCTGTACCCAATAAAGAGCACTCAACCATTCTCACTTAATGAGTGGAACAATGAGAAATTCCGGCTTTCCAAGCAAACTGGATTGGAAATACCATCTCTCTGATTCACCTGGGGAATATTCTTGCCCACTGGGACAATCCCATTGGCCAGTTCACACGCAAAGTGAGAGAGTGCATGTTGATGCAGAAGGTTGATCCCAAAATGGAAGTTGCTATGTCCTTTGGCCTCCGAGTCATTAGTGCAGACAAAACATCGTCCTTTAATGCGTCTTGAAATGGTGCTCATCAGAACAGGAATGTTTTATCCACTTGAAGGGAAAACAGTCAGAAAATATGCTACGTGAATCCAGGGCCGGAGCTAGGGGGTTTTTTTGCACCCCAGGCGAGGGGGGTTGGGCGGGGCAGGGGGTGGCGGATGGCGAATGACGGGGGACGGTGATGGGTACGGGGGACGGGCGGCGATGGGCACGGGGGCGGCGGGGGGACGACGGCAGGCGGCAGGGGGACGGACAGCGGTGGCCAGCGGCGGGGGGCGGTGGGAGGGTCAGGAGGCTGGCCAGCACCCTCTGTCCATTTTGGAGCCCTAGGCAACTGCCTAGTTCGCCTTAATGGATGCGCTGGCCCTGCGTGAATCTTACAGGTTATAGGAAATCTCAGTCAAGCTCACCCAAACAAGGTGAGCCTGAGCCATAGATCAGACATAGCGAAGTCTCTCCAATGCATCTTAGGGAGTAGGTAATCAAATATAGGACACCAAGGACCTATTGCCGGCTAAGAATAGCTACAGGAATTGGAATGAAAGGTCTAAAATTTAAACACAGCCCCTGAGCCCCTGGATTAGGAGATTGAAGGAGAACTCATCAGATTTTCAGTTGACACAAAGCTGAGGGGAACTGCCCATACTTTGGAAGATAGACTCAACATTCAGAAGGATCTTGACAGACTTGAACATATGGCCCTGTCCAACAAGATGCAGTTCAATGGCAAGAAAAGTAAGGTCCTGCACTTAGGCAGGAGAAACCAGATGCACAGGTACAGGATAGGTAGTACCTGTGAGAGGGATTTAGGTGTCCTGGTCGACCACAACCTAAGGATGAGACAGCAGGGTGCTGCAGCTGCCAAAAAAGCAAACATGGTCCTAGGCTGCATCAAGAGGGGGATAGCATCAAGTTCACGGAAATGATAGTATCACTCTCTAGTGCCCTAGTTAGGCCACATTTGGAATACTGTGTCCAGTTGTGATCACCACAATACAATACAAACAAGACACAGAGGCCCGACAGTAGAAAAAGTACAGAGGAGAGCAACAAAGATGATAACAGGACTGGAGGCTAAATCATATGGAGAACAACTAAAAGAACTAGGCATGTTTAGCCTGATGAAGAGAAGACTGAGGGGAGACATAATAGCAATCATCCAATACCTGAAGGGTTGCCACAGGAAAGAGGGCACTGATTTATTCTCAGTTGCACCTGAGGGTATGCCAAGAACCAGTGGGTGAAAACTCATCAGAGGGAGAACCAACCTAGAAATCAGGGGAAATTTCCTGATGGTGAGAACCATTAAACAGCGGAACAGCTTGCCTCCCTATGTTGTGGGTGCCCCATCACTGGAGGTTTTCAAGACAAGATTGGACAACCATCTGTCTGGGATGGTATGAGGTCTTCTGCCTTGGGCAGGGAGTTGGACTAGAAGAACTCCAAGGTCCCTTCAGACCCTACGATGATTCTACAATTCTATGATTTTATCTAGAAGGATTCCTAGGAAGAAATGTCAGCCTTGGGTTGGAAAACATTCCCCAACTCTTATTTTATCCTAAGGATCTCCTGGAGAAAAGATCAGAAATCAATATGTTGACTTTTTGACTACAACTTCCATAACATCAACACCCCTCCAGCCAGTGTGGAAATCTTGATGTGGAAAATCTGGGAGTTGCATTAAAACGTAAACATTTCAAATCTTGGGAAAGATTGAGAACCACTGGCTGAACCTTCTCCCAAACCCTCATGATTAAAAGCAGTGACTCAGAAACTGGCCAGTCAATTTTCTCAAATTAGCAGACTTTTTAAGATGAATTGATGTCAGTTGTCTTCGTGTTACATTTTAGGCATGAGCAATTTCAAAATAATTGTGGTGTGTGTGGGGGGGAGGGGGGAATCCTAGTGACAGGGATGCTCAATGTTTCTTTTCCACATCACTGATTTACCTGGATTCTCCAGTAGCATTTAAAACTTGGTTTAATATTCTTCAGTGATGTCTATGACTCAAGAGTTAACAGTCATCCTAGCAGATAAACAGTCTGAGTCATTCCGTGCCATGTATAGTTAAGTGGCAATGCAGTAAATGGACTAGATCCACATTCAGGCATGTGCAACTAAAGTAGCATAATGGATTTTCTTCCTCCCCATGGGAGCTCCACCGGGTTCCACTGAAAATTCTACAGAGAGGATCAAGTGACCATGCAGAATGGGTGAGTGATGGTGAAAGGGAAACCTTCAAAACCTTTCTTCTGCGAAAGGTAACCCTAAAGCGGCTAACTGAGTTTTTCATGATAGAATGATAACATGATTTTTATCCATCACTTCTAGGTGGAATAGGAACAAATAAGATTTTTGTTTTTTATCACCAGTGAGAGGTCCATCTCGTGGGAACCCATGAAAGGGCCTTCTCGACTGCTGCGCCCAGACTTTGGAACTCCCTCCCATTAGAGTCCAGGACTGCCTCACCTCTGTTGTCCTTCCGGAAACAGGCAAAGATCTTTCTCTTCAAGCAAGCGTTCCCTGAATGATGGTCTACCATTATGAGTCTTTTATATGAATCTATAGGTTCACATAGACTTTGTGTTGATAACTACTTATAACCTTGTAGCTTTAATGTAAGGTTGTCTATTAATGCTGTAAGATGTTCCTCAGTTCCTTGTTCTCAATACTTGAACCTGTCTTAATTTTATTGGACTGTATATTATCATATCTTAATTGTATTGGACTGTATATTATCCCTCATTACTGTAAGCCGCCTTGGGTCCTTTTCCAAGGAGAAAGGCTGGGTAAAAATACTCTAGAATAAATCTGAATGCTGCTTAGATGTGCCATGGTGGCATCTATCCCCAAGCTGGGCCAAGCTGCTTCTGGAATAGCTCCGTGAATTAGGTATCTGGTGGCAGGGCCAAACATTGGCAGTTCATCCCAGAACAGCCAACTTGTATGATATTGTACATCCCAGAAGATCCAACCTGTTTGGGGTTGAGCAAATTGCACATTCCTAGGATGACCCCAGAAGAAGGGAATGTAAACCTGAGTACTCTCTACTTGAAAAACCCTGAAAGGTTCACCATAATTCAGAATGAACTTGACAGCACATCATTATTATTAGGTGAAGTGATGGGAGAGAAAGAGATCTTTATAACAATATAGTAGGAACCCCATATCCATAGGAGATTGGTTACTACCATGTGCTCCATACTTGATCCTAACCTATGAAGCCCTAAATGACTTCAGCCCAAGCTATCTCCAGGATGTCATATTGAAGAGTGAACAGGTTTGTTTTCCATGGCTTCAAGCGACTAGGACTCGGGGCAATGGTTTCAAACTGCAGGAAAAGAAATTCCATTTGAACATTAGGAAGAACTTCATGATGGTTAGAGCTGTTCGGCAGTGGAATACGCTGCCATGGAGGGCGGTGGAGTTTCCTTCTTTGGGGGGGGGTGTTAAGCAGAGCCTGGGTGGCCATCTGTTGGAAATACTGTGATGGGGGTTCCTGCATAGCAGTGGGTTGGACTGGATGGCCCTTGAGGTCTCTTCCAACTCTATGATTCTATGATTCTTTGATTCCCATTATGGCCCTGCTTGGGTGTTAGGATCATCAGGAGAGGCATCTCTCTCTTGGTCCCACCACTTTCACGGGTATTTTTGGTGGTGACAAAGGAGGGGTCCTTCCTTGCTGTTCCCAGATTCTGGAAATGTCTTTCACAGAAGGTTTTGTTTTATTTTGTTTTGTTTGTAGCAACATCTAGCAAAAAGGCTATTCTGGGCAATACAGCAATATAAAATACAACAAAAATACAATACAGCAATACAAAATACAACAAAATTAATAACTAAATGAAACAACGTGATATAAAGCAGCATAATAAACAAAATAAAAAGACAAATAAGTGATAAACATCATGAACAAATATAAACTTAGGCAAAATAAAAACAGAACATATCTAGCCTGTTTTTCATGATCTGAAATAGTAGCAGAGCATCTTGGGGCAGGACAAATAGCCTGTACCCAACTAGGCTTCGTTTTGCCTCTTTAGAGGTCTATGATGAGGCCCCATCTGGAATCATGTGCCCAGTTCTGGTCACTATACCTCCAGAAGGATATTATGGAACTGGGAAAAGTGCAGAGGAAGGCAACCAGAATGATTAAGGGACTGGAACACCTTCCTTACCATCTGAGGCTGCAACGGCTGGGCCTCTTCACTCTTGAACGACGGCGCCTACGAGGTGACCTGATTGAAGTTTATAAAATCATACACGGTATGGACAAAGTAGATAAGGAAATACTGTTTTTCCTATTGCACAACACTAGAACTAGGAGGCACTCCATGAAACTTTTGGGTGCTAGATCTCAATCAAATAAGAGAAACTACTTTTTCGCCCAGAGGATCACTGGTATGTGGAACTCCCTGCCATAAGAAGTGGTGACAGCTGTCAGCCTTGACAGCTTTAAGAAAGGATTAGACAAGTTCATGGAGAACAAGGGTATCAATGGCCATAATTATGGATGCCTGAGGACAATCTCTGGGTTGGTGAAATAGGCAGGATATCTCTCAATGCCATTTGTAGGGAATCATAAGCAGGTGAAGACATCTGCTTGGGATTACCCTGAAGCAACTAGTGAGCCACTGTGCGAGACAGAACGCTGGACTGAATGGGCTATGGCCTGTTCCAGCAAGGCTGTTCTTCTGTTCTTATGTTTTTAAACAGGTCTGTTCCCACCACAGTTCATGAAGGGACTAGCTATTGTTCCACAATATGCAGCTGCCGATCCATTCAAGTTGGATATGTCTGCCCAAACTCATCCTTGGTTCATTGCAGATTCAAGAGATGAATGGAGGTGAAGGGCCACTCTCTGTCTGGCTAAAGTGTTCTCAGCATAAATTTATGCATTCAGCATCAAGAAGTTTGTTCTTTTTTTGTTCCCCGTTCTTTGGAACGTCATAGTCTTTGTTGATTTTTTTCCCCAGCCTCCCACACTATATACGAATGTCAGCCATCAGGTTAGCTTGCTTACAAACAGTTCTTAAAAGTCAGTTACATAAGCTTTTTTTTAACTGTAAGTGTAGAAAAAGCAGGGGGGGAGACTTTTTAACTCCCCTTTACAGGTATGTTTTCAACCCCCACATTCCTTCTTGAATAAGGCTGTTCAATGTCCTCCCCAGCACTTAAAAGTGTGACAGCATCCATTTTGCAAGACATGACGCTGTGAAGCTAACAATATGATGCCATAGGAAAGTCGGCTGTTATTTTCTTTTCCTTTTGTTCTTCTCTCTTTTCCACTTCACAAGCATTGTTCAACCTAAAACTATAAGAGGGGTTGTTTTCATTTGGATAAAAAATGCAAATGGATTCATGGCAAGGCACCTGTTGTTTTCTTCTTCTTCTTTTCTTCTTTTTTTTCCAAAAACAAAAAGCCACAAAGATACTCATGCATATGCATGCATACATGGGGGTGATTTCTACTTACCAATCTTCCCAGTTTCAAAAGCCTGTTTCACAAGTAGTATTTCTGTCTTATAAATGGATGCACCTGCTCATTTCCATGTCAAGCCAGGATCAAAGGAGGTATTAACAAGGAACAGCATCAACACCTGGCATCCTTTGGTATTTCACAAATCCTCCACCATCTCAAGCCCTGGCATGACCCGTTGCTGATACCTCCCTGACTGCCCCATGATGTTCTTTAAGGCTGATACTTCACGTCCATTTAATTGCTGTTCACGGTCCCGCTTGGGACCGGTACAAAGTAATCTAACCGCACGTCCATTGCAGGACAAGGGGAGTTCATCCCGACCATGCCCCCTGAACTGCGATTTAAGTGGGATGAGAGATTCCCCTCCCTGGCCTCGGGAATCTGCTCATCACACTTCTCGTTCCGAGCTGAGTGGCCGTGAGGTAAGGCTCGTCACGCAACGTGCCATTCTCCATGTAGTGGCAGGAGTGCGAAGTGCCATTCACCAGTACATTCCATATGGAGTCGGCAATGCAGTGCAGAGAGATTAAAAGACAAATGCCTCAAACTTAGCTCTGTAACGCATTGAAAGCAAGGCTTCGGAGAATCGAAACATCGAAAAATGGAAGGTCAGGGCCGAAAAAAACCAGAGAACAAAGGCATGGAATTTCACATCACATCACGGAACGAGGACGTGCGGTAACAGTCATGCCGGTATCATCCATCACGCCTGTGCGTACATGGGAACAGGGACAGAACTGGAAGAAGACCACGTGACCGTGACTAACATCAACACGCAACGAACTTCCTTCAGGGACGAGAGTGGACGTGAAGTAACCGTCTAAGACCCAGCATACTGAGGAGTGCAAAGCCAGTAGGATCCAGCCTTGTTTTTAATTCTTATTGTTATTATCTTCATCCAAGTTCAGAAGTTGGGAAAGTTATTTTGTTATTGTTCCCAGAATCCAACTGCTTGCATAACCAAATAACATTTCCAAGTTCTTAGATTGGAAGTCCCTGGCTTTATTTGTATATAAGCAGGTGGGAATCCAGTCATAAGTTCTACCTAGGGTAGGTTCATGGCCCCAATGGAACTTATGGAGGAGCTGGATCATCGGATCTCTACTGAGTCAATGCTCCTACTCGAATTGTAACTTAATACTGAATTAATACCTATAGAGGTTGGGCATAAGTGGAAACACACCGGTGAAGAACTTCAAAAAGACAGCCTAAATCCATGGTTCCTGTCAAGTAATGTAACTTTTAACAAAATGTATGCAATATAATATTTAACAGATTCAAAATGGTTTCTGTGTATAAATGCATAATCATTTGTCAAGACACAGGTGAATAGTGTAATCACATGAAAAGGTCAGAATAATTATATCCTGGTGCCATGGATAACTGCTTAACATTGTCTGCCTATGTGTACTCATGTGATTGGTTTATCTAATGTCTGCCATGTGTATAAAAGGCAGGATTGTAATTCATTTTACTTTGGAACTGCTTTTTGGTGAGATGAGCAGTTTCCCCACTGCTCTGTAATATTTATGCTGTGTGTTTTATCTCGTTGTGTATTTGTGTTTGTTTTTGTAATACTGTACAAGCTTTTATGCTAAAGTTTACTTCTGTCTCCCAGCTTCAAATCTGTGCTGAGCAATTATCTTTCCACGCCACTGTATAATTCTGCTAATCTTTGAAACATTTAAAACCTAACACACTTTTTAACAGTTCCAGGGCTGGCCCTTCCCTTTCAGAGGGAACTGTATGCCTTAGTCAGCAGAACCTTAAGTACAATGAATGGCTGATAGTTGTTGGGGATAAAGCAGAATGTGGGCTATATACAGATGGGAAGCATTTCTTTTTTTATTTCCAACAACAGCAATGCCCAGAATTTGGAAGGTGAAAGGAGCACCCAAAGATTTCTTGACATTGGCACTGCATAGCCTAGCTTCTGTTCCTTACAGTACTGAAATAGTGGAAGTAGAGGCAGGCACTACTGAATACGGGTTTGTCTACCATCTTATCTAAAGTGAATGGAGAGTGGGCATCCTTTTGCCCTACAATGCAAATTTCTAAATGTCTTGGGCCAATTCTGTATTTTTGCTCCATTACATTTCCAGAGAGAAAGCACCATTTAAAACACAGCCTAAATTCAGTTATATTCTATTTCCCTTTTCATTAGGATTCTACGTTTGCCCCAAAAGCTGGGACTGAGGTGACTTATAATCTAATTAAAAAAAGAAACACCAAGTACAATTTGTTCTCTTAGTTGGCTCAGTTCTTTTTATCCTCTTGCCGGATTCCTTGTCATATGTCGGTTGTTGTTTTTATTTTTTATATTTTTTAATCTGTTGTGGGGTTTTGTTTATTTGGATAAATTGTTTATTTGGATAATTTGTTGTACACCATCCAGAGTTCCCAAAGGAAATTTGGGCACTTAATAAATACAATTAATTAATTAATTAATTAAAAAGCAATATAGACCCACAAGGTCCCTTCCAGGGTCTGCAGTTCTAAGATTATTATATTACAGGTACTTTTAAAATAGATGTGTTTTTTTCCCAAAAGTCTTTCCCCCCCAGTAATCTCTACAGGAAGGTTGCAAAGTCTTCATAAACCACAACCATGCCCCTGTGCCCCCAAGCACATGCCACCTTGGTTCCTTTTCGAAGGAGAAAGGTGGGGTTAAAATATTCAAAATAAATAAATAAATAAATAAACAAACAAATAAATAAATAAATAATTTCACCCACACTGCCAAACCCATGAATTTTTAGTCCCCCAATTGCAAATGAAGCCCAAAGAAGCCGTGGAGGTCTGGTACAATTTTCTGCATCAATGTTTTACCTTCCTTGAACCTAATTTTGCCAGAAAAGGCCTTTTTTTTCCAGACACCAAAAAGGTATTCAGGGGAAAGAGTTGGTACGGATACAAGCTGTGGTTCGTGAAGGTTCACAGGGGGCATCAGAGACCATAAATCCTCAGACTTTGTCCACCAGATGAGTTGAACCACCCTGTTGCACTCCCATTTTCATTGAATGGCTCAGAACTGGGAAAGGTTGTTCCACGTTGGTTCATTCATTGATTGATTCATACATTCATTTGAATGAATGAATGGTTTTATATGCCACCTATCTAGCCCAGGGCCACTCTGGGCGGCGAACAACAATAAAACAAACAAGACCTAATACAATAAAGAAAGGAATAACATCAAAACAGTATTGACCATTAACCAGAAGTAAGTAACATAAATAACAGACCCAAATCAAAGTGGTCAAAGCCATAATTAATCATGTTATCCTCTACAAGAGTCCTGGGAGCAGGCACTGCCATGAGAGAACCAAGAGGTGGCAAACTCAAGCTCACCTGTCTCTTGCAGGAGAAAGTTATGTGAACCCTGCATCATTAAACTGTCAACCACCCAGAGAGTGCTTGAAGCACCATAGGGCAGTACATAAGCAAAACACTTGGCTTTTTTTTTTTTTTTTCAAAGAGCCATGCCCTTGCAAAACCACACATACACACCTCATTGTAATCCACTGAATGACTGAGCGGGGAGAAAAACCTATCCTGGTTATAAGACAAAGAAGAAATAGTTTGTTAGTACGATGCACATACAGGAGAGAAACATGACTGTGACATTAATACAAACAGTTATGGTGAATCATAGAATCATAGAGTTGGAAGAGACCTCAAGGGCCATCCAGTCCAACCCCCTGCCATGCAGGAACTCCCATCACAGTATTTCCGACAGATGGCCATCCAGTCTCTGCTTAAAAACCTCCAAAGAAGGAGACTCCACCACCCTCCATGGCAGCATATTCCACTGCCGAACAGCTCTAACTCTCATGAAGTTCTTCCTAATGTTCAAATGGAGCCCTAGTCTCTGAAGCAATGGAAAACAAACCTGTTCCCTGTTCAATATGACATCCTTTCAAATATTTAAACATAGCTATCAACCTTCTTATTGACAGGCTAAAAATTATCAGTTCCTTAAGCCGTTCCTCATAAGACATTTCTTCCAGACCTTCAACCATCCTGGTCGCCCTCCTCTGGACCCGCTCGAGGTTGTCAACATCCTTTTTAAATAGAGGCACACAGAACTGGACACAGTACTGGATGGACATGGATGTAAAGCCCTCTGTGACATTGGGTATGCCAGGCAAAAGGGCCATTACATTCTATAGGACTTAGCTTCAATATGTGACTTGAGGATTGCAGCTTTGCAGGGTATTGATTTTCAGCCTGGACTGTCCATTGTTAGAAGAAATAAGCATTTCATCCTGAGTCCGAAGTTGCTTAATTAACATCATTCAGCTTTCACTAAATGATGGACTACCATGTGTATTTAATATGAATCTATAGGTTCACATAGACTGTGTTTATAATTACTTATAACCTTATAGCTTTAATGTAATGTTGTCTATTAATGCTGTAAGATGTTCCTCAATTCCTTGTTCTCAAATATTTGAACACGTCTTAATTGTACTGGATTGTATATTATCCCTCATTACTGTAAGCCACCTTGGGTTTTTTTTCCAAGGAGAAAGGTGTGGTAAAATTACTCTAAATAAATAAATAAATAAATAAATAAATAAATAAATAAATAAATAATAAGCCTAATTAGTAAGAATTACAAAATCAGGTTTCAACAGAATTTCAATCAGCCCCGAGAAGTGCAGGATGAAGGGTGATTACCCAAGTGTCAGTTGCTGTCACATGATTTGAAATGCACACAAAAAGAAAGAAAGCAAATACAATGGTACCTTGTATAAAGGAATTAATTCGTTCCAAATGAAATTATGTTAAGCACATTTTCCTTTATACAACTTTCCCATAGGAATGCATTGGAAACGGAGTTATCCCATTTTTATGTTGTACGGATTTGCCCCATAGGCGATTAATTTAAGCAAATTTCCCCAATCTCTGGAATGTTTTATGTTGTACAGATTTTATGTTATACAAACTGTTTGTTATACAAAGGTCCACTGTATACCATCTCATGCTTAAAGTTGACTTGCACTCAGCCTTAAAAGATGAAGAAAGTAGGCAGAGCTGAACTTGGATATGTTCTGTTTTTCAGATAATAACCCCTCAGACTCTCCAGGTCCAGTGAAATATAATGGAGCTGCCCTGCTGTCAGATTTGGACGTTGATGACTGCAAGAATGACGAGGATTTAAGCAGGAACCACCCTAAAGAAAGCCCTGGAAAGACATGCCTTTCTAGATCAAGGATGGGTGAACGTCTTTCAGTTTGAGAGGGAGTTTTAATTTCAGAGTTCTGAAGGGCAATGGCATCAGCTGGAAAAAGATGAGGTCAAAATATGAGTGTGTCATCGATGAAAGCTCCTATTGCAAATGATAAAGCCATTTCAGACTTTTAGAGATGGGGAGGCCACCATATAAAAGCTGGGAGATTAGCTAATATCTTTCATGGTTGACTTGGGGCCCCAAGCTTTGATAAGGTCATGAACATGCGCATATTGAGCAGGTGTACCACTTGCAGCCAACTTGGGTCCTGGATTCCCGCAGTAATGCCTAGGTTCTTACCAAGTCCTCCCAATATCTCTATAGCAGTGGTGTCGAACCTTCAGCACTCCAGATGTTTTGGACCACAACTTCCAGAATCCCAAGCCTGTATTGCCAATGACAAAGGGCCATGGGCGTTGTGGTCCAAAACATCTGGAGTGCCGAAGTTCATCACAACTGCTCTATAGTATGGAATACATAATCTTTTCATATCCACAGTCCAGGAGCAGTATTACATGATGTGATGTGGGTACTACATTATCCTGTTTCCAAGGGAACTGCTTTCAGGGGCAAAGCCCCAAATTAATGAAGGCTGGAGCAAAAGTAGGTTGATAAGCCAGACATGGAAAGTCCTAGCACCGAGTCAGAGGCAAAGCAAAGGTTGGACAAACGGGGTCCTTTCAGTGAGTCAAAGTAAACCAAGTGAAAGAATAACACAGAGATATTGTGAGAGACAAACTAAGGCAGTTACTTCACGTCCTTCTTTGTTCCGCGACTAGTTTTGTACCATAACAGTGCTGGTCGCGATCACGTGGTTTTGTCCCTGTTTCAGTGTTCCCATGGTCGTAATAACTTGTCTCGTGATAAGTGTTACCTCACGGTCTTGTACCGTGACAAACACTGAATTTGTCTAGCTTCCTTTTCGTGACAAGGAAATACCCTACCCCAGAGCCAGGTACAGATTTGTCTTGTTCCGGGGCGTGGTCGAGATAAATTTCAGCCATGTCAGAAGCTCAAGACACACAATTGTCTCTCACAACCTTGTTCTGCCAGAGCTGAGGCTTATACAGTATATTACTGCCTCCTGTGTCAGTTTAGCTTTTTAGCAGTTGGTCGGCTTAAGAAGAGGACCCTTCCTTATAGCAGACACCCTACATCCTGAACTGTTCTCCCAGTGGCCTCTAATCTTTACCAAGAAGGTTCATCTGAAGAGCCTGTTCCATGAATCTCCAAGGCCTGAAGTTGACTCTACATCATCTTGATCACAGAAGTATTAAAACAGTCTCTTTGTGTTTGTTTCTTGTTGTTGATTTGAACCAATTGTTTACCTTCAGTTTTTGCCAAGAAAGCAAACAGCTAAACAGCTAACAGCTAAAAACCTCCAGACATCCAAAACCATCATGCCGATTTAAGCATGTTCTAGTTATCAATGCTCATTCACCAAGGCAGAAAAAGTCATCTCTTCATCTCATTAAAGCACATCTGTTTGTAGGTAGTAGATCTCTCTTTGATATAAACCTTATCATATGTACAGAGCAGCTGAAGTTTCAATATTTATATAGATGGTGACATTTGCATTCTCTATTTTTTCCCTAAAGAAAATAGGAAAAATATACACTGTGAGGATGCTGGTGCTTTCTTATCACTGATGACACATTCAGTGTCAACTCTGATTGGCTTTTTATATCTAACCCTTTAAACTTCATTATCTTAGTTCTCAGTAAGCAACGTGGCAAGAGAGACATGCATCAGAGAACAGATGAAATTAAAACGTATAGCTTTTTTTTTTTTTACCCAGTAGAAACACAGGTAACTGGAAATGTCTGAATAATTTTATCATTGTGTCATTTAGCATTCATATTTCTTCAACGGAAAAATAATTCCTCCCACACTAGATGCCTCACCACAGGGCGATGGACTTTATCGGGGGGGGGGGCTAAGATCAGCAAGAAATCTAAGTTCTGTTCTTTGACATTTTAATTAACACTGAGGCAACAAAGTTTCTGTGCTTTTAATACTCCACATTGATTGAGTCATACGTGGTGGCATGAATAGTTTGAGAAGCCATTTCCTTATAAACTTGGGAGTGGGCCTCTACTGCAGTGGTTCCCAAACCCAGCCAGGAGCACCACAGAATGCAGTACAAGGAAGTACTAATTAGGCTGTGTTCCCCCCCCCTCATTTCTCCTCCCCCTCACCCAAATTATCATATTAGGGGAGCCACAGTCAGTGGCCAGTAAGTCAAGGGAGCTTTGAGTCAAAAAGTTTGGGAATCACTGCATTACTCTATATCAGTGTTGGCAAACCAATGGCACGGGGTGCCAGAAGTGGCACTCGGAGTCCTTTCTGTGGGTACCCGACATCGCCCTTTCACAGCCACCTCTATTCAGGTTAAATTGCTGTACTGGCACTTTGTGAAAAATTAGTGGCTTTTGAATCGCAGTTTGGCCACTCGGTCTCTAAAAGGTTTGCTCTATATACATCAGGGGTGGGGATTCAAGTCACAGGATTCACTATCAAGTCAGGCCTAAATTACACCAGTGACTTTACTCAGACATGATACATAACTTGGAACCAGCGTCTTTTTCAGGAGGGAAAAGCTTGCACTCAGACATGGGTGCAACTAACATAGATGCATGTTTTTAATCGAGACTCAGACATGGGTGTTTTTAAGAGAAACTCAGACATCGATGCAACTAGCATGAACTTTACCAGTCTCCAGGAGACAGTGGAAGACAGAAGGGTTCCAAAGTCCTTATTTGAATCTGGGTCTGCGCTGCTTCCATTCAGGAGTACAGCCTCCTGTACCCATAAAGCAAAAGCAAAGTGTTCTGCTTATATGCTGCCCCATACCACTTCAAGTCGTCTCTGGACAGTTTACAGGTATGCAGGCTACACATTGCCCCCCCCCCCGCACCAAGCGGGGGACTGATTTTACTGACCTCGGAAGAATGGAAGGCTGAGTGAACCTTGAGCCTGCTACCTGGGATTAAACCCCAGGTCGTGAGCACAGTTTTACCTGCAGTACAGCCATTTAACCACTGTGCCACGATTGGACCCATGAAGGTATTCAGAGAGAGTCATCTCAACTCACAGGGAACCTCAGATGTTGGGGCAGTTTTTTCATTCACTGCCCTGTGTTATCTCTAGAGGAGTGCTCTGTTGGAGGCATGGCACCCACGCTGGGCAAGCTTGGAACTGTTAGCACAAAGCTGCTCAAGGTTTGGTGATAGTGACAAGGAAACGTGGTTTCAGTGTCTAGATATTATTTCTCCCCGCTACCCCTACAGGCAGCCCTAAAGACCTCCATTCACACTGGAAGGCAACCAAGTAGCATTGACTGGAGGCTGATGCATTGTGTCGATCAGCTGTTCTTTTCTTCTGCCAGGTTTATAAAAATGACACACAGAAATGTCATTAATTACATGGCACCAAAAGAGCAAATTACAGGAGGCCCTGAGGCTCACAGTGTCTTTCCAGTAAGGCCTTTTTGAGCACAGCTGCCTACTTCTCATTTAGACATGTGGGTTCAAGCAGGATCCATCTGTTTTACTTGTCATTTAGCCCAAACTACCAGCTGCTGTACGTCAGAAGCATCCTAAGCTGAAGACTAAGACAGCAAATGCTTACGTTACTATTCATTATTCCATGCCCAGAGTACTTTAGTGGCTTTCCCTGCGCATTCACATAGGTGATACAGATGCAAACTTAATCAGATTTTTAGGGGAACATTTGGTCAGATTATACTACAGTACTGTACTGTGTTTCCCTAACCTAAACCATGAACATATTCTAAGCATTTCCCTCTCTCTTTCCCCTCCTCAATTATTTTGTGTTTGCAATTTTACTTTTAATAGTAGTACTGTAGCTGGATTTAACAATGGAAAAGATCCTGTTAATCCCAACTACAGGATAAAGTTTGAATGAATGGAACCACTAAATCACCACTTATTTAAGTGCTATTGATGCTGTGTCTGTGAAGATTCTCAGTCATCCAGATGAGGTTATCTCGAAGAGGAGTCATGGCAAATGGACTTCTTTTCTTGTAAGATTGAAACTGCTTGGATGAGTTGTGAAATGTTTCACTCACACAAAAATAAGTCCAGTTGCCATGACTCAACATCCAGATATTTCATGGGACTGAAAAAATAGCATTTTGCTTAATAATGATTTCAATAACAACAGGAAAGCTATTAGTATTCTCTCCGTAATAGTAATAATGCAGGACCAGGTAATACCTTTATTGTTGTTGTATTGTTACAGTCGTAACCAACTTTTCATGAGCCCATGTCCATGGATTTTTCTTGGCAGGAATACTGGAGTGGTTTGCCAGTTCCTACTCCAGGTGCCTACAGCACCTAGGATTCCCTGGTGGTCTCCCATCCAAGTACTGACCAGGGCCGACCCTGCTTAGCAGGCAAGATCAGATATGCTCAGGGCATCTAGGTGTGCTAATATCTTTATTAGATCACTTTAAAAAACTCAAATGATCAGTTAGTTTTTGTGACTCAAGTCTACTTCTTCAGGCCATGCACTGATATTTTGTGGATAATACAGAAAAATTATAAATGAGAGTCCTAAAAATTTATGCTTGGTGGTTGTGCTGGGCTTGTTTTTTAGAGATAAGAAAAAGGTGGGCTACACTGGAGGTGTGGTTTTCAAACTAGACCCCAGGTAGCTCTTGGCTGGATATCACCCCTAGGCTCTTAAAAGGATGGCCAGATAGAGCCTCGTGGCACAGTGGTTAAATTGCTGTACTGCAACTAGAACTGTGCTCATGACCTGAGGTTCAATCCCAGGTAGCCAGCTCAAGGTTCACTCAGCCTTCCATGCATCTCTACTCCTCCCAGTGGATGGAGGCCAGGACTGTCCCATCTCTGCTGCTTTTCCAGGAACAGGCAAAGACCTTCCTCTTCAGGCAAGCTTTTCATGAATGAGGGACTATGTACTGTGCCTTTTTATGAATCTACAATACATGGCTACACAGACTTTGTGTTTATAACCACTTATAACTAGAGCTGGGCACAACCAGAAAAAATGACGTTTCGAGTTGTCGTTTGTCAGGACAGGTCCGTTTCGGGTCGTTGCCGTTTGTCGCGATAATTTTAAAAAAATTGTCGTTTCCGTTTCCGTTTGTCGTTTGTGGGTTGGGGTTGGGGTTGGGGTAAGTGGGCTCTGGGAGGCACCTCTCTGGGTGCCTCTGACGTCTGACCCACTAAGAAGGGAAGGGAAGCGTTTTGCGGAGCCGCCGCGTACCATACATTATTACATTATGTTAGGGTGGGGGGTAAGTGGCAGAGGCACCTCTCTGGGTGCCTCTGACTCACTAAGAAGGGAAGCATACTAGCGTACTGGCGTACAGGTTAGGGAATGGGATAGGGGATAGTGGGCTCTGCGAGGCACCTCTCTGGGTGCCTCACTTTGACCCACTAAGAAGGAAAGTGTACTTGCGTACGGATCTGGTTTAGGGTTGGGGTTAGGGTGAGGGCTAGGCTTAGGGTTACGGTTAAGGTTAGGGTGGGTTAGTGGGCTGCACCTCTGGGTGCCTCTGACCCACTAAGAAGGACAGCGTACTGGCGTATGGGTTAGGGTTAGGGTTAGGGTTAGGGTTAGGGTTAGGGTTTGTGGACTTTTAGTGCCCTCTCTGGCACACCCAGAAGTCTCAGTCAAAACCTGGCCATGCGATTGGTGGAATAGGTAAAAAAAATTGCATGATCCCATCCCATAGCCAGCCCATCATTGCGCATGTGCAGGTGTAAAAAAATAAAAATAAAAATAAAAATAAAAATAAAAATAAAATCAATGGAGATGTTTTATTGCAAGAAAAACCCACTGCTGCTACTATAAAAAATCAGGCATTTAAAATACCTAATTTTCAAATGTTTCTGTTGTGCTTTGGTGGGTTTTTGGACCACGATTTAAAAATAAATATTGCGGTCGCCATTTTGGATCCCACCCACCGCATGGCAAATGGAGATGACGAGGATGCCCCTCCCAGCCTGGTACCAGCAGCCCAAGACAGGAGAGGGGGGGAAGGCCGCCCCCCCCAGAATCCACCCCTCTCTGGTAGGGGCCCTCACTGAGGCAGGCATATTTTCGCCTGCTTTTATGCATTGGCTGGGAATCGGGGGGTTTTATTTTATTTTTAAAACTTTTTTTCTGTGCTGCTTGGCATCGCGCGATCACCGTGATGCCATGAACAACAACGAAAAATCGGACCCAATTTATCTTTATCGGGTCGGGTTCGAGCTGGAGCGGAGTAATTCTCGTTACCGTTACCCGTTACGTAACGGAAATGACGATCGGTAACGGAAACGAGGATTTCGCCGAGTTGTGCCCATGTCTACTTATAACTTTGTGTTTATATCTCTCCTTGTGTGATTGCATTGGCACCATGTTATCAATTGTTACCTTTAATGTTGCCTTATAATGCTGTAAGATGCCCCTCAATTCCCTGTTTCTCAAACTGATTGTGTCTTGATTTTAATGGACTGTATAGTCCATCCTTACTGCAAGCTGCCTTGGGTCCTTTTCCAAGGAGAAAGGTGGGGTAAAAAAACTCAAAAATAAAATAAATAAATAAAGCTTGGGTGGGGACAATATGTAGCCTGGATAATTAAATAGTAACCCCCCCCCCCGAGACTGCTTTAAGCACTATAAGCAAAACACTGATTGTTTTTTTTATTTGCATGAGCCCTCCCCCATATAGGCTTCTTTGGAAAGAGTTAGCCTCTATTTGTTATTTTAATAGTGTATATGTTATTATAATGTTAGTAATTTTTATTTAGGCACAATGCTGCATATTGGTTTTGATGGTTGCATTTTGTTTTTGAACTTTGTTAGCTGCCCAGAGTGACCTTGTGGCCAGATGGGCAAGATAAAAGTGCAATAGATAGATAGATAGATAGATAGATAGATAGATAGATAGATAGATA
>JAHTLZ010000007.1:40324891-40339556 GCA_023846285.1 Phrynocephalus versicolor | reverse complement strand
ACACACACACACACACACACACACACACACACACACACACACACACAGAATGATGAGTATTTGTGAAAATGAAAAACTAAATTCTCTCTCACACACACACACACACACACATACACACACACGCAGAGAGAGAATGATGAGTATTTGTGAAAATGAAAAACTAAAATCTCTCTCACACACACACACACAGAGAATGATGAGTATTTGTGAAAATAAACTAAAGTTTCTCTCTCTCTCTCTCTCTCTCTCTCCCTCTCTCTCTTCCATTACTTAATAGATTGAATAAAGGCAATCTTGGATGCTGAAATGGACAAGAAGATAGAGGCATTACAGGAGCAAATGATGGCTAGGTAGGTTCATCGTTGGTAATCTTGTGGGGGTTGAGGGGGACCATTGTGGTGTAGTGGTTGAGATGACAGGCATGGACTCAGAAGACCTGGGTTCAAATCTCTGCTCAGCCATGGAAACTCATGTTGGGGCAAGCAGTGCTGGGAAAACCACTCTGTAGACATATCACATGCGGTGTACGCCTTGAGGATGCTTAAGACCGTTCTAGATACCTGTGGATATTTGCCTATCAAGCTGGAACTGCCACTGTTTGTGGACGTTGTTGAATTCCAAATCTCATCAGCCCAGCCATCCTAGTTAGCAGTAAGGGATGCTGAGAACTGTAGTCCAACCGCATATGGAGTGCCACAGGTTCTGTACTATAGATCTGATGCCTTAGGTTTATAGGATGTTTAGCCATAGATTGGCTGGCAACTGGGACACACAACACACATCCAAACTTGGGGTGAGGTAGCTCTTCTGCTTGATCCACAAGCTGCCCCAGCTTGCAGTAGAGCTAGTCTCTTTCTACCCAGTTTCCTTTGGACAGTAACTTGTTCATTGTCTACTAATGGTAGGCTGTGGGTAGTGTAGGATAGGGAACACTAACATAAGTTAACCAGGACCTTAAATCATAATTTGGAACTGGTTTAAGGTTCCCATTTATAAACCAACACATCAAACCAGAATGTCTAACTTTTTTTTGGGGGGGACTCTGGTTTAAATAGGTAAAAGACTAGAGTATCAAATACGACATGGGGAAGGAGACAGCAAAGAGAGGGGAAAGTGAGTCCTCCAGTTTCATGCTTGCTAAACGTGAGTTAAAGCGAGCTTGAGCGGGTTTCAAGATGGTGCATGTACATTGCTTCATTTGTACACAGTCCATGTATGACTTATCAGATTATATTTTTATGGGTATGGAGGCTGAGGTTGAAAAGTAATGGCTTGTCTTTCAGCAATATAGACTGCAATCCTAAATGTCTTTTTTTTAATGTCAGTTTCAATTACAATGGACCCTTGTATAACAAACAGCTTGTATAACATAAAAAATTCTGGAGATAGGGGAAATTTGCTTAACATAATCGCCTATGGGGAAAATCCATACAACATAAAAATGGGATTACTCCATTTTCAATGCATTCCTATGGGAATTTGTATAAAGGAAAAATTGCTTAACATAATTTCATTTGGAACAAATTAATTCCTTTATACAAGGTACCACTGTACTCTTGACCGGTAAATACAATCCCAGTGCAATCCTCAAAAGAATATGCCAAATAAGGTTATTAATCTTAAAAGTGGCCATGTAGAAGTCTTTTTCAGGTTTGTCAGGAAATACTAACCTGACGACCTCCTTGTATTCTTTTTCTCTGAATAGAATTCAATATTTTAAAAAAATCTGTAGACTAAGCATGAAGGTTGGATATAAATCAAATATACAGAGTTATATTGATTAATTTACCCAATGTTCATAAGAAAAGCTAAGTAGGAGGAAACAAGAAAAATCTGAAATAAATTTGCTTGTGTTCCAATTAGCCCCATAGGATTGGAAGCAATTCCAGAGGTTTGGAATGAAAGGACTTCATGCTGCTATTTCAATTTAAGTGAAATAAATCTGTGAACTATAGCATGACACTGATGAATTTAAGGTTTCATTTATTAGACAAACCATGAGGCAGTGATATGACTTACTGCTTTTAAGGAAGAGTGCATCTAATTGACCCACATTTTCTCTTGAAATTACTTTTCAGACCTGTTCAAAGGAAAAGAGATTTCTTTTGTTTAATTTTTTTTTTTTTTGCATGCCTAACCTTCCTAATTAGGAAATGTTATTATCTGGAAACTGCACTCTGAAATTCTTGTCCCTGTCACCAGAATCCTGTTGAGGAAATTTTTCCTCAACAGTCACCTAATTAAAATCCTTCACAAACTTTAATGCAAGTGGATTATAATGAGGATACTTCCTGATGGCTGTAGATTTAGAGGGGAAAGGTTTTTTTTCCTAAGAGGTGAAGTGGCTGACCTGCTTAAGCTTTCGTTCTCTTCATACATTTGACTCAAGTATTTTTAGCTGCACATCTTTTCTGTTTATTCAAATATAAATCCTATTGATTTAAGTAAGAACTACTCCCCAGTACTGTATGTTTGCACATAAAGGCACACATAATAATGGGGGAGAGGGGCTCAGTAAGACCCAAAGGGAAAGATTTGACTTATTCTTTGTATATTAGTATGAGGAAACAGCAATCTAAATCCTTAGCAACTGCCCTTTTCCACTCTCCATTTTCTCCCCAACCCCTTCCTCTTCCCTTTTCACAGAGTTGAGATAAATTGCTAATTGGAACTACAGTTCCCCAGATGCCAAGGCTGGGGACTTTGGAAGTTGTCATGCTCAACTGTAGTGTATGCCCATCTAGCACAGTGCAGTATTATCTATTCTGACTGGCAGCTACTCTCAAGGTTACAGTTACAGATCCTTTGCCTGTTGCTCTGTTGTTGCTTAAGTGGAAATGTTGGCTTGTCTGCTGTGGACAACCTGGATTTTACAAATTCCTGCCACTCATTATCACTGTGATGTGACCTGGTTCCTTTTCTACTGCCACCATTTCCCAAAACAATTATGCTCTATCTAATAAAAAACAGTGTTTTAACATTTCAAAATAACACTTTAGTTTAAGACCTCTATCGCACGACTGGAAAATATGGTTGATATTAAAATGTGGTTCTTCTCTGCTACAGGTCACGTGCTCTAAGACGTGCATTTTCCGTCCCCACTAACGAGCGGCATTTTATGCCCCCCCATTACCGAAAAGTGCATCAAATGCTGCTCTTATCTCCCCCAGTTGGTGCCCCACGGCCCCTCATGGAACGAAGGTGTTCCTCGCACTGTTCCCGATGCCTTCTCTCCCCCCTGCCACCATCCTGACCCAGGCCCTGCAGATTTTGCGCGCTTCCTTGCTCATGCACACACATTCACACACCCACACACCCTTCCCAAGTGTCAATATTTCTCCCAGCCCAGCTTGTTCTTCTTGCGTTGCTATGGAGTGAGGCGCTTCTAAGGGACATGCCAGGAAGCACCTGTGGCTGAAGTCGCCTCAGTTCAGTCTCTAACCAAGCCAGCCCACTGCCGACACCTACCCCCACTGCCTGCACATCACAGGAGTAAGAGGGCCGGATCAGGAGGGGGCAAGGTGGAAAAGCACACATCCCCAGTCACCTTTCTTCGTGGCTGGCCTTGACTCTTGCACACGGGGTGGCTTGGCACCCTGGTTCAGACCCTTTGGCACTTCCCTCTGCCCCTCCCTGATTCTCCACCGCCAAGACACCGTATATCCGCTCCCTTCTTACCCCTCCACCCCAGTTTCCCCTCCGACCCCCTGCCTTAGATAAAAAGAGATTTTAAAAAAGAGGCAGAAGTGGAGCCAAAGGAATAAGAAGCAATTCTTCTTGACCCCATTACCGTTTGCTTTAGCTTTTGTTCCCCATTAGATGCGGCTCAAATAATTACTACACACACACACACACACACCAGAGCCTGGAACAGGAAAACGTCGTCGGTCGCACTTGAGGGGGGCATGGTCAAGGCTCTTTCTTTTGATACGGCTCCTGGTGAGGACAAGATTTTTGGATGTGGTTTTTCAAGAAATAAAAAGCAATTTTAAAGGGTTGTGTGATAGAGGCCTTATAAATTACAAAATAAAAGAATCATCAAAGCATACTATTCACTTGAGGCTTCTACTTTTCTTTAACTTTAAACACAAGCAGTTATATGTTCATTTCCTTACTCAGTTGTTCCCTCAGCAATTTCTATCCAGACCCTATCCAGGCCCTATCTAGCCCCGTGTTTATATACTTTTAACCCTGCCTACAGTCTATTGGATTGCTTCAACAGATAGTACTTCATAAATATTCATGGCCTAGCTTTGTGTTCCGTTAAAAATAAAATGCAAAGAGATATCTGCATTCTCAGGTTTAGTTTGATATATACCTTTCAGGACTGTGGACCACTTCATCAGATTCATTCCCCGGATCAAAAACTGAGGGAATATGAATACAAATTGTGTCACTGTTTTATAGGGATGTTGGGCCTAAGTTCCAAGTCTAAGTCTTTGGTACCAAGTCTTTGGTATCTAAGTCTGAATCCGTATTAAAAACAAGCTCCATATTAAAAAGAGGTGGGGTAGATGGGTTTGCAAGTTGAATCCAAGTCATGGGTAGGTGGGTAGGAACCCAAGTGGAATCCAAGCTGGGTCTCCAGTGTGACTTAAGCCCAACTTGACTTTGAGTCCTGCAACTTGAGCCTCCGTCCCTGTTGTTTCAGAAACTGTTTTGAAATCATCAGTTCTAGCCCTGGGGTAGTTTTGGTTCTATGGAAATACTGCTCTGCAAGAGGACACAGAAGCAACTGTGTATGCAAGCAGGCGTTTCAGCAGCTGCGTGTTCCTCTGAGCACATTGCTCGTCGTCTTTTTAAGTTGGCTGCTCTAAATAATTTCCTTTAGCCATTTTGTGCTGTCAGATTTTCACAGCAGGTCTTGGCTGTGTGTAGCTTGCCATCTGACCTGGTGTGCAAAAGCTGTTGGAAGCACATTTGGGAGCACACGGGGGAAAATGTGGCCCAGACGTTTGGTGCAAAGACACGGAGCACTGTCTCACTCTGCTGTTAATTGCAGACTTGTCAGTCCGAAGGTGCCAGGGCTGTTAATTTGGAAGGTCAAAGCGCTAGCCTGGTTGCCAGCAGGAAGCAGTGGGGGGGGGGGGATGAAGCTTCTTGGAAAAGGCAGACAGATCCTGAGATATCAGGCAAATCAAAGAAAAAAGAAGAGAAGAACATTCTGGCACTCCTGTATTTTAATGTTAGCTTTCATGGACAAGTGTATTTCTTCAGACATCTTCTAAAACTAGATCTTTGGATGTATGTAAACTGACAATGCCTTGATCTCTTCATTAACACCACAAACAAAAAACAGAGTTGGATGTATTGGATATATTGCATTTCAAAATCGATATTGGAGTTCTGTTCTTTATTAAGTCAACCAAAATAGCACAAACAGAGCTCTTTTTTCAGACAGGATGGAGGGGGAAAGGAGGGTCTGATTATAACATCACACAGACTGCAGGTCATAAGAGGTAAACTTCCCCTTTCCACCCTTTCCCCTCCTTTCTCATGTAACATCTTGCCTGGCAAAGAAATAAGTGTTTTTGAACGCTTACACATATTCTGTGCCTTTGGGTTAGCCAAATAAGATATAATAAAACCCAATAATGAAATTTCTAAATCAAAGTTACTTAAGCTAGCCCTGAAAAGTTTGGACAGCTACTTAGACTCCATTAGTTCTATGAAACCTAACATGTTTTTGGTGTTCAGGCTGCTATGGTTTGTTCTTGTTCACAGTACAGTAGTATCTTATAGCTGTAGAACTGCAACAGACACAATGGATCATTGAATCGAGCCCCTGTCAAGGAGGTCCAGTGGGGAATCAAACTCACAACCTTTGGCTAAATACCTAAACCATTAAGTTGCCTATCTCCTAGTATCCACTTGCACCCCTACATGATGAATAGTGGGCCACAGATTGTGCAGAATTGCCAAAGTAGACTTTATTTTAAATCAAACTGTTCATCCTTTCACTGAGAAGTTCAGTCCAACATGCATGTTTCTTTTTGGCCTATTTTATTTACACAACAACCCTTTAATATTGATCAGTCTGATAGATCAAAACAGGCCCAAAGCACCTAGTCATGTTTGCAGCTGAATGATAATATGCCCATGGGTCTCCCTAATTCTAGTCTTACACTACAGTAGTTTCCCTATCATTGTTCAACAACAGAAATCAGCATCAATTTAAAATTGTCAGGACCATCTCATTCTTTACAGGGAGTTCAAACTAGACAATTCAGTTAGCATATCTTTAGAATCAAAGCACTCCTTAGATTTTTTTTTTAAAAAAACCTGTTTGTCCTAATGCAGGGCTGTCCAACAGGTAGACCGTGGGCTACTGGTAGCCCGCGAAGGGTTCAAAAGTAGCCCGCCAGGCATCAATTAAAAAAGTGAGGGTATAAGTTCTCCACCCCTCCCTCCCCCATCCCAATGATCACTAGTGCCCCAGCAAAGTTCTGGGTCTGCCAGCCCACTGTCTTAGCTGAGCAGGCAGTTCAAGGGCCATGAGTATGTGCACGGAATGGATAAAATTCGTGAGTAGAGGTATTAGTGTAGTAGCCCTCAGGCACTCTAGGCCGGAAAAAGTAGACCTCGGCTTGTTCAAAGTTGGACAGCCCTGTCCTAATGCAATCTTTTCTCACTTTCACATGTTACCAGCTGGCTGGCTTTTACTTAGTGACTGAAATTATGTTGGTAGTTTGTTTCACTTTTCTCTTTGCAAAATGGACTTACAGAACCATTTGAGGGCCTAAGACCGTGATGGCGGACCTTTTAGAGACCGAGTGCTCAAACTGCGATTCAAAACCCACGAATGTTTCACAAAGTGCCAATACAGCAATTTAACCTGAATACAGGTGGCTGTGAAGAGGCGATGTTGGGTGCCCACAGAAAGGGCTCTGAATGCCACCTTTGGCACCCATGCCATAGGTTCGACCACACTGGCCTAAAACAATGCTTACAACCACCACCACAGATTGAGTGAGCCTTTGTGGATGAAAAATCTCTAGAAATTCTCTGCATTGCCTTTGCTCTGTGGGACAACAGCAAATACTGCTCAAAGTTTAAATTTTAAACAGGATGTACAGTGCTCAAATGCCTTCTTTTGTGCAAATTTATTTTTATATTTATTTTAGAGTATTTTTACCCTGTTTTTCTCCTTGGAAAAGGACCCAAGGTGGCTTACAGTAATGAGGGACAATATACAGTCTAATAGAGTTAGGACGTATACAAATATTAAGAGCAGGGAATTGAGGGACATCTTACACAGCATTAAAAAGGCATTACATTAAAGCTACAAGAGAATGCAAGCAGTTAAAGAGAGAGTGAAAAAATCCATGTAAATTTATGAGTAAGCTAACATTGAAAACACTGTCAATACAATTGCACAAGGTTATAAGTGGTTATAAACACAAGGTTTATGTGTTCATGTACGGTAGATTCATATAAAATACAAATGGTAGTCCATCATTCAGGGAAAGCTTGCCTGAAGAGAAAGGTCTTTGCCTGTTTAAAGAAAGACATCAGAGATGGGGCAGTCCTTGCCTCTAGTGGGAGGGAGTTCCAGAGTCTGGGTGCAGCAGCCCAGAAGGCCCTTTCATGTGTTTCCACAAGCCATACCTGTGAGGGTATATGGATGGAGAGAAGGGCCTCTCCTGATGATCTTAACACCTCAGCCAGTTCATACTGTGAGATTCGATCTTCGAGATAGCTAGGACCTAGGTCATACAGTGCTTTGTACGTTAAGGTGATCACTTTGAATTGTGTCCGATAGCTGATCGGTAGCCAGCGGAGTTGCTTTAAAGGGGGTGTAATGTGATCTCTGTGCCCCACCCCAGTCAGCAATCTGGCTGCTGCATTTTGGACCTGTTGAAGTTTCCTGAGACTTTTCATCAGTAGTCACACATAGAGTGCATTGCAATAGTCTAGCCGGGATGTCACTAGGGCATGTGTCACAGTGCCCAGAGTTGGTTTCTCAGGAAATGGGCATAACTGGCGGACTAGTTTTAATTTTGCAAATGCGCTCCTGGCCAGAGCTGTGACCTGGGCATCCAAGCTCAAGGATGAGTCCAGGCACACCCGCAAGCTGTGCAGCTCATTTTAAAATTGGAGCAAGACCGCATACAGAACAGGTTGCATCCCTATCCCTTGTTCTGCCTTTCGACTGACCAGAAGCACCTCTGTCTTGTCTGGGTTTAATTTCATTTTGTTTATCCTCATCCCGTTCGTTACTGCAGCCAAACACTCATGTAAAGTTGAGATAGTAGGACCCTCAGAATCTGGAGTCTGGAATGGGCCAAGTAGTGCTTGAGAGCCACTGTAAGGACAGTATCTGGACTGTATCACTCTTCTGGTTTCAAAACCATAGATCAGGCAAGGTATCAGAAAAAGAAGTACAGTAGCTTATTGACTATTAGACATACCATGGTTAGATACAGACATACAGGTAAAGGCAAAGGTTCACATCACACGTGTGTGCTATTGGTATCCGACTCTAGGGGCAGTGCTCATCTCCGTATTCCAGCCAAAGAGCCAGTGTTGTGCAAGTCTGTGGCCGGCATGGCTGCAAGGAAACACGTTTTTACCTTTCTGCTTTTTACGGCAGTCCCTATTTATCTACTTGCATTTACATGCTTTCAAACTGCTAGGTTGGCAGGAGCTGGGGTTAACAGCCGGAGCTCACTCCACTACATGGCGCTCGGGATTCAAACCGCTGAGCTGCCGACTTTGTAGCTGCCAGTTTTCAGTGCTCTAGTCCACTGAGCCACCACGCCCCAGCAGACATACAAGTACCATTAGTTAATGGTTTGGGTAAAATGCAGTACTATAGCTACGTGTGGCCTGTTGAGGCAAAATTTGCTACTCCTAAGCTCCAGATTCTTCCAACCCCTATGTCTAAATAAATAAATAACATTCCAGCAGTAAACAAGCAAGATATTGCTGCTCCAGGAAGACCCCCATGACTTGCAGTTCATCTTTCCAATGGCTTGCAGCTTCCCTACTGCATGTAACACTCCTCTCTTTCACCCCTTCTCTTTTCTGTTTTTATTTTCAAACTGTTGGCAATTTTGGAGTTTTGCAGCTTCAGGCAGATCCCAGGGACTAAAAACATGCTCTGACCTGCCAAGGTTATCATCCCCTGGTTTTGAATTATGTCTGAACTGAGTCAAAGAAGCTTTTACTTAAAGCTTACCATACCATATGCACTCCAGATATTTTGACATCACAGGTAAATTTCTTTGAGAGAAATGTAACATGAAATTCAGTAAAAAAATATTTTCCTTTGCACTGCACTTAAAAACAATTTATTTTCAGGTCTATACCTTGTGATACTGAGCTTCAGCAACTGATGCATCAAATTGACATCATGGTAAATAACAAGAAATTAGAATGGGAAAAGAAACTCCAAGCTTTAGAAGCAAGAATGACAATCCGGGATCAAGAATTAGCGACTGCCCAAAGCAAATTAGATCAGAAAGGTCAAGAGGTATGGCATACTCTTTTGTATATTGTGTATTATTTTGTGAATATTAAGTAACTCTGACTACTTACTAGCTTTTTTGTTCAGGATAACTATTAAATATCAGAACCTTGTATCATTTGAAAGCTACACATTGCTATTCGATTACCATACTATGCATGGTAAAATCAGAATCAGAAGGTTGATTCATATGCAGTCTCAATGTGAGTGCAGAAAGGTGGCACGTTCATTTGTATGTCAGGCCTACATTCATTTGAATGTTACTGTAAATGCATATGCTTTGTATACCAGTTTCTAGCATTTTGTCTCAGGCTGATGTGATCAAGATCCAAGGAATACACTTTTGTTTCTTGTGTCTTTAGAAAACTGGGGAAGGTCTTAGCATAACCCTCTGTATTTCAATTTTCTGGAGGTTACTGAGAGAACTATTCAATTTGGTTGGTTGGTTTTTAGTTTGTTGGTTGTCATTCATTCATTATTTACTTGCTATGTGATATCTAGTGTCTGTTCCTTTTCTGAATCCAGAGTGAACATCTTGTATTTCTTGTCTTTTCCTACCAGTTTTACTGGCTTCTCTATCCTGTTCACAACAGCAAGAAACATTTCCATACCTACATATGATTCAGGAAGCTCGTCTGCATACTGTCTCTCCATACAAAATTTTCTGTTAGGATCAGAATAGTGGTAGGCTCTCAGTGGTAGGCTGTTATTTTTAAAATGGATATGGTTTTCAGAAAATTGTGCTGTTAGAGCTTAGTCAGGAAAATAACTTATTGGCTAGCTATACAAAGACAGTGAATGAAACCAGAGTATTGATATACATAGTGTGTTAAGAATCCTTAGTCTCTGTTTAATCCTCTTGATGTATATTGGCCTGTCTGAATGTTGCTCACTTTTATGAGCTCTCTATCATATTTTATCTGGGGCTATATCTTAAATATATCTATGGGAATCAGAAGTACAGTCCTCCTGCACTCAGGATTTTGGTGCCATTGCATGCAGACTGCTAAGCTCATGATCTTCCTTGTCCATTTCTTTCTTAAAGTGTTGCATGGTATAATTGTAATGTGTCTGTTTAGAACAGTGGTTCCCAACCTTCCTAATGCCGAGACCCTTGAGTACAGTTCCTCATGTGGTGACCCCTTACCCTGCTTGGAAGAGGCTACGAGCCCCCTTTGGCAGGCCATTCCCGCAGGTGCCATAGAGAACTTCCCTTGACAGGCACCCTCAGCCAATCACAGCCTCTGGTGCCCTTGACTGACATCCCCTCCAACCTATCAAGCTGTAACTCACTCTTTTCCCCCTTCTTCCCCCCTCCTCCTGGCGACCCCTGTGAAATGGTCATTCGACCCCCAAAGGGTTTCCGACCCCCAGGTCGGGAACCACTGGTTTAGAAGTAAATCTCAAAAGAGATTTCCAAGCAAATGGAAGCTTCCTACTTATTTCAGACCTCTTTCCCAACCTTTCTCCCCCCCCCCCCGGCCAAGTAGATTGCCTCTGTACAAAGACGCTTGAGGAGAAACCATAAAATTAATCCTGCTTTCTCCTAATTGCATTATTTTTCAATTATTATTCATGGGCGCTAAAGCAAAAAAAAATAATAATTCTGAATGGTCCTGTTATACTGATTATAGACGTAAAGGGAGCTGGTTGCTATGACTTCAATATTCACTGGGGAGAAGAAATGAGAATGCACTAGCCCATTCCCCAACCTATACTTTTCATCAAAGCTTATCATAGTGTTATGTTGGAAACTGCAGAAAGTGGTCCACTGTTACCAGTCTCAGGGTTCCTGATGGCCTTAAAGGTATAAACACCCAGAAGCCTTGAGGAATACCATGGACTCTTGGGTGTAGTAACTTTGGTTTTACAGAGCATTATAGTCCAAATCCCTTTACAGGCCTAAGGTTTGGCTATTTGGTAAAAAAAAAAAAAATTAAAGGTATAGGCCTCTTTCACTTTGAAGAGGTGCCGGTGACGTATGGATCGTCAAGTGCTCTCTGTATAGGAACGTACTAGAGATGGGCAGAGTGGTTTGTGCTGGTTTGTTTTTCAGCTGAATAGGTGTTTGGTGCTTCCAACCCCGCCTCTTCAGGCATTCACCCATTAAGAGGTAGCCGCTGCTGACTTCCCTACCCTGCTTCCTCCGGTGCTGTCTCTGAATGGGTGCTTACTGGAGGAGGCGATGCTGGGAAGCACTAAACACCCTTTTAGCCAAATAATGAACCAATACAAACTGCTAGTTTGGCTGTATATAACTGTCTCTAGAACACACCATGCTTAGCACTCGATTTTGAAGTCATGTAAAATGAATTAATAGCATTTCATCAATGAGTCAAACATGTCCAGCATGTTTCTAAAGCCTAAATTTAACTAATTCATTTTCAGCTGTAATGTTCCAAGGCCCAGAATAAGACCAGAGCTTCATGGTCACTCTTGGGGCCAAACTGCAAATGATATTAAATCTATCAACTTCAGTTGGATGAATGGTTTTACAGTTGCAAATAACACTCATGGAAGTCCTGACCAGGACTGGGAGAAGTGATGAAGCTTAACTTCTTTCCTTCTGTCATGGTCCTAGTAAAACCTTCCCCACAAAGCTGGTACAGTATTTTGTTTCATCTGAAATTCATCATATTTTTATAGCCACATTTAGGAAAGACATAACACATACTAGACTGCAGTTCCGTGTGTACTTCAACTAATCTTGGTTGTACTCTTCTGTCTTTTCAGTACATCATTACAAATATTTATAATTATAACACAAACCTCGAGCCACTTACTATAGAACAGTCTCAGACGGCGATCCGTTTCAGAATAAGAAATGTAATGACTTCATCCTTAATTGAATGTAAAAGGTTTTATATAAAAAAAGAAATATTTATGATCAAGAGGCAATAAGGCACTTATAATGGGATAATGCTTTCTGCATGGGGGGAAGCTTACAAGTTCATATGAGCCTTCGTAAACAGTGCATTACATCTCCTGCCCCCCATAACCACAATCAGTGAACCACAAATTTAGTATCATCTTTCAAGTTACAGTTGTTGACATGAGTGGATGATGGACTATGTTGTCCAAGCCAAGTCACAGAAACAGACAATAGCCTTGTAGCAGAGGAAACAGATTGAATGAAGGTAGACGATGCTTCTCGGTTTTTAATCTATTTACAAAATGTACATGATATACTTGTACAAGAGTACCTAGAACTGTTCCCACTTTCACAGACTTTCAGGAACATAGAGATTCAGTTCAGCACACTTCAATACTGTGAACAGAGTATCTAACATCCAGTAGTTAACAACCAGCAATCAGCAACCAACAACATGTGCCCATTTAATCAGTATATATAACCCCAATCATCTCGACTCTTTTCCCTACCTGAGCCAAGTCTTGTATGCTTGTGTACATCTCTGTACCTCTCAGTTCTTCATCTTCACCTCAAGTTTCGCCTCTAAGACCTTGAAGCTTTCGCCTCCTTTTCAAAGCCACTGAGGCATGCAACCCTTAACACAGCTGATCTTTAATTATCTTGACTTTAAAACTTTTTAGGCATATATTTGAGATAGACTAGCAGCAGTATTTTTATTAAAAAAATACTTTGGAAGAGTGATGGTCAGGGTAAAGGGGGTAAAAAAACCCAATGCATTTTGGCACCAAGTCAATTGTATGTGCAGAATGTGTGCATATGTTTTTTTTAAATGAAGAGTTCCACATTAAAAGGGAAAGAGAT
Organism: Phrynocephalus versicolor; assembly: GCA_023846285.1. Classification (NCBI taxonomy): domain Eukaryota; kingdom Metazoa; phylum Chordata; class Lepidosauria; order Squamata; family Agamidae; genus Phrynocephalus; species Phrynocephalus versicolor. The sequence goes on along the minus strand of JAHTLZ010000007.1, from coordinate 40,326,354 downwards.
AAAAATGAATCACCCACCTTTTCTTCTCCCTTGTAATTAAACCTATCTCTTGTTTTAAAGAAGAAGTTTAAAAAAAACCTTGTTTTAAGGCAAGGCTGAGAAACCTGTGGCCTTGAACAAGGACTTTTGCTCAACAGTTCCCATATCCAAGTCCAAAGTATAGCCAAAATGTTTCTTTCAAAAAGAATTCAGTGGCTGAGCACCTCCCTAAGAGTTCTACATAACTTTTAGATCTCTAGAAAAAATCTAGAAGCAGGTGTAAGTCACAACTGGCATTTATCCAAATTAAGGATTAATTCTAGAATGAAACCAAATTCTTGTACGTCTTTGGCCTTTCCCCCCCAACACGTTTAATTATATGTCAATTATATGTTTTTCATTATTACCAAGTGTAGGTACTTCTGTGCTTGTTTGATAGCTTAAGTTTTGAGAATTCTTTGGGTATATGAAATAATGTGCTTTACAATACAGGTCGGGCTGCTGAGACAGAAGCTGGACAGCTTACAAAAGACTAAATATGAGATGGCTCAGAATTATGATGCACAGCTTCAAGCCCTGAAAACTCAAGTAAGCTAAAATGTCTGATTCTTATGTCACAGCGCTTGCATTATTTCAGAGTTAGTTGATAGTAGACTGTGAGACGCTCTGTATCCAACCTCATTACTGTCACATGCTGTCATGTCAACTGTGGCCTCCAGATGGTATTGGCCTTGAGTTCCCAGCATCTCTTTCCATTATCAAAGTTACCTACAGAGGATGAGAGTTGCAGTGCAACATCTGGAGGGTCAAATGCTTTTAGAGGGAAGAAGCACAGTTTCATCCTCTTCATTCTTCTTCTTCCTAGAATATCCTGGTTGTTTCTGCTCTCGGACTCAACCGCACTGCTGTTGTTCTGTTCGTAGCTTTGAGATGCATTAGAACAGTGGAGAAGGGGAGAGAGATGGGGCTGCCATTTCTTAGGACATCTCTAAGGAGGAGTTGGTGGGGGAGCAGAACTGGAAACTAAGGGCCTGTCCAGACAGGAGGATTAGGTGTGGTCTAGCTCACACTTAAAAAGGTTCTTCTCTTTTATCTCTCACTTGAGCAAGTCTTCTGCTCACACTGGAAAAGTTTACATTCTCCCATAAGAAGGGTCCATACAATTGCCACTTTACTCACACAGAAGGTCCCCTGGTTTAACTCACGAGTAAGGATGGAGCAAAGGACATCAATGGTAGGAAGGGAAAACACTGGAGCAAGGGATGAGGAGATAACAGGAGGAAAAAACCCTTCTTTTCCTGCCTTTCTCCTCAGCCAAGGCTCTGCTAGGGCTGATCTGCCATGTGGGAGTCTGAGCCCATGGAGTGAACATAAGCCCTTTCTCTCAGCTTTCTTTCTTTCTTTCTTTCCTTCCTTCCTTCTTTCTTTCTTTCTTTCTTTCTTTCTTTCTTTCTTTCTTTCTTTCTTTCTTTCTTTCTTTCTTT
>JAHTLZ010000007.1:40254002-40324881 GCA_023846285.1 Phrynocephalus versicolor | reverse complement strand
TTTCTTTCTTTCTTTCTTTCTTTCTTTCTTTCTTTCTTTCTTTCTTTGGCATATCAAAACAGCAGTGCATCAACCTAGAATGGTACAGTATTAGCATTTCATTGTGTTACTTATGAAACTATCAAAATAATGATGAAAACATAAGAGGGGATTCTCTATCCTCCTTTTTAGTGTCATAACCCACCTAATGTATTACATGTGCACGCTGTCATTTCGTTCATACCAAACCATACCACCATTCCCTCTTTGTCAATTTCTGCTTTTTGTTCCAAATAAAGAAAGCCGGGTTCTCTCCCTCCCTTCAGCACCATGGATATGCTGAAATTCAAGTGTTGCAATCAAAGTGTAGTTTTAAAGTTCTTTATTGCCCTTGTTTGTAATCTAAGGTGGCATATTCCTGTTAGGGGTTGCAAAATGTTTCACTGTGTTTTGTCAGATTCCATGAGATTCATCCCCTATCAGGAGGATTCCTCCCTCCCTTCTCCTCCCTCCCTTTCTGACTCAGAAAGCCAGGACCCCTGCTTTCAAAGCTGCATCTCTATCTACATCAGAACAGATTTAGAAAGAGTTGGGAGGAAGAAGGGAATTCTCTTCACAGACATGAGTGAGCCTTCCAGGGCTTGGAGGGGAGGCATGGACACAGCAGGACATTTTTTAAAAGGCAGTGTCTATGCACACACTTTCTTAAGGAGTATAGGAGAAAGAATGAAAATCCTCATTTCAGTCCCTGCCTATCAGTATAAGAACAGAATGTGAATGAGGGGAACAACTATTAAGGACTATATCACAAAGATCCATGCTTGTCTGGACTGCTCCGTTCTTCTAGTTGTTAAGAAAGAACAAGAACAAAACACAACGTAAAGCACTTCAGACAAAAATGAGCTCCTAAAAGGAAAGAAAGAAAAGTGGGCAGGGTGAAAAGTGTTTGATGATGTGAACATCAGACAGACCCATAAAAAGAGAGAACAGGCTACTCTGGAACATGGCTTCTGTTTCCTCTTCTTTGTGGATGTGGGCAGAAAGCAACAGAATAGACATTAAGATCCATGTGAAGCTCAAGACGCCAGTCCCTCCTAAAATGCAGCTTCAGTATTTTATGAAGTATTTTGCAAAGAGAAGAAAAATACATTTCAAGTGGCTTTCCCTCTAAACCCTCAGCCAGATTTCCAAGGATTCTAGTAAATCTAAATACAGTAGATTCAAGTAAGACCCCTTCAAACCAGGGGAAATTTCCATCCCCTTTCTCCCACATGGTCATGAAAGATAGCACAGCTCACCGTAATATTTATATAAAAGTGTTTGGAAAAGCTACTTCTCTTGAACTTTTTAAAATTTTTATTTACCAAGCATGATAGCAATCCAACTTCACGGCAAGAGTATATCTTCTGGAACTATTTTTTTCTCTAGTTAATTTTGAAGTTTCATTAAGACAACAAGATTTTTATTCATCACTGCATTCATTCAACACATTTATAGTTTCCTCCATTATCACAGTATCTTAGGACAAGTTACAGTTTTAGAAAAACAAATTCTCAAGAGGTAAATGAAAAGATAATGTGAGCTATTTAGACACTAATTTTCAGCCTTCTGAAAATTGGAGAACATATTGAAATGATCAGCACTCAGCCACATACAGTGTTGAGAACCAATGCTTTATCTGGAAGAACCCACAGTTAAATCAAGACGTTTAGAGTCCTCCTAGCCAGCAGACTGGGTTGTTTAAATGAAAGAAAGACAATCAAGTATCTTGTGACATCTGAAAAAGGAGACTTGATGTAAGTAGTGTGTTGACTGCAGCCAACTTCATTAGAAGTATGATAAAGGTAAAGGATGTTCAGAATAGGGCAGAGAAAGTGTGTTGCATTTAAGAACATAAGAACATAAGAAGAGCCCTGCTGGATCAGGTCAACGGCCCATCTAGTCCAGCTTCCTGTATCTCACAGTGGCCCCACCAGATACGTCTGGGAGCACACGAGACTAGATATCTGTCTCCTGATACCACTCCCCTGCATCTGTGCCTTGAAGTACCCCAGTTTTAAGCCTGGAGATTACACATCTCCATCATGGTTTGTAACCTGTGATGGACTTTTCCTCCAGGAATCTGTCCAATCCCCTTTTGAAAGCATCCAGGCCAGATGCCATCACCACATCCTGTGGCAGGGAGTTCCACAGACTAACAACACACTGGGTGAAAAATATTTTCTTTTGTCTGTTCTTACTCTCCCAGCCCTCAATTTGAGTGGATGTCCCCTAGTTCTGGTATTTTATGAGAGGGAGAAGAACTTCCCTCTATCCACTTTACTCATGCCCTGCATTATTTTGTATGTCTCAATCATATCCCCCCTCAGGTGCCTTTTTTCCAGACTAAAGAGGCCCAAATGTTTTAGCCTTTCCTCATAAGGAAGGTGCCCCAGCCCAGTAATCATTTTAGTCGCTCTCTTCTGCACCTTTTCCAGTTCCACTATGTCTTTCTTGAGATGCGGTGACCAGAATTGTACACAATACTCCAGGTGGGGCCTTATTGTTGTTTTGTATAATGGCATTATAATGTTGGCTGTTTTATTTTCAATCCCCTTTTTGATAATCCCTAGCATGGAATTGGCCTTCTTCACCGCTGCCATACATTGGGTAGACACCTTCATGGAGCTGTCCACCAAGACACCAAGATCTCTTTCCTGATCTGTCACGGATAACTCAGAGCCCATGAGTTGATAGATAAAGTTTTGATTTTTTGCCCCAATATGCATTACTTTACATTTGGCTACATTAAATCGCATTTGCCATTTTGCAGCCCATTCCCCCAGTTTGGAGAGATCCTTCTGGAGTTCTTCACAATCTTCTCTGGTTTTTACCACACGGAAAAGTTTTGTGTCATCTGCGAAGTTCACCACCTCACTGTTTATCCCTGTCTCCAGGTCATTTATGAACAGATTGAAAAGCACCGGTCCCAGGACAGATCCCTGGAGCACACTGCTTTTCACTTCTCTCCATTGTGAAAATTTCCTGTTGACACCTACTCTTTGTTTCCTGGATCTCAACCAGTTCTCAATCCATAAGAGGATCTGCCCTCTTATCCCCTGACTGTGCAATTTTCTCAGCAGCCTTTGGTGACGGACTGTGTCAAAAGCCTTTTGAAAATCTGGAGAGACTGTTGACCTTTTCAAAAAATTCTAAAAGATTTGTCAGACAAGACTTACCCTTACAGAAGCCATGCCGATTTCCTCTCAGCAAGGTTTGTTCTTCTATGTGTTTTAAGATTTTCTCTTGGATGAGGCTTTCCACCATCTTTCCTGGGACAGATGTAAGGCTAACTGGCCTGTGGTTTCCCGGGTCCTCCCTCCTTCCTTTTTTAAAAATTGGTGTGACATCTGCTATCCTCCAGTCCTCCTGCACTGTGGCCGTTTTAAGAGACAAGTTGCATATTACCATTAAGAGATCTGCAATTTCATTTCTCAGTTCCCTAATAACCCTTGGGTGGATGCCATCTGGGCCCGGTGACTTGTTAATCTTCAATTTATCAATTAGTCCTAAAACATCCTCCTTTTAAACCTGTATTTGATTTAATTCTTTAGTAAAGAGTTCAGGCAGTGGAATCTGCTCATAGTCCTCTGTCGTGAAGACAGATGCAAAGAACTCATTTAATTTCTCTGCAATTTCCAAGTCCTCCTTAACCTCCCCTTTTCCTCCCTCACCATCCAGAGGGCCAACTGGTTCTCTGGCAGGTTTTCTATTTCTAACATATTTAAAGAAGCTTTTATTATTACCCTTTATATTGCTAACCATGCGCTCCTCAAAATCTTTCTTTGCGTCTCTTATCATCTTCTTACATTTCTTTTGCCAGAGTTTGTGTTCCTTTTTATTTTACTCATTTGGGGAGGATTTCCATTTATAGAAAGACCTCTCCTTGCGCTTTAGAGCCTCTCTAACTCCACTCATTAACCATGCTGGTGCCCTCTTGGACTTAGAGGAGCTCTTCTTTCTTTGTGGTATGCACTTGTGCTGGGCCTCTATTATTGCTGTTTTAAACAGGCTCCATGCACTCTGAAGAGACTGGATTCTTCTAACCTTCCCCTTCAGTTTCTTTCTAACTAGTTTCCTCATCTGAGGGAAGTTCGTCCTTCGGAAATCAAGGGTTTTTATGTCTGATTTGCTTGATACTTTTCCTCCGACATGCATGGCAAAGGTAATTGCAGCATGGTCACTGTTCCCCAGAGGCTCAGTGACATTCACATCCCTGACCAGGTCCTGAGTATCACGCAGTATTAGATCCAGAGTTGCCTGTTCTCGGGTGGGCTCCATGACAAGTTGCTCTAAGGCACAGTCATTCAGCAAGTCGAGAACCCCGGTTTCTCTTTCTTGCCCCGAGCTCGCATTGGCCCAGTCAATGTGGGGATAATTGAAGTCCCCCATGATTACTATCCTGTCCCTCTTAGACACCTCCATGATTTCTCTCCTCATTTCAAGGTCCTCTTCAAGTTTTTGATCTGGTGGACGATAGAATACCCCAACTATCACATCACTCCTTGGACCTGGTAGTTTAACCCACAGTGATTCTATGGTGGAGTCAGACCCTCTGTTAATCTCCATTCTGCTGGATTTTACCCCTTCTTTGAAATAGATGGCCACTCCCCCTCCAACCCGCCCCTCTCTATCCCTTCTATAGAGTTTATAGCCTGGGATTGCTGTATCCCACTGCTTTTCCACATTCCACCAGGTTTCTGTTATGGCTATTATATCTATGTTATCCCTAGCTGCCAAATGTTCAAGTTCTCCTATCTGCTCGGAGGCTTCGAGCATTGGCGTAGAAGCACCTGTTCAGTGGGTCCTGCAACAGCAGCTGCTGCTTTGTTCTCCCCCCCGCCCCCCGACAGCTTTTATTTTCAGTAGACAAACTATCATATTCCATTATTCTCCCAGTGCTAATGCCTGCTATGTCATCTCTATGTGATTCTTTACCCTCTCCAACCTCATTCCCCAAGGATGAGGTGTTCCGAACCGGATGCCACTCAGCTCCTGTCGGCTTTCCCCCAGTTATCAGTTTAAAAGCTGCTCTGCAGCCTTTTTGAGGTTGAGTGCCAGCAATCTGGTCCCATCATGATTCAAGTGCAACCCATCCCTCCTGAACAGGTTTGGCTTGTCCCAAAATGTTCTCCAGTTCCTGACAAATCTAAAGTTTGAAAGAAAAACATGTATTTCCAGAAATCATTTCAAAAGTGAAACCCTAAATGATGACTTCACTCATGATCTGATCCAAACAATTCAGGATATGGTTCTAATCCCATAAAATAACATGTTAGGATTGCACATCTGTTTTCAGTCTTTCAGCCTTAGCCATCACATCTGTCAGACCAGTGAGGGTTGTTGTGAGGGTTAATAAGAGAAAGTATATGAAGTGCCTTGAATACTCCGAAATATTCCTTAACTTTTGTCCTGTGGTCTCCTCTCTCCTCCCTCTCTGAATTGGTTATCTGTCTCTCACATCCATGTTATTTCAAATATGTTTATAGGGTTTCAGTCATGGGTTGCAGGTTCGTGCATGCACACCTCCACCCCCCTCCATACAGGACTTTTCCACTCCCATGCGCCCATCATGACAGTTTTTGTTTTGGTCATGGACAGAACAATGCTCCATGCAGCCAGGATGAAAATTAAAGGGCACGTCAGTTGCTGTAATAACAAACAACTGCTTTTTGTTGCAGCTACCCCCCCCCCGCCAAAGGGAGGGACTTCCCCAAATTCCCTTTCCAAAAGTATCAGTTAGCTTGCCCAAATGAGCTTGCTATAAATTATATGTCACTATTTAATAACTGCTGATCCCCAAATCTTTCTTCCTCATTCTGTGATACTTTCTTGCTGAGATTGCTGCTATTGCCATGTTAACTGAACTCTGTTCTCAATCATTATGATGTTTTCAAGTGTCATAAATGCATGAAATGTGTCTCCTTATTATTTTTGAAATTTAACCACAGAGGACACTGGTAAAATCAGAACTGCATCACTCAGAGAGATTTATTAACATATCAAGTGTACTATGTCCTGTCACGTCAGCGCAGACCTATGTTGACCTTACCATGGTTTTCAATGTATATGCAATATTTAAGAGTGATTTTACCAATGCCACACACATAGAGTTTCAATGGCTGAGCAGAGATTTGAACCCAACTCTCCTGAGTCCTGCTCTGAGTCTATCTACTACATAACAGTGGCTCTCATAACAGCTAAAAATTGGTTGCTTAGCATAGTACATTGTGCGGAATTTATGGAGAAGTTGATTCACCATATCCTCACTGATTCCATAGGTTTTTAGTGGTGCAATTTATTGTACTAAACAACAGAAGTTCAGCCACTGTGTTACAGTCCTAAAGGGAAAGCTGTTAGTGGCATGAGGTAATTACTGGATTAAACTAATTAATCCAGCTCTTCAATTCTGAAGAACCTTTAGAACCGTCAACACAAGATGGCACTATATAAATGTCAAACAATTTATACAAACATTAGGCAAGAAATCCTTGTGCATAGCAGCATAACAAAAGTATCAAGTCAATCTGTAATTAACAGTGCTGTTAATTGACACCATAAACTATATGAAAGCTCAGTCTTGTTCATCATTAACAATTTAGTTGTAATAACTGAAGTGAGTTTTGGGTGTGTGTGTTTTTAAACATTAACTGACTAATTACAATATTTAAGATAACAGTCTTTGCCAGTTATGTCTTTGGTGCTAAGAAAGAAAAAAGACATTCCCGCCATTCATTTCATTTGCAGTTTGCCAAGCTGACACAAAGCTATGAAAAGCTACAGCTACACCAGTTAAAACAAAACAAAGCTCGTGGTATGGAGAAATATACAGAAAACCAAGAAGCACCTTTTCAGCTGAACAGTTTAAACCAGAAACTAGAGGTACGTATTATCTGTCTGATGCTCTGCTTTCTTCCATATATTCCTCCATCTGCTCTGAGATCCTTCAAGGAGAACTCCTATGAATTAACCCCAAATTTAAGGTATACCATACAAGCAGAAGATCCGGGTCTTTCTGAACTCTGACATCGCCAACCCCCATAATGCTCTCTGCTTGGCTAACCAAATCTCTCTTAACCTTTTGCAAAATATCTCTACAGTAAGAGCCCCAAATCCACAGGATTAGCATCTGCTGGTTCACTTATTCCACAATTTTAGAATACTAAAAGTATTAAAAGAAAAATCCTAGAAACAGATATTTCTACATATGAAGTTACCTGAAGTAGCCACTAGAGGGTACCAGAGACCATGCTATATGTAGAGCATTCCCATAGTTCTACCATGTCCTTACCAGAACTTACCATCAGAGGGAGCCAGAAATGATGCTCTGCAAAGTTTCCACTATAAAAATAGCATTCACCATGATCCATGTTTGGGTTTTTTTGCATCCGTGGGGGAGAGGCCTTCAAACTGGTTCCCCACAAATACAGAGGCCTTATTTTACTTATACCCAGATATCTTTGAGAAACCATGTGAGGTAGCTCTCCCTTTCTTGTCCCGAGCGTCTCATTGTATGATTAATTGAATATAGATGTTATTAGGGATAAGCAATTCAGAACCAGTAGGTTCTGAAACGACCTGCATGAGCCCAGGTGGTGCTTGGAAGCCTCCGATACACCAGCAGCCAATCACTTACCTTGTTCTGTGCCCGCACGGAGCTGAGCTCCAGCAAGGAAGCAGGCTCTGACGTCATCTTTGCTTCTTTGTGGTGCTGGCGAATCAGACAGGGAGAAGGGTGATACCTGTCCCTGCACACCTCCTTAATGGCCAGCAGCATGAATTGCCCATCCCTATAGTTGTTGATTAACTTAACATCCATGATTGTAAAGGTTTTATTTATTTATTCAGTCTATATTGCACCTCAGCTTCAGAAACCTGGTAAAGCATAATAAAATTCAATAAATTAAAACAGAGCATCAAGGCAAACATACTTAAATACCATTCAAAATAAGTAGTAGACAGCAATCCAACCAATAAAATCCCTTCATCTTATATGTCAGTGGCCTCCTAGGATAGAAAATATCTTTGCCTACCAGTGGCAGAAGAACAGAGGTTTAAAAAAAAGATAATTAAGTTTGTATTTGAAATATGTCAACAGCCAGAAACTTTTGTGTAATATATACTAGCTATACAAATCCTAACTGATATGTATATATATGAAATATGAAACTGAGGAATTGTAACATGCCTTGCCAAACCTGCACCCTCCTATTTTCCCTTACCCCTACTCTTCCTTTCTAACCCTATTTCAATCATACCTATTTCCTAATTTGTTCCTTATAATGTCCCTTGCCCAGAAAATAAATAAATAAATATTTTAAAAAAAAGAACACACACAGAGAGAGAGAGACCTAATTATCTTCATCAGTGAGTTGCACTGCCCAGGAGCACTTTGAACTGTGCCTGAAAATAAACTTCTATTGGCCATGCTGTTCAAACAAGGGAGTTATACGAGACCTGTAATTCACTTGGTAAACAGTCTGGACGAGGCATTTGGGATCAGCCAAAGCTTTGAAGCACTTCGACTGCCCCATACTGAATGCATTTCAGTACCCATTAAATTTGCGTTAAGCACCCAGTAGTTTCCCTTCCCATCCAAGAAACTGATTAGGTCTGCACCTGTTTGGCTTCTTGGCATTGCAGCACAAGCTGCTTTTAGACCCCTCACTGTTCCTCATCACTCGTGGATTTCCTGTTTGATTTGAAAACAGTTTCCTCTAATATGGAGTTCCCTGTAATTTTCCCATCTGGATTATTGCCCAGGTCTGCAGCTATCTTGTTTGTTGCGTATTCCCAGGTGTGCACAATCAAAGTGTGTTAGAAACACCTCATACACTTTGATGTGTATGAGATGTTGTTGTTATATGCCATCAGGTCGCTTCTGACTCATGGCAACCTTGTGATTGATTGAGTGCTTTCCAAAATGTCCTGTCCATAGCCAACCTCCCCGGTTATTACAGACTGTGGACTCTTTTGGGAGTCATTCCATGTCATATTTGGTCTTGGTCTTTTCCTATTGCTTTCTACTTTTCCCAGCATTATTGTCTTTTCTAGAGACTCCTGTCTTCTCAAGACATGCCCAAAAGAGCCTCAGTTGCAATATTTTTGCCTCCAAAGTTAGTTCAGACTTGATTTGCTCTAGGACCCACTTGTTTGTCTTTCTGACAGTCCAGCATATGCCAATAGCTTTCCCCCAGGACCACACTGAAAATGAATCAATTTATTTTCCTGTAAACTTTTAGAAGGGCCCAGCTTTCACACTTATATGTGATGAATGGAAGTAGAAGAATATGGATAATCTTGGTCTTTTTCTCCAGTAACACATCCTTACACTTGATAATATTTTCTAGTCCCTTCATTGTCATCCTTCCTACTTTCAGTCTTCTTCTATTTTGTTTGTTTGTTTGTTCGTTTTTGGCTGCAGTCTCTGTTTGGATTGCTGATTTAACCAAGGTATGCAAAATCTGTAACAATTTATCTTTGATTTCTTGGATCTTCTGGAAGAGATCCCATATTTTCCCCTTTTGTAAGAGCTTAGAGGCATAGTGGTAATACTGTAGCCAAAACTCTGCTCACAATAAGCATTCAGTACCAATGGATCTGAGAGTAGGATCAAGGTTGAATCAGCCTTCCATCCTTCTGAGATCAGTAAAATGAGTACCTAGCTTTGGGGTGGGTTGGTGGGAATATGTGTAGCCCTTATAATTTAAAAAATGTAAACCACCAAGAGAGGCTTTAAGAAATGTTGGGGTGGTATATAAGAAGCAGCATACCTTTTTTGTTATCCTGTATTTCTTTGCACTGGTTGTAATAATAGTTCTCTTTTTCAGTCACTGAAAAACTGAATTTAGACTTCTGACCCAGCTTCTGTCACCCTTTACTTTTGCTTCTCATCTGTATTTTGCAATTAAGTGTTTCTTCTCTCATCTAGCTGGGTTTTTTTCTTTTTATTGCAGGATTTGTCTATTTGCTTTCTTCTCTGACATTATCTCTGGTTTCAATCCACAGTTCTTTAGTTCATGGTCAGTTGAGTTTAGCAGTAAATCTTTTTATTATGAGGACTTGACCTAAACAGGAATATTTTGTTTAGATTATATTTTGTTACTACAGTTCTTTTAGTGTTCTTTTTCAGTTTTACTGTAATTTTGGATATTAACAATTCATGCTGTATTCTGGGTCTTGTTTTGGCTGAGAGAAGACAACTGTGTATAGCCTTATGTTTGGTTGTTTGAAGCATGAATTTATAATAAACAGATTGTTGTATATCCAGAACTCTATGAGTCATTACCCTGCTTCATTTCCACCTCCTAAATTTTCCAACATCATTTTGTCCTGCTTTGTTGCCTACTTTTCCATTCCGGTCACCTATGATTATAAGTATGTTTTGTTTTGGTGTGTGATTAATTTCCTCTTGGACATTTGCATGAAAGGTTTTGAGTTTCATCTTCTCCAACCTGGTAAGTTGGAGCAAAGACTTGAATGATAGTTATGTTGATTGGTTTTCCAATGAGTTTGATTAATATTATTTGGTCATGTCTTACTTTACAGCTCCTAACTGCCTGTGCAGTTATATATGCAATGAGACACCAAACTTGACAAAAACAATAATGTGCAATGCAGGATCTCATGAGCCCCAAAGTCTCCTTTAACAGGTTCATGGGGATGATGCCATGGTTCAGTACAGTCCCCCCTCCACACACCATTTCGCGGTTCAGGTACTGCGGTCCCACTACATCATGGGATTGCAGTACCTGCACCACGGGGGGGGGGCGATCGGGTCGCTCCATGCCGCCACCACCCGCACCTCCGAGAAGCCTCAGAGCCACGCGAGGGGCGATCGCATCGCTCCCCGCCACCCTCCCAGGCCCCTCCGAGAAGCCTCGAAGCTGTGCAGCGGCACGGTGGGGAGTCATCGGGTCGCTTCCCGCCACCCCTGCCCCCTCCGAGAAGCCCCACAGTTGTGCAGGGGGGGCGGCGGGTGCCAGGACCCTGCCTGCCACAGAACCTGACTCTGAAGGGTTAAATGGTGACGAGCTGCTGGAGGAGCCTTGCAGCTCAAATCAGCAAGCAGCTGGGTCTGATGACTCAGTTGAAAACATATCTTCACCTCCTAGAAGGGCCATGAGCAGGATTCTGCAAGGCGTGCTACCAGAAGAGCTAGGGAAAGGGTCTTTGATGCTAGGTGGAGAATCAGGTCGGCAAGCCCTGAGTACTAGCAGAAGCCTTTCCAGAAGTAAGGGTGTGTTCCCTGTTTTGGGATAAAGCTGGCAAGCTCACCTTGAGATCTCTGTGGGAGCAACACATCATTTGAACTTGCAACCACGTTCCTGTCTGTTTCTGACCTTGGCTCTGTTTCCTGACTTCGGACTGGTTTCCTGGACAATGGCTTGATCTGTTCCCTTGGGTTTGGCATCTGGTTTCCGTGAGATATTCTGGTTTTGACTTGGACTGGTAATTGCTGGGAGTTGGATTCTGTTATTTATCTGGCACTTGATTGTTAGCAAAGGACTTGAACTTGCCTGGCTTTCCACTAAAGATCTTGGCAAAGAACTGAACCCTGTTTGTGTGTGTGCTCTGTGTGTGGGGTTTGACAGCGGGGGGGGGGTTACATCGCTTCCCGCCACCCTCCCGGGCCCCTCCGAGAAGCCTTGGAGCCACGCATGGGGGCGGTGGGGAACGATCGGATCACTCCCCGCCACCCCCCGCCCCCTCCAGGAAGCCTCGGAGCCATGCAGGGGGGGCGGGGGCGATTGCATTGCTCCCCGCCACCCTCCCAGGCCCCTCCAAGAAGCCTGCCCCCAGGCCCCCCCACCCGCTTCCGCATATTACGGATTTTCATGGAGTGGGGTGGGTCCCTAACCCCCGCGATCGGCGGGGAGTTACTGTAGTAGAACGGTATGTAAAGCGTGTTGAACACCTAAGTACTACCAATTGTTGATGATGTGCTTTTCACAGGGAAAGTACTATTTAAATGGATACTAATGTGTAATGCAAGAATGTTATGTGCTCTTAGTGTTTTCCTTTGTGGTGACAGATTCTTGCAGCACCTTAAAGACTCACAGCTTTTATTTAACTTAAGCTTTCATGGCAGGAACCCACAGGGTCAGACTGCATCTGATGAAGTGGGCTACAACCAATAAAAACCTATGCCAGATACACCCAGCCAGAATTTGTGACGCCACAAGTCTCTTGGTCAGTTTTGTATCAACAGGCCAATATTATTCAACTTATTTCTTACACACTTTCCAAGATTTCATCTTTGTATTTTATAAGAGTGTAAGAAAAGAAAAATGGAAGGAAGATTCTCCTTGTGTAGTTTCTCTACACCATGCCTAGTTCTATGTGCCTGCATCTTCTGCGTCCTTCTTCACAACCACCCACTCAAGGTTAGCTGTTAATTACCAGGCTTTATACTTGAAGTTGCACTGTTTCCTTCTTTTTCAAGATATCTTCAGAGAATGTAGACAGCCTGTAATGTGATTAGTTTCTTTGTGCTTTTTTTCTTCTCTAGGAATTTAGAGCAAAATCAAGAGAATGGGATAAACAAGAAACGCTGTATCAAAACCACCTTGTTTCTTTAGATGCTCAACAAAAATTATTGTCTGAGAAATGTAATTTATTTCAGGTACTGTTCTTTCTGTTTTCAAAGACAAATAGGGTCTTAATGAAGCATGAGCCCAGGAGGGATGCTTACCTAAAATAATACATTTTCTGAACCTTAAAACTGACTATGTGCATATCATTGTAGATCAGGTACATCAATCTTGAGTAGAGATGGGAAGCTTACAAAAAATGACACACTGTTTGGGGTTTTTTTGTAAGCTTTTGTAACATTATGAAACAAAATGTGAAACAGTGTTTCATTATGAAATGAAACACTTCTTTTTCCCATTGAAAATTAAGAATTTTGTTATGCTGTAAAATAGCTCCCTTGCAAAAAGCTACCCATCAAATTTGGTGCCTATAGGACCCAGGGGAGCCATTTTATAGAGTAATGAATTGTTTTGTTATTGTTTCATTTTGTTACAAATATTTTTACAGAATGAAACAAAACAAACCGCTAGCAGAAACAAAGTGAAACTCTATTTTTCTTTTAGTGCCTATCCCTACTGGGAAAGCGTTTCCTGATCAGGTTTTCTGCAATCACCTGCATCCCTGTATCCAAAGGAATTATTTTAAGGGAAGTTGGAGGTTTTGAACTCTGTAACAGATATAGAGCGAGATACACCAGGCTCCTTCTTTGGCATCCTTTAAAAAAGCTGTTAAAACCTGGCTGTTTAGGGATGCCTTCGGGAGTCGCTAGGGTCTGTATCACTTTTTGTTTTGTTTTGTTTTGTGCTTTGTACTTATCATTAGCTGTCCTATGCCTCTTGCCAATTATTATTTTTTTATTGTTGTTGGGTATTTTCCCCTTTATTTTATTATTATTGTCTTCTCATTTACTTTTATTATCTTGTGGATCTCTTGTGGTTTTATGTGAACCGCCCAGAGTTCCCTCTTGGGAAATTGGCGCGGTATATACATATAAAAATAAATAAATAAATATATTTCACTTTTTTTCACTGATAGCCCAACGGCAGGTGATTTGAGAACCCAATGCTCACATAGGACACCTTTCCAAAGTACTCGTGTCTATCTCTTTGGGCTAATAGCAGCTTCAGGTTAGAGGGTGCCATATGAAGAAATTAGCAGTGGGAGATGGACAGCCCAAACTCTCCAGAGAGACCAGTCCTGATGCTTGCAGTCTCCTATCAGGATACAAGTTTCAAACCATGTGACAGGAAGTCCACACCCTTCCACATCCCTTATAAGGGATGGCAGACTATAGATGTTCTTTTTCTTCTTCATATCCAGTTATCAATGCCTCAAATCCATATATTCACAAATGAGAGCAATACAGATCAAAGTCAAAACAACAAAGGCATAGAAATCAAACAATTAAATGATCCAGTTATATGTGCTGTTGTTAAGGAAGAATTAGGTAAAATTGCACACTTAGTCCAGCTACAAATGCTACTTGCTGTAAACTGACAAGTATTAATAGAACTGACCATTAATAATCTCAAAAGTAAACATAATAACTAAAATAAGAAAACAAATGATAGAAGGACTATTGCAACTGATGTAAGAGAGATAAAAGTAGGGGGATCAAAGGACATAAAATATGAAGAACACCTAAAGCAAAATTAGAGGAAATGTTGCAATCTTTAAAACATCCTTAAAATTGACATTTAAAATGTCCATTGTACCGTGGTATGTATTTTTTTTCTGATGTTATGGAATTGTGGACTTGAACAAATTTTAGTATAAAAATATAGAAGCATTTGGAATATGAATGCATCACATTTAAATGTCTTTAAATGCATATGATGCTTGGGCTGCCTTAGTCCTTCACTCATACCATGTGTGTGTACATGTGCACACACGGGCACTCAAAAGTTCCATAGTCAGTATTTCTAAATTATGGAGTAAATCAGAAGAGCAAACTCAGAGAACATTAGGCGGTCATTCATGTTTTCATATTTTATGTAATGTACGGTACTTGACTCTTCCTTTGATGTAGATAAGAGAGGCATCTAATGGTTGCAAGAAATATAATAACCATAGTAACATCATTTTTGTGTCAGGCTTGGTTAATCAATTAGTCAATAGTGCATTTCAGTCCCTAAAGGTGTGTAAGTAAATCTTGGGGCAATCAGTGGGATATAATGAAATAAAACAAGGTTATCGGGTGACCCAAAGTTTATTTGTATATAGCTCAACTATGTGCCCAGTTGGGAGGGGTATTGGTGTGTGTGTGTGTGTGGAGAGAGAGAGAGAGATTTGTGCTAGGATGAGGTTAATACTGAAAGATGTATGTTGGCTTTCCACAGGATATGTAGCAGCAGCAGATGTGACTATGTTCTTAGAGTGTGGCTATCATGGTGTAATCAAATTTAGATTGAACTTGGGGTGCCTCCTTCATAACATCAGGATCATCCCTCATGCTGTCACCAGCCACTTGTGATTAACCCCCCTTCCAAACTTGGGGGGGGGGGATATTTACATTCCCTCTGCCAAAATTTTCCTTCTACAAATTTTACGTTTTGGTCAGCTTCTTCTTGGGGGTGTTACATTCTGATCACAGAGTTCCAGTGTGAAAAAAGTGAATAGAAAGAAGCAACTGGGGGGGGGGGGAGCACCACCTTGTACTTTAAATCTCCATATCATCCACATTCTGTCACACAGGGATGGGGAACCTTGTACCTTTAAGCCAAATTGTACCCCCCTGATGTCCCAGTTCACTCTTCTGGATTCCCTGCATGGTCATGTGCTCTTCTTCATGAAGCCATTGCTCTGTGGATTCCAGGGTCTAAGATACTGTGTTTTCTCCCCATGTTGAAAGGGGTGAAAAAGCTTACCTACTGTCAGAAAGAGCTGTAAATTAAAATTTGGTGGTATTTTTTTGCCCCCACTTTGTTAACTTTGCTCCAACAGTTCCTGGAGTGCAAACTTCAAAATCTTTTCTGAAATGGAATCCAGCTCATGGAACGAAAGAGATTTCCTAGCCCTGTTGTAGGTTCAATTAAAGGCTGACATTTGAGCCCATCATGTGTCATTTGTGTATTCACATACAGTACTAGGGGCCCAATGGTCTTCTGGTAGATTCTTCTACAGTACATGGTGGAGTCCCAGAATAGAGAACAAAACCATGTGTGGTTGAAATCAGATATGATACTTTATCGCATGTTTGGTTATCTTTCATAAGCCTACCAACAGAAAATGGCTTTGAAGAGTAACCAAATTATTCAGAGTGCCATACTTTCTGCACAGAAGCTTGTG
This sequence comes from Phrynocephalus versicolor, assembly GCA_023846285.1. NCBI lineage: Eukaryota > Metazoa > Chordata > Lepidosauria > Squamata > Agamidae > Phrynocephalus > Phrynocephalus versicolor. Next base: position 40,309,041 of record JAHTLZ010000007.1, on the reverse strand, counting down.
CGTGTAGGAGAGGTGTGTTTGTGCTCAAAGAAAGGTACCTCATACCTCATTTCTTCTGTTCTAGAAACAAGCTCAGAATTGTCAGATCCAGGTACGCTGCCAGAAGCTAAAACAGGAGGATGTGGGCCCTTGCAGCCAGTGCCAAATGGAGCACCTCAGCATTCAGCATGACCTCTTCCCTCAGCCCTGTGGCAGGAATGAATTCTTCATGGAAAAGCTGAAGTCAACCGTGAGCGAAATTGCTGTAAGCAGGAACAAGCTGCAAGAGGAAAACCTAAAACTCCAGCAGGAAGTGAAAATGTACCAAAGAAAGTGCCAGGTAAAGAGGTAGAAACTATCCGACACATGGACAAGTGGATTTAGGCTATTTCAGGCACCTGGTGGATAAACTAGCTGGTCAGTGTATGCTTTGAAACATCTGGTGGGACTTATCAATGTTCAGGGGTTAATAGTCATTGCTGAGGTGAGGGGCGACTTCTTTAGTTAAACCTCAACATTGCCAGTGGTTTCCAAGGGAGGTGGAAAATAAAGAGCTTAATGTCCCTTATTTGCCCCTTCATAAATTATTCTTGCACAATATCTCTGCTGCTTACACTGAAAATCGTCAGCACAGCAGCTGCACCTGTGGAATATCAAAGACTTGGATAAAGTATCACAATTTCAATGTTAAATATAAGTGTTGTGTTGGACACACAGACACACACACACAATACCTGTGTGCAGATTTTGCAGGGAGCTAATAATGCTAAATCCAATAGCTGTGCCTCCTAGGGTTGTGTGGACTTTGTAATGCAACATAACAAGCTTTTTCAGTAGAAAGAACAGGCCTACCATAAGGCGTGTCCCTGGTTGAAGCACAATTTAAAGGGGGCAGGAACTTATTGTTTTGCTGCTCCTAATTTATGCTATCCATCTCTTTTCTATTTTCTGAAATCATGTAAAATTTCCACCACAGGTAGCTGGCTTACTTGCCAAGCTTACAAGAACAGGTTTTTTTTTTCCTTTTTACAATCTAGATATTGGCTAGCTGCTTGGTTAGCTATCTTTGCACAGGTAGGATAAAAGAACAAGTAGAAAAAGAGGAAACAGCAGTAATTGCATTTTAACATGTGTTAAAAAAAAGCACATTTCAGCATCTGGGGCCACTCTCTTTTGCACTTTTATTAAAGGTATAGAAGTACTTTTGTCTTTCTGTCCGACCACTTTACATGTAATGGAGCTTCCCAAGTCCCGTTTATAGGCATGTTTTTGAGTGTAGTTTGGTCTACCATAATATTGGATCCATTGGACTATACAGTAGACATGGGCACGACTTGACGAAATTCTCGTTTCCGTTTCCGTTACTCGTTTCCGTTATGGAACGGAAAAGGAAACGACAATTACTCCGCCAGAACTCGAACTCGAACTGACTAAAGAAAAATTGGGTCTGATTTGTTGTTGTCGTTCCTGGCATCGCGGCGATCCCGCGATGCCAAGCGGCACAGAAAAAAAGGTTTTACAAGTTAAAAAAAAAACCGATTCCCGGCCAAAAAGCAGGCGAAAATATGCCTGCCTGAGTGAGGGCTCAGGGCACCTACCAGAGGGGTGGTTGACCCCCCCCCCGTCCTGGGCTGCTCTGGGGGGGGAATCCTCGTCGTAGTCGCTCGTCGCAACAAGCACCGGACTCGCCGCCGGCCGCGGCAATTCAAACGGCACAGAAAAAAAGTTTTAAAACCCTCTCCCCGATTCCCGGCCCAAAAAGCAGGCGGAAATATGCCTGCCTGAGTGAGGGCTCAGGGCAGGGCACCTACCAGACAGAGGGGTGGTTTCGGGGGAGGGTCCCCGGCCTCCCCCCCTCTCCTGTCCTGGGCTGCTCTGGTGGGGGAAATCCTCGTCGTCTCGCAGTCGCTCGCAAGTCGCAACAAGCACCGGACTCGCCGCCGGCCGCCGCAATTCAAGCGGCACAGAAAAAAAGTTTTAAAACCCCCGATTCCTGGCCCAAAAAGCAGGCGGAAATATGCCTGCCTGAGTGAGGGCACCTACCAGAGGAGGTGGTGGTTTCTGGGGGGGTCCCCGGCCTCCCCCCCTCTCCTGTCCTCCTGGGCTGCTCTCGTCTCGCCATGCCATGCGGTGCGGGCAGGGGATCAAAAATGGGGCGGCGACCGCAATTTTTTTTTTTTTGAAATTGTGGTCCAAAAAACAAAAACACACAAGCCAACACAAGCACCACAGAAACATGCGGACATTGCTTTGCTATTTTAAAACTGCCAGAATTTTTACAGTAGCAGTGGGTTGTTCTTGCAACAAAATGTCTCCTCTGTCCTCTCTCCATTTATTTTATTTTATTTTATTTTATTTTGTTTACACCTGCGCAATGATGGGCTGACCATGGGAGTGACCATGCAAATTTTTGGAGCCATTCCACCAATCGCATGGCCACTTGGCCAGGTTGACCACAGAGACTTCTGGGATGTGCCAACCGGGCATAAAAAGCCCACTAACCGTAGCCCAAACCCGAACCCTAAGCCTAAGCCTAACCCATACGCCAGTACACTGTCCTTTAAGTGGGTCAGAGAGGCACCCAGAGGTGCACCCCAATACTCACCCTAACCTCACCCGTAACTAGCCTAACCCTAGCCCTTGCGCTAACCCTGTTGCCTAAGCCAGATCTGTACTTGCATTGCACTACACGCAAGTACAATTCCCTTCTTAGTGAGACACAGTGCAGAGAGTCTGCCAGTCCGCCACTTGTGGCTCTGGATGACTCCTGCAGGCTCGGCTCGGCAGCATGTGTGCCATGCAAACCATGCCCCCAAGGCCTGACTGATGCAGGGAAGGCACCCCAAAAAGAGGGGTGCCTCTGCCAGTCTGCTGTGTCTCTGCGTGCAACTATGCATGCATGCCCTTTGCAGCAGGTGAGGAGAGGAGACCCCCATGTCATGAGGGGTCTCCAGGAGCCTGCTTTCCCTTCCTAGCGGGTGAGGAGAGGAGGCACCCCCCCCCAAAAAAAGAGGTGCCTCCAGGAGCCCGCTTTCCTTTTATAGCGGGCCAGAGGAGGCACCCACCCCACAGAGGTGCCTCCAGGAGCCCGCTACCCCCCCAACCAGTATAACGACAGATGAAAAACGACACCACGAAATGACAATTTTTTGCGAAATTTCGCGAAAAACGGAAACGAGCCGGAACGGACCCGTCCCAAAAAACGATAACTCGAAGAAAAAAATTTCCTGGTCGTGCCCATCTCTACTATACAGTCCAGGACACAGGTCAATTAATAATTTGTTAATATGTTTTACAAACTTATGGCCTACTTGCAAACTTAATTCAATCTCCGGACAAGGAACTTCAGCGAAGCCACTATTTATCAACGTCTGTCCCATTTGGATAAAATAAAAATTTCATGCTTTCCCCTTGCACTTCCAGTTGATATTTGGAAGTGTCACGATTTCAATTGGAAGAGGCAAGGGAAAAATATAGACGGAGTTAAGAAAAGGTGATTTTTTGGCACAGGGTGAGTAATCTTGGTGGAGAAATCTAAGGTGGAAGCACAACAGCAATATCCATCCACACACAATGAGCTCGGCAACAAGAGAGAAAGGAAAGGAAAGCGACACATGTATGAATATGTGTCATCGGATAATGCCAGACACTAGGTATAATCTTCCTCATTTTCCAGATTTTAAAAATGCTATTTAAAATGTTCTCTCACACTACGCACATGACTCCTGAAACATGGATACCTAACACTACCCCTACTACCCATATGCCAGTAGGAGGTATGCCACTCTGGCTGAGAATCACCAGAACAGAGTTTAGTGTAGCTGTTAGAGAGACAAGTTTCTAGAAGTTTCTGTTTCTGCAGTTCCAAAGGAAAAAAAGCATTCCAAGAATGCTACGTTTCAAGCCATTCATTTGCAGTGAATCACTTCATAGAATCATAGAAGGAGTTGGAAGAGACCTCAAGGGCCATCCAGTCCAACCCCCTGCCATGCAGGAACCCCCATCACAGGACTCCCGACAAATGGCCATCCAGGCTCTGCTTAAAAATCTCCAAAGAAGGAGACTCCACCACCCTCCGTGGCAGCATATTCCACTGTCGAACAGCTGTAACCATCATGAAGTTCTTCCTAATGTTCAAATGGAATCTCTTCTGGACTTATGAGTAGAGATGGGCATGAACCACTGGTTTGGCAGTTCATGCTGGTTTGTCCTTTGGACGAAGAGGTGTTCAGTGCTTCTCACCTCTCTCAGCAGGTTCCCACACAACAGCTGTTCCCTTAGGAGGCAAGGGACAGCAAGGAAGCCTGACAATGCCTCTAAGTGGACACCCACTGGAGGCAGCAGCGCTGAGAAGCGCCAAACACCTCTTCTACTTATAGTCACCATTACTTCACCATTATTTAATTCAAAAGCTTTTAGATGCTTGACATTTTAGTTTGAAGTGTGTTCAAATAAATGGAAGCAATAACACCCACACCCTACCTATTTTGAACTTCTAATGCAGAAATATCCAGCCTTTATTAGTCTCCTGTTGAGGGATGCTGGTGATATAATTTAGACTGTCACCATCATATAGCATGGCTTACACCGTAGATGTCACTGATGCCCATTATCTTAACGGTATAATAGAGTGAACATATTTTTCTGGGTAGAATGGCATATCTACATCAGACTTGGAGTAGTTTAGCGAATCATCCCTTTTTGCCAGAAAAATCCAGAACTGTAGCTAATGTACTCATTTACACATTGCTTCTGTGCCTACTGTAGTCATGTGGATTTTCCAGTGTGGGATTAGATTCTTGGACTAGAGGTGCCCTGTGTCTAATGGAACATGGTTTGTTTCATGTTCATATGTCATGGAGGCCTCAGGTTCTCTAGCAGTGAGTTTTCGGCATCTTCACCAAAACAAGGTTTAATGTGGAGGCAGGTGTGGCTGGTGTCAAACAAACATGCATTCATAATATAGAACTGTGAGTTGGATGTTGAATGGAGATGACCAAAGCATGGACTGTCTGGGAAGCTGGATACCGACTGCCAGAACTTACTCCTTCTTGGGTTATGGCCTGTATCGATGAATAATGGGCTCTTCTTGAAAACTTTTTCCGGTGACTGGAAAAAGGAATTCTTTGTGTGATTATTGGGTGTGATTAGTCGCAGCCTGGGCTTTTCTCACCTTCCATGTTTTGCCAGTTTGCTTGCTATGTTTTGTGGCTGGTCTTTAGGAAATAAGCACATACAAGTACTTCTTTTCTATAAGTCTAGTTTCTGAGACACAAAAGAAATTGCCTCAGCCAAATCTCTCTAGCATTAATGTGATCTCTGGGGATAGATGATTTATAACATCCATCTTATCTAATATTTCTGTAATGTAATGACATAACAGTGTATCATTAAAAACCTAAGAGCCCGATCCTGTGTGAAGTTTCCCACTTTATCCAATAAGATGTACTTCCCAATGCCTACTTATTTTTTCTGCTTTCCAAGTGATTTTTCCGCAGTAAAAACATACATGTTGATATGAGAATTGGTGTATGCTCAGGAATTCTTAATATTACAGAGGTGTGGGTCATCTGGTTAATCTGTTTTGGATTTACTTAGAATATTGAAGCAAGACTTACAGAAGTAAAGAATGAACTACAGTCGCGTGAGGATCTCTTGAATATGGTAGAACTGGAATGCCAACAGCTTCGTAAAGAAGTAGCCAAAATGGAAGAATATAGAAATAAGGAGGAAAACCAAGTAAAGTAGGTATTGTAAATAGAGTCAGGGGTCGGTGGAGTGGGTGATTTGGGTTGAGTCACAGTTTTAGGAATGTCATTTTGGAAGTAAGTCCTTCTAAGGTACAATGGAACTTATGCCTAAGTAAGAAATCCTAGCCTTAATCAATCTTCTTCTGCATAAAGTAGCTATATCCAAAGTGTGCCTCAGAAAAAAATGGAATTGGAGAAGTTTTAATCATTGCAACAAATAAAAACTATCCATATTTACTTCAGTGGAATTTTCCCTCACCCGGTTTGCATCTTTTATCATATATGTCAATGTTCTTGAAGGAAATTTCTACTTAGTTTACATACTTCAATTTGTATGTGAACGGGCTATAACTAATTAGGAATGCATACATTTGTCATTCAGTTGGTTCTGGCTTACGTCTCTGCCATCTCCACATAGCAGATCTGGAAAGCAACTCTTCCAGAAAAAGCAAATCAGTCTGTGCCAGAGTAAGTTCTAATAAGCTGAATGGATCAGAGGCCTGTTGAAGTATGAGCCAGCTTCACATTAACAGTAGTTATATGCTTACCTAGGAAGTTTCTCAGTCATCCAGGTGAGATCTGGAAGTTGAGTCTTGGCAACTGCACTTATTTTCTTGTGAGATCAAAATGTTTTGCTGATCAGTATGACGAAGCTGGTTGGGTGAGTAGCGAAACATTTTGATCTCAGAAGAAAACAAGTCCAATTGCCATGAGTCAAGTTCCAGACTATATGCTTACCTATTTTTGTTTCATTTATACAACAACTATTGGCACAGTCAATTGAGGGGTTCTTTTGCTCATGTCCTGTACAAAGAATCTCCTGGCACAGTGATTAAACTGTAGTATTGCAGCCAAAACGTGGCTCATAATCCAGGTTCAATCCCGGGTAGCCAGCTCTAGATTCACTCAGTCTTCCATCTTTCTGAGTTTGGTAAATTGAGTACTCAGCTAGGGGGCAAGGAGCAATGTATAGTCTACATAATTAGATTGTAAGCTACTACATGTACATGTATATGAAGCTACAGTACATAGATTTGTTTGTGTGTAATATCTGTACATTTAGCTGGTATGTAACAGAAGGGGTCATTTGAGCAATCTCATATTTATTTCTCCCCTCACTTCTAATAATTTGTTTTTAAAATTTAAGAAATACTGATTCTCCTTCAGTTTTTCTAAATCTACAGATTCTTGATGGTCATTTGCTTTCTGAATTGAGATCCTGATTCCATTGCACTATTACACCCAATATGGTTTAATTTTTATTTATTTTTATTCATGTAATAATAAAACTTAACATATCTCCAGGAGAGCCTGTATCCTGTGTTTGTGCATGGGTTTACCAATTGGAGAGAATATCCTGCAAGAACCTTTCAATTTTAACATGATTTTATTTTACATGCGATACGAGCCTAGGCCCACACAGTTTCAAAACTGCTGCCAAAATTATGACTAACAAATTTAATTGATGCAGTAAAAATAGCAGCAAACCATTAAGACTTATATCATAAAAACATAGTTGCCGAATTTTACCAGCTACACCACTAAGTCGGGTTTTCTTGTCTTTTATGCCACCACAAAACATCAGATGTATTTTTTTTTAAAAAAAATCTCACCATATATCAATATTTGAGAAATGAGATTATGGCTTGTATCCTGTTGCCTAGTGGAAGTTAATTCACATAAGCATCCCACTGCTCCACCAAGCTCAGCCTCATGTGCCTATCCTCACACTGGCTGCAAGATCAGACACACAGCAGGGTGTCTAACAGAGCAGAGGATATGTTATGCGATTTCCCTTCTGCTCTGCATTTAGGGAGCAGCCTACACGCCGAAATCCAAAGTTTAACAACTCGTATCGGAGTCATAAATTCTGCCTTAATCAAATTGCAGTGAGATGCATTAGATCCCCTACGGGGAGAAAGGCAACATATAAGTAGCATAAATAATGAATGAATGAATAACTATGAAGCTAGAGGTTAGAAGAGCAACTCATGAAAGTTATAGAAACTGGGGTTGCATTTACACTGCAAACTAACTCACATTTTGGACCATTTGTGATATGGTCTAGTCTAAGCTATTTCCTGGCGATCACATGACAGCTGTGAACAGAACCCTGATCTGTGCCTCGACTGGATCTTTTTGGTCCAGTGGGAGGACTACCACCTTTGGGGGGGGGGGGGGTTGGATAGAATCCCTAATAAATATAATGCTGCTTTAAGGGAAAATCACTCCCTGCAATGTGACCCTTCCTGGCATGATCAGATGGGATTGTTGCTTTTTGTAGGAGTGCACTTGAGGACAATCTCCTTGAATTCTCAATCTGTCTAGGTGGGATGCTTTCTCTACTGGTATCTTCTGTCCATTTGGGCTTATTTGCAGTTTTGTAGTTTTTTGGTAGAAGAGTCTAGGATTGTAATACTTGAATGTTTGCTTTTAAAGGCTTCAGTCAGCTTATGCACAATGTATCAAGGATTTGGAAATAAAGAAAGCTCAGATAATGGCCTTGGAACGACAGCAGGAAAACCAGCAGAAAGAATTAAATGAGGTATCTTCTCTAAGAAACATTTTAAAAATCTAATTGTTAACCAGTTGTTAAATCTAGTGCCCAAATCTTGTGTGCTGCACAGCAAAGATATGGTCAACTGTAAGAACACATCTGAGCATGCTAGCGTGAAAAGGGGGGAAGTAAGAATTTCAGTTGCATGTGCTCAGTAAAGGACCGACTGGAGTAGAAGTAGAATAGGGAGCATTTGACCTACCAGATGCTGTTGATCTGTAGGGCCCATCATTTATTGTCATTGGCTGTGCTGGCTAATAAGGCTGATGGAAGCTGCACACAATAACATCTGAAGGCAACACATTCCCCTTCCTCCTCGATCTGTCAGCGGCCTTCGATACCGTCGACCACAGTATCCTTCTGGGCAGGCTGTCCGAGGTGGGGATTGGTGGTCCAGCCTTGGGCTGGCTCCGATCCTTTCTCGGCGGCTGTGCCCAGAGAGTAGAGGTGGGGGTGTTCTGTCGGCCCCATGGACACTCTCTTGTGGGGTGCCCCAGGGGTTGGCGTTATCCCCTATTCTCTTTAACATCTATATGAGGCCGCTGGCTGAGGTCATACGGAGTTTTGGACTCTGCTGTCATCAGTACGCTGATGGCACGCAGCTCTATCTCTCCTATTCCACCTCTGCAACGGAGGCTGTGGAAGCCATTAACCGCTGTCTGGACGCAGTCGTGGAGTGGACCAGGAACAACGGGCTCAGACTCAACCCCGGAAAGACAGAGGTTATGTTCTTTGGTGGGTCCCCGGAGGGGTACAGTGGCCCTCTTCCCAGTCTGGAGGGATTGACCCTTCAGCTGATGGATCAAGTGAGGAATCTGGGCGTGGTCCTGGACCCGGCTTTGTCCCTGGAAGCCCAGGTGGCAGTGGTGTCCAGGGCAGCCTTTTATCAGCTTAGGTTAATCGCCCAGATTCGTGGACTCCCTCAGGACGGTGGTGCAGGTGCTGGTGATCTCGCTGATCGACTTCTGTAACACCCTCTACACAGGGTTGCCCTTGACTCTTATCCGGCGATTGCAGCGGGTACAGAATGCGGCGGCCAGGCTTGTGGTGAGTGCGAGCAGGTATGCACGCATCACCCCCATCCTGGCTCGCCTGCATTGGTTGCCCGTTGCCTCCCGGGTAAGGTTCAAGGTCATGGTTTTGGTTTACAAAACCCTCCATGGCTTGGGACCTATCTATCTGGCAGAGCGGATCTCCCAGAGACTAACTTCGTCCCGGCCAACCAGAGCTTTGTCTACACTTTCTTTAAGAGTACCAACACCAAGAGACACCCGTAGAGTGTCCATCAGGAATCAGGCCTTTTCGGTGGTTGGCCCGGCCTCTTGAAATAAGTTGCCAGTCGAAATCAGGCAGGCGGAGACACTGCCTGCCTTTAGAAGGGCCTTAAAGACCTGGCTCTTCAGGCAATGCTTTGGGGCCCTCTGAGCATACTGTGATATTGTTGGTTTTCCCCTTCTGCGGATTAGTTTCTTGCCGGATCTAACCTCACCATTGATTTTGTATTGGTTAATTGGCGTGATTGCTTATTTTATCAGTTATTTTTGTATGAGTGTTTTATGTAGTATTTTTATATTATTGTATTTTGTTAGGTTCTGATTGGTTAGGCTGTGGGGATTTTCTTGTATTTGGGGAGTCACCTTTGGGTGACGTCTGTACACCGCCCTGAGTTCCCTATGGGGAAAATAGGGCGGTTAATAAGTTAAATAAATAAATAAATAAATAAATAAACAAATAAACTCTAGGAGCGGTGCTGATTTCTGTTTCGAAGCCAATGTCGAAGTCCGTGCCCATTTCATCGGCATGGCTGAATGCATTTCTGTGCACGGAACACTGTTTACCTTCCTGCTTTTTGTGGCAGTTCCTATTTATCTACTTGCATTTACATGCTTTTGAACTGCTACTTGAAAAGCCCGCTTTATCCGTTTGATTCCTCAGCCTGTCTGTGCCTTCTTCCATGCCTGGGTGCATAGAGAGCCCAAGGGGGGTAAGGGCCAGTTAATTCTTTTACTTGGCATTGTGGGCAAAGACGAAGAAAAGTGCTTATTATACAAAAATAAGAAATCATAGAATATCATTTGTCCAGGATTTCTTTGAGATTTTTAAAATTGCTTTGAACCATTTCTTCAAAGATTTTGATTTCTTTAAAAGAAGAGAGAAGGTATTTTAAGAGTAAGTGTGGAGAAAAGTCTTGGTAAGATGCTTGTTTGATACCAAGTAGCACAATGGACCACAAGGGTCAAGGAAATAATTATCTCCATGGATCAGAACAGAGGCACCATATAGGAGCTCCCTTAAGATAAAACATATAGTATGCCACCAAAAAATAAATAAATAAATTGGTTTTGAGAATGGGATTTATTTTCAGTTTGTTTGCTATTGTTTCAAATTATATACTGCCCCATAGTGCTAAAGCATTCCTTGGGCAATTTACAACATTCTGTATTCTGTACATTGCAGAATCATACTTCTAATATCAGCTACCACTGAAAAATACTGACTATTTCAAATTTGGATTCTTGACAAGATGCTAACAATTTCTTGGACTAAGAGTGAGAAGCTGATAAGTACAAAAATGAATGAATAAAGAAGAGTAAGAAACTCTGAAATAAACAAACCACTATCCTATTGAGTTTCTGGTAAGAATTTCCCATCAAGGTAATAAGACAGGCTGATGCTCTTTGCACAGGCTTATTTATGGAAGCCACTGCTTGTGCGTTATCAGTGTTTGTGCAAATGGCTCAATCACAGGTTACTGTTGTGGCAAAAACTTCCACTCAGCACAAGCTGAATAGGACACTGGTCATAAAAAGCAGAAAGCTTTAATGATTTGATCATGTGCTGAGAAACTAAATGAACAGATTGCTGCACCTATAACAATGAAGGTAAAATAAACTGGGAGGGAAACACGTCGGAAAGTTAAACACATATTGTCTAAAGAACCTTGAAGGATTGTTTGGATGCAGCACAGTTCAGGTCATGGTTTAAAGCGTCTGTTTTCAAAATTAAACAGCCATGACAAAGCCCAACCTCCAAGTGGGATATGAATGAGAAGAAAGATGGCTTTAACCTTAACTTAAATTTTCCATTTACACTGCACTCTGAAAAGCATTAGTTTGAAGTAGAACCTCTTTGTTTTTTTAGTGACCTTGGCTTTCAGCTCCAGTGTAGACTCTCGCTATGAAGTCTGTGCCTGGTAATTCTCACTATTGATATTTATTACCTTCTAGCTTTTTGGTGGTAGTGAAACAGCAAATTCCATATAATCTTAAGGATACAATAAAAAAGGTCAATATCGTAAAGTGAGAGCCTGAAACATAGTCAAGGGTTTTTTGCTTAGTTCTTTTAACTTTACCATCAAGAAGCAGAGACGGGCATGAAACGGAAATATAGCGTATCGTTTTGTTTCACTTTTCATTTCATTTCAGATTTTTTTTAAAAAAAATTCATTATGAAATGAAATGAAACAAAACGCTTCATCAGGCTATAAAAAATGGGGAGCTTTCCCTTTTTTATTTAACAGGGAGCCCACTGCCCTAAATCAAAGACCATCAAACCTTCCAATCAATTTGCTTTTAAGCAAATAACCTTCTGTAAACAAAGTAGAAGAAAACTAATAGCTAGCTGCTGCATGGAGAGATTGGAGACGTAAGCTCAACAGCTGATTGGTGGTGCAGTGAGGGAAGGAAGAAAAATATATTAAAATACCCTGTGGGTATTTTATCCTGGAAAAATGAAACAAATGGTGAGGCACTGTGTGAGACAGAATGCTGGACAGGATGGGCAGTGGCCTGTTCCAGCAAGGCTGTTCTTATGTTCTTAAAAAAATAACCTCCACAGTCCTACTTAATCAGGAAGAGTTAGGAAAACAATCAGTTTAAATCAACTTGCAGGTACAGCCAGCAAAGGGAAGAGCTCAGCTCCTGGCTAACTGTAGGCAGATCAAGATAGGAGATAAGCTATCTCAACAGCTGAGGCACTGGAAGGAAGGAGAACAAATCAATCAGTTTAAAAACAAACCTCCTGTTCTCAAGACAGATGGATCAAGAGGCTAGGATGAATTGTTTCATTTCTGAAACAAAAATGGTGTTTTGTTTCATTTCTTGATGATACACTGTTTGTTCTTTTGTTTCGTTTCATTTTGTAAGGTTTCATAAGCTTACGAAATGTCGAAACTGTGTCATTTTTCATATGAACCCCATCCCTATCAAGAAAGGTTATGTTCTTCTATGCAACTGGAGAATTTGTCAGAATCTAGCTGTTTATTATTGGCAAAAAAGTTATGGAGCCCCACACTCAGGTTGACAGTCACAAGGGAAAGCAGAACAGTACAGGAAATACAGCTTTCAATGCTACATGTTAATAGCGCAGAGCAAGCCATTAAATGATTCTAGTAGCATATTTCACTCCTTGAGAGCATTTTATTATACTTGCTGTGCTAGTAGAACCTGTTAGTGGATATAATGTGCTTTTAATACTGGCATCAGATGCTTTGAACACTAGACCTTTTTGTGATTTTTTTTCTCCTCTAGGTTCTCCTGAGGTTAGGGGGAGGTGAATGTGGGATTTTTTATGTCTGTTATTCTTACTCTCCTAGCCCCACTCTTTACACTATAGGGAAGAGAGTGAGCACACTGAATTAGGTTTAATGTTGCTAGTTAAGGAAAGGCCTGTATTGAAGTAATTGTTGAATTTCATGTCAACTGTTTCCGACGTATGTACAATGGGCCCTCGTATAACAAATGATTTGTATAACATAAAATCTGTACAACATAAAAAGTTCCAGAGATAGGGAAAATTTGCTTAACAGAATCACCTATGGGGCGAATCCATACAACAGAAAAATGGTCGCAATTAGGGATTACTCCATTTTCAATGCATTCCTGTGGGAAATTTGTATAAAGAAAAAATTGCTTAACTGAATTTCATTTGGAACGAATTAATTCCTTTATACAAGGTCCAACTGTGTGTGTGTGTGGTGTGTGTGTGTGTGTGTGTGTGTGTGTGCGCGCGCGCGCGCGCGCGTGCGCGCGCGTGCATGTAGCTTCAAACACCACCTCATTAGTGTGATACACGTTCTTGGCAGTTCATAACAAGTAGAATAAAAAGATAGACGCCAAAAATACAGTTTGTACAACAAAACCTGTATAAAGCCACCTGAAAGCAATAGTACAAAGGCACTTTCTTTATGAGAGCAAAAACAGATACAACATCAGGCAGGGTCATTATGGCATGCTTCCCTGAATGACAGTGTTTTAAGCTGCCTTCTGTATGTTAGCAGGGAGGAGGCCAGGCATAGTTCCACCTGCAGCTGGTTCCAGAGAGTTTGTGCCATCACCAATAAGGCCTGGCTCCTCCCTCGGAGTGGCAATATGGAGAAGCATAGCATGGGAAGAGCTGGCGAGTCAGATGGATGACATTTGGGAAAGACGCTCCCAAAAATAGAATGTTCCCAAATCATGAAGGGCCCTGTAATGAGGAGTGTTTGACGAAATCTCATATAAGGGCGGTTCTGGGGCTTGCTTTTACGTCCTATGAGGAGCAGAAGTATATACAGTGGACCCTTGTATAACAAACGGTTTGTATAACATAAAATTTGTACAACATAAAAAATTCCAGAGAGAGGGGAAATTTGATAAACAGAATCGCCTATGGGGCAAATCTGTACAACATAAAAATGGGATCACTCTGTTTTCAATTCATTCCTATGGAAATTTGTATAAAGGAAAATTTGCTTAACATAATTTCATTTGGAACGAATTAATTGCTTTGTTAATTGCTTTGCACAAGGTACTACTGTATATAAATAATATAAAGATATCCGAATTGGTAGCCATTTCTTCAATGTCAATTTCACCCAAGTCATTTGAGGAATTTCTTTACTGGAACAGAAATCTTTTAACATATTTCAAATTTCCCATATTTTTGTAGAGGTGCTCCCAAAGTGATGAAACATGTCTGTTTGTCCTAACATGTGAAAGTATTTTGTATTTAGCCTTCCTTGTTTTGTGACTGATCATTAAGAGGTAAAGATAGTGCTTATTTTGCAGGTCTAATTGCTAAGGCATGTGTCTCTGGAGCACATGTTGTGGGAGAGAATCATAAAATCATAGAATAATGAAGGTGAAGGGGGCCTGTAAGGTCCTGCCCCCTCCTCTCTATTAGCCTTTTCACACGACCCCTAAGATCCGCTGGCCACTTAAATTTGGACCAGAGATCTTAGGGGTTTGTTGCTGTTCCTGCGTTCCCACCCCCTCCACACTCCTGGCTGCTGGCTGCCTGGGGGGATGAGGGAGAAAAAAAGGAAGAAAAGAATGACGCTCACCTCCGTTCTGCCATCCCGGCACTGCATTCAGATCTCTTAAAGGGGCGGGAGGCAAAAAAAGAACAAACAGAAGCAAGGAGAGCCCGGCAGTCACTACGTTATATCCGCATCAGGAATTTTCACCTCTGGAGAGCAGGTACCTGAAAAGTGAGCAGGGATGCGCTTAGGTGGGCGTGGTCACACTTAATTATCTGTAAACTCCGGAGCTGGTGGGGAAACAATTTTAAGCTCCGGAGCTTGGAGCCATTTGCTGCGGAGTTTAGGGTTCGTGTACAAATACCCGATGACTACCTTTAAAGCCTTTGCAAAGTGCTATCGCATCTCCCTCTTCTTTTCTCATGGCCAACTATCCCCAGTTCATGCCTCCTAGGTCTTGGTTTCCAGTCCCCAGATCGTCCTTGTTACCCTTTTCTGAATTTGTTCCAGTTTGTTGTCATGCTTATTAAACTGGACACAGAACTCAAGATGAGGTCTAACTTGTGATGAGTAGGTGGGAATGACGTATAACTTGTGCCAAATAAATTGGAACTAATACCTTGTGGGATTTGAAGACTATTCTGTTAATACAGTAGGATCTGAAAAGCAAACCACATGCCTGTGGGAAAACACTAGGAAGAAGATGAAGATTTCCATTAATGCAGCCTAAGAAAGTTCCTTTTTTGCAGCAGTTGCTGTGAGATCAAGAATTCAAGTAGAACATGGTCATCTTGAGTTCCCTTTACTGCCACTTATTCCACAGAGTCATTTCTATTGGTCAGAATCGAGTCAAGGACAGCTAATCCTCTAGTTTCTTCTTCCACTTTTTATAGGGAAAATATTGACAACACATATTGGAAGAATGTTATTTAGCAGAATTTGTCTCCCAGCATATACAGTATCAGGTTAATTGAAATCTCCATTGCTGTTATAAGGTGACTCTTTGAAATGTTTGCAGTTTGTGTTCCAAAGGTTTTATTCTCATCATCTTCATACAGTAGTTATGTAGTCAGTCATAGACTCCAACTACCATGAGCTTCCTATTATTATTTTTTGTCCCAGTTGTATTAATCCAGATATTCTTGATGGGAAACCCAAGTTCATCCTCCTTTATTTCTGTGCAGGAATTTGTATTTTTGACATTATATTGTGACTCCATCTCCCTTTCTGTTATTTCTGAGCAACTGATTTCAATAGCTGTTTTCCAGTCATGAGAGTCATATAGCCATGAATGAATAAATATGTATGTATACTGTATATTCTCCTCAACATCTAGATTGATCCTTTCCCCCTCCCCAACACTGGTTTAATGCGAACCATACAAAGCTGATGTGCGGCTCTTTAATTCTCAGTACAGTACAGTAGTACCTTTGTTTATAAGCAAAATCCGTTCTGGGAACATGCTCATAAACTAAAATGCTCATAGATCAAAGCATTTTTTCCCATAGGAAATAATCAAAACCCAGATGATTCGTTCTGGGGCTTCGGCAAAGAGCTGCCAGCCATGCAGGCCAAGTGTGTCGTCTGCCCAGGGCCTCCTCCTCCTCCTCCACCACCACCACCATCTTGGGAGCCTTCCAGGCAACATCAGAATGCCATCCCATGATAGTGGTATTGTCAGTGAGGAGGAGGAAGAGGTGAGCCAGGCTGTGAGGGAGGGAGGAACACCACTGGCCCAAACTGCAATCACCCCCTCGGCATCACCTTTGCTGTCACCCGCCCCCCCCTTGCCGGGGTGATGGCGGCAAGGGTTGACAGCGATGGCCACAGCCCCCATGGAAGGGGATATGACTTGATCGCAAAGTGAAGCAAAATCTTATTTAAATTTTTATTAACATTTTTAGTAAAACTTTTGCTCATCTTGCAAAATACTGGCATACCAAGTTACTTGCAAACCGAGGCATTACTGCACCGAGGTACAGAAACTAACAATAAAGAATAGGGAAGCTGATACCTGACCCATCGCTTTTTATCCATTATTGACCTTAGCTTTAGTGAAATTGAGGAACACATTTTCTTTTAACTCTGTCGTGTTCCTTTTTCAACAACAGTCATGGTGTTTACAGAGGAAGACAAATGAGAAAGTTGAAACTCTAAACTGAAGGAAGAAACAGTGGTAGTTGTTCCGAATCCTAAGACATTTTAAATCTCTCTGCTCTTGCTAATATGGGCGGAAGGGTTGGTGTACTGGAAAAAGAGAGCCTGAATGTCAGCGGTAGATGAAGAATGATACAATCTGAAAGCATGGCTCCCATTCTTTTCTTTGTGGACCCTCCGTTGCAGATAAGGGACCGTCTTTATCGGGAAGAGCAATCCCATCGCTTCGAGGTGGAAAGAATGAGGACAGAAATCTCTGACCTGACAGAAGAGCTTCATCAGAAAGAGATTACTATAGCAACTCTCCTGGAGAAAGCTGCTCTACTGGAAAGGCAGTTGCAAATGGGGTTAAAGATAAAAGAGAAAATGTTGGAAAAACAAAAGGTATGCAAAGGGAATAAAAAGCGGCTCAGGTCGTTTGGTCATTGTAAAGATTGATTGTATTGATGCCTAAGAAAGCTTGTGGCATGTAGGAGTCATGGTGTGTGTGTATGTGGTGGTGGTGGGGGAACAACCTGATTAAGCAAGACCCTTTGGCACAGAAGTGAATTTGTCAAATCACCCACACGCAAATAATCAGGACTTTCTGTTATTAAAATATATAGAAAGCTTTCTAATATTCCTAATATTCCCGAATACATTCTCTGCTACAATTGTGCTATTAAATTTGTTAGCCCTGCGGTAGTATACCTTTCAAAATACTACACTGTTTGAAAATGCCCATGCCCAAATGCTCAGTGTTCTTCTCCATCCTGCCTAGACACACCATAGCTCGCAGAGCCCCTTCTAACAAAGCCAGAAGTGACTTGAAGCCATTTCTATGTTTAAAAGAATGATTTTTTAAAATCCCTGCACAAAAAGTAGAGAGGGATATACCTTGATTTAAAGCAGGATTTTGCCATCAAAAAGTGCAGTTTTTCGGGGGAGTTGGCAGCAAATATATCTTGGGGGGGCATTGGGGTGTGTGATAGTTACAAACATGACATTGGAGAAGGCATGTAAGCGATAAATCATATGACTCCCACCTCCACCCTATTTAACAACAAAGGGCAGCATCGCTCCCAGAAAATCCATCCTTCAAATAAAAAAAAATTACTACATTTCTCTACGTTGATGTAACACTTCCACCAACTTTTTCTCATACTGAAGAAGCTACTTGGGTGAGTGGTGGAACATTTTGATATCACAAGAAAAGAAGTCCAGTTGCCATGACCCATCTCCCAGACATCCTCACCTGGATGACTGAGAATCTCCACAGGCATATGTTTCTCCCTAGAACTGTGGGGGACTGGCAGGAGTGTTTTTCAAACATTCAAGTCCTTCCTTGCACCCGTCCTCACATCCCACCACTCCCATAGGCTTTCCCAGGTCAAAAGCAATCCCAGGAGTAGACCAGGAACCTTTTTATGGGCAATAAAAGCCTATAGTTGATGACCTCAAGAGCTTACATGGGCATAACATTGTGCAGGAAGACTGAAGTCAGTGTGTTCCATTTAACTGTAAAGTGCTTTCTTCTGAATACACAAGCTTAGGATTCCACTGGAAATCTATGTCCAAGTATTGAAATTTACAAGATTAAGCTGCTGTACAAAATCTTGAAGTTCTGAGTAGATTCAAGAATTCAAGCTACTTTCTCCTTTAATTCTCGCTGAAATATTTATGTCACACATACTTTTTGACTGAATCGGAAAAAACTTCCAAACAGCTAGAATAGTAAAACAGTGGAGCCAATTACTGTAGGGCCCCCATATCTGCAGTGGGTTGGTTCCAAGGCTCCCCATGGGTGTCAGAAAACACAGATTATAGCAAACACGATATATAGCATGGTTTCTCGTGACCTCTTGTGGCCAGTTTTGTTATTGCCATTGGGTATATACAGTATGTATGTTTCTAGGATTTTCCCCTTTAATATTTTTAATATTTTCAGAATGTGGATAAGTGAATCAGTGGATACTGATCCTGCAGAAAAGCGGGGGGTCTGTTGTGCCTCAGGAAGTGGCGAGTGCTCCAGTGCCTCATTCAAGAAAAATATGGGCAACCATTTATCACATCTACTTTGATTTGAATTCTTGCACAGAGCAGAAGTTGGAGATTTAGAAGAAATCCCTGCAGACATAAAAAGCCACATCCATTTGTTAGTCTCAGCAAATATAAATCCTTTGAATGTCAGATTTAGGTAAATCCCCATGGCGCAGTGGTTAAATGCCTGTTCTGTAGGTAAAACTGTGCTCACGGCCTGGGGTTCAATCCCAGGTAGCAGGTTCATGGTTGACTCAGCCTTCCATCCTTCCAAGGTTGGTAAAATAAATGCCCAGCTTGCTGGGAGGGAGTGGAGCCTGCATACTGTAATTAAAAACTATAAACCGCCAGAGACTACTTGAAGTGGTATGCGGCAGTATATAAGCAGAACACTTTAAAAGGGTAAAGGCGCCATGCAGGGAATACAGTATTTTGAAATATGGTTGGGAGTGGGGAACTGACCCTCCAACTTACAGAATCAAACTGGTAGGTTCACATGGCACATAATCAGCAGAAGTGTTCCCTCAAGTGCTGAAAGGAATCTGTTGGTCATAGCAGACGTTTTCCCTCATCTTCATGTCCTATAGTTTCCTGCTTTGTTTGATGAGTGGTCATTAAATGTAAACATAGGTTTGCTGGGGCATGTAACTCAAAAAACAAAATGCATATTTTACTTAACATAAAGTTTCACACATCAGCTCCCTTTTCCTTCCCTCTCTTCTTTTTGGCTGTTACTTCACGTCCGTTTTGTCTCTCTAATTGTTGTGCTTCGGAGCAGTAAAAAAAAAAAATCTTACTTCACGTCCGTCGCACAACAGCTGAAGTTTGTCTCAACTGCGCCCCCGAAGAGGGATCTGAGCGTGACAGTTCTGTACCTTGCTCTGGCTTGGGTATTCCCTTGTCTCGGTTTGTTCCTGCTTTCTGTTGCAAGACAAGGGCCATGAGGTAATGACTGTCATGCAACAAAACATTCTTTCCTCTTTCAGAAATCTGTGTCCCAGGTACTGGGTTGGGTGTTATGTTCAAAGTGGCCCCCCACCCCGGATGATTTCCACCCCCTTGCCCTCCTCTGTTAAATACCAATAAAACAAACCAACCTTCAAAGCCAGGCAAGAGGGACACCAGACAGACAGTTAATTAGCAAGCAAAAGGAATACAGAACAAAGAAAGCCCAAAGGCTGTCACCCGGAGCATTCCAATGCGACCAGGTGAAGAAAGTGAAAGCTAGCCAAATGAGCCGCAGACTCCTTCCCTGCCTGCAAAGATTTTGACTTTTCAGAAGCAAAATATCGATAAAGAATTATAACCCCCCCCCAAAAAAAAGGAAAGCTAGACAAATGCAGTGTTTGTCATGGTACAAGACCGTGAGGTAACACTTGTCACGAGACAAATTATCATGACCATGGGAGCACTGAAAGAGGGACAAAACCACGTGATCGCGACCAACGCTGTCACGGTACAAAACGAGTTGCAGAACAAAGAAGGATGTGAGATAACCGCTAGAGTCAGTTTGCCGGCAGCATTAATTGTGGTAAGGGTGCTGGCTGGATAGCTCAGTGAACTGGAGTACCTGGCTATTAAGCAAGGGTTCAGGTCAGGAGTTTGATTCCTTATGACACCTCTCAGGAGAAAACCTAGCCTATATAGTCTTAGGCAACCTGCAGTGTCTTAATGTGCCGGCACAAGACGAGGGTAAACTGCTTCTAAATACTTTGTGCCTAAGAAATCTGAGCATAGGCATCCATAAATTAGAATCAATTTGACAGCACATGATATGTACTACATCAGCATCAATGTCAGTCATAGCGTAATGATAAATTATTCCTCTGAGGACTGGAGTTGGCTAAGCTGTTTCATCTGTTTTCACATTTAATAGATTATTTTCATTATCTTTTCAACACAAAGTAATATAGTGACTATTCCTTTCTGACTTGACCCTACGTCAGGAAGAAACCTAATACTCCCAAAGTTCAAGCAAAAGAGTTGCTAATGACTTGGTAATTGAAAATGTTAATTTCTGTTTCAGAGGAATGGTGTCTGTCAGAATGGCTAAGGGATCCTGCCTCTTCCTCTTGTTTCTTGTCCTCCCTTTTCTGATATTTCTGTCCCCGCTCTTTTTTAAAAAGAAGTTGAGTCTGCCCTTAAAGCCCACCATGTCTTGCACTGTCATGGCTATAACTTGCATCAAAGATTGTTACTGTATTTACAAACCTAACTTCTATATAAGACTTGTTAAGGTAAATGATAATGCTAAATCTAATTGTGTGACCCAGCTAGAGTAATTCCATCAAATCTGTGAGACTTGTTAAATTAATATTTACGTAAGCCTCATTGATTTGGTGGCTCAATTCTAAACTGAATCATCCTTCCGAGCATTTTCCTGCAAGAGTAGAGCCCATTTTTTGGACCCTGAAATGCCACTTTGGCTGATCAACCGTGTCTCCAGGGCGCAGGCTGACAATTTGCATGTCCTTATTGACAATGATCTGCAGTGTCTGTTTTCATCGCCCATATGGCTGCTGGCCCTCAATTTTCTGGTGTTATACAGTTTGTGCAAAGGTGGAAGGTGCTGCTCTAAGGACATGTCCAATCAGTGGAACCGGTTTTCCGTCATCTTCTCTGTTATTTATACTACACCCAGTTGCTGTTGGGTAGTATCATTTGTGGCGTGGTCAAGTAGGGAAAGACACAATATCCAACAGAGCATATGCATTTCCATGGCACAGAAGCTGCTCTCTACACCCGTTGTTGTTGCCCAGCACTCGATGCCATATAGTGCAATAGGCTGGACAATCATTTTGTAAATCTTGAGGTTTCAGACAGATTGGCATTTGTCTGCTGCAAAGCACAGCAACCAGGCCACATTCACCCTTACTCGCACGTCACCACTGATGCCACTATTGCATTGGAGGATGGGAGATGGAAAATATCCACCTTCTTTATGTTTTCTCCATTTATTTGAAGTGTTCCATAGATGGCAACATTCTGCTTAAGTGGAGTTCAAAGTGGTTGAAGTGGTCATTTCATGTCTGAACTTGCTACTACAGTTCATTCCTAGTGGTTGTAGGAAGCATGATATTGTCAGCATAGAGCATGATCCAGGGAGCATTTTGTTGCCAGTCCTGTGTGATGGTATCCATGACTAAAATAAACAGGAGTGGCAACTGTGCAGAGCCTTGGAGCACTCCAACCATCACTAGAAAACTGTTAAAGAGGTCAGCTGAGCATTGCTGATGTACTTTTATATCATTTTGATCCAGTCAGTGAGTAGTTCTGGCACTCTGTGGTTACAGAGGGCATGTGAGATCAATTGATGTTGGATATGAATGCCATGTGCAATAGGTGGGTCTTATCTCTGTGTTTCTTTATGAGCTGATGAGTTGCAAAGGTGACATTAGTCATTCCACGTCCTTTGACAAAGCTGCATTGGTTGGTGGTGAGTTGGACAATGTTGTGAATGCACTGGTCCAGAATTTTCCTGAAAATGTCCACAGTGTGGGACAGGAGATGGATTGGGCGAGGGTTGGCACAGTTGGCTGGATCACCTTTGTTCTTGAATGTGGGGACTGTTACACTTTGTTGACCAATCAGGTGGTACATGCCCCCTATTTATTATGCCACTGAAGAACTCTTATCCATGTGTCTTGGAGTTTCCCGTAGATTCCAGAGATCTGTGAGGGGAGCATTGAGTCCAGTGGGGCTTCATAGGCTTCATACTGTCTACTGCATTGGTGACTTCTGTGGTGATAATGGGCAGAATTGGCCCATAGGCTGGCATAGAATCATACGATCATCATAGGGTTGGAAGGGACCTTGAAGGTCTTCTAGTCCAATTCCCTGCCCAAGGCAGGAGACCTCGTACCATCCTGGACAGATGGCTATCCAGTCTTTTCTTGAAAACCTCCAGCGATGGGGCACCTACAACACTGGGAGGCAAGCTGTTCCACAGTTTAATGGCTCTTGCCATCAGGAAATTTCTCCTGATTTCCAGCTTGGCTCTCCCTCTGATGAGATCCCACCCACTGGTTCTTGGCATACCCTCAGCTGCAATTGAGAATAAATCAATGCCATCTTCCCCGTGCCAATCCTTCAGGTACTGGATGATTGCTATCATGTCTCCCCTCAGTCTTCTCTTCATCAGGCTAAACATGCCTATTTTAGTCGTTCTTCATATGATTTAGCCTCCAGTCCCCTAATCATCTTTGTTGCTCTTCTTTGCACTTTTTATAGGGCCTTTGTATCTTGTTTGTCTTGTAGTGACCACAACTGGACACTGGACCACATTCTAAATGTGGCCCCACTGGGGCAGTATAGAGTGGTACTATCACTTCTTATGATCTTGACGCTATCCCTTTCTTGATGCAGCCTAGGACCATGTTCGCCTTTTCGGCAGCTGCAGTACACTGCTGCCTCATCCATAGGCAGTGGTCCACCAGGACACCTAAATCCCCCTCACAGGTACTACTGTTGAGCCAGGTACCACCTATCCTGTACCTATGCATCTGGTTTCTCCTGCCTAAGTTCAGGACCTGACTTTTCTCGCTGTTGAACTGCATCTTGTTGGACAGGACCCGATGTTCAAGTCTGCCACGATCCTTCTGAATGTTGAGTCTATCTTCCAAACTAGTAGCAGTTTCCCCCAGCTTTGTGTCATCTTCTAATTTGATGAGTTTGCCTTAAATCCTCTCTTCAAGATCATTTGTGAAGATGTTGAAGAGCACTGGGCCCAAGACAGAACTGTGAGGGATCCCACTGAACCCTTCCCTCCACGTAGATGTAATTCCATGCCTTCAGGAATTGGTGGGTAGTGTTCTAAATGCAACTAACAATTGGATATCCTCCATTATCTTCAAATATACTCTTCTAGTATAGAAACAAAATCTATAAGATGTTTCTAATTGAATCTAGTTACCGGTACTTTGTTATGAGGTGGAGCGGAAAACAGCGTAGTCTTTTTCATCAATACAGTATTGAATTCTCCTTTTCTTTTCTTCGTGTTCTAAAAATGCAGTGTGATATGTCAATAAATCAATAACATACACAGGAACTCCTGCATCAATGTAAAATTCAACATCTCCACAAAGGATTTCCCATGCATTATAGCAGAAGGAGCTAGCTATTAAAATGGATCCGCTTTCTTCACTGAAACAAATTTGGGGGTGGGGGGCAGGGGAGACCCTCCAGCCCAAACAGAAGCCCTGTGTTTTGTGTTTTCTGCATACACTTAAGTGTGCTGGCACATTTTATTTTATATTATCAATACTTTTTTGATTATTCATTAATTGTACATTTACACCCTACCTTCCCTCAAAGAACTCAAGGGAGCTTCTGTGGCTCTCTTTTGTGCTACTTCACCCTCACAACAATGTAGTGAGGTAGTCAGACTCAGACAGCAACCGGTCTAAGGTTACCTAATGAATTCCATGGCTTGGTGAGATTCAAACCTGGATCTCCCAACCTCCTGTCTGGTACTTTAAAAGGTATACCACCAATCATGGCTCAGCTATTTTCAGTAAGGCTTTACATGCTTATGATTAGGTGCAGAGTCAAGCCTTAGATGTTAAAGCAGGAGATTGTTTTTGCAATAGATTTTATCTAGCCTATTTCTATAGCTGCCTAGATGCCCTAAGCACATCCGATCTCGCCTAATTTCGGAAGCTAAGCAGGGTCGGCCCTGGTTAGTACTTGGATGGGAGACCTCCAAGGAATACCAGGTGCTGTAGGTGCCTGAAGTAGGAACTGGCAAACCACTCCAGTATTCCTGCCAAGAAAACTCCATGGATATGGAGTCACGAAGAGTCGGTCACAACTGTAACGACACAACACACACACACACACACACACACACAAAACCTATTTCTGGTTAAAATTGCATTTTTAGTCTCTACTCACTGTACAGCTCAACCTTCTAGGGCACAAAAATCCAGGGCAAGATCCAGCCGAAAGCAACATGTTCTTTAAATGTTGTTGATTTCAGTGGGTTGCAGGCCGTCGAGTCATGGCGAGTTGGTGACCCTTTATAGGCTTTTCCAGGTAGAAAATACACAGAAGTGATTTAACATTCTTTTCTTCCAGGGGTGTCCTGGGACTGTGCAGCTTGCCTAAGGCTACACAGGCTGGCTCTTCTCTTGGGAGGCAAAAGGGGGAACTGGAAATCCAACTGACACAAAACCCACATGATTGAAGTTTGTTTATGCTCCTGTCAATCCCTATTTCTTTATCAGTTATCCCTAAAACGATTGGACTTGCTCTTTCCAGTCTGCACTTATTATATGATTTCTTTTAAAAGACATTCTCCTCCTTGGCAGTGATATATTGAGATAATGTTATATAGAGAGAGATTTTGGTAATCACTTCAGCATATTGCATATTTTCCTTTTCTGAAAACATGACTTGAGGGAGGGCGGTGAAGAAAATATTTACAACTCTGGCAGCTTAAGATCTTTTTTTAGGGGGAGGGGTCTGTCTAAGACAAGTAATTCAAATATGGTGATTTAAAAAAAACATGGCTACTGCCTTGGATGCAAGGTTCATTGAACAATTGCAATATAATGTTTCTGTGCTATATAGGCTGTTATCCTTTCTAGCCATTTGTTGTATCTGCAGTTTCTGGAGGCAACAAGAATTTGTGAATAAACTGATCCTTTCTTTACCCCACCTAAATTTCTGTCAACAGATGACAGACGTGTCAAAGACAGAACTCAAGGCTTTTTTGGATTCCACGAATTTGCCGGCGCATGAGAATGAATGGTTACACAGTGAACATGTTAAGTTGCCAAAGGACACAGACATACCTTTGCTGGTTAAGCCCATTACATGCTTTGGAACAAATCATGTCAACCAGACTGCAGCAAAAATCCATGAGAAGTAGGTACATGACAATGCACACATAACTCTGCTTAATCTCTTTTAAGCTTTATTTTATAGATGCTTTCATATGGAGCAGCCCAGATAGGTTGTGTGACTGACATGAAAATTGCTTTGCTGGATACAACCAAGCTGTGGACCTGGTCCAACATTCCAGGTCTGTGATTAACATAAGAATTGTCTTGCTAGAGGCAGCCTAGCCATGGACTCATTCCAACATTCTGATTGCAATAACAGCCAACGAAATGCTTCTCAGAAGGTCACATGGAGGGCATGAATGTACCACCCTTGTCTCATTATTTGATCCCGCCACCTGATACTCCTAGGTACACAATCCATTGCACTGAATAAGTTATGGTTTATCAATATACATGTCCAGATCCCTTGATTTAGCCTAAAAGATTTACAGTTAAAAGATATAACACAAGAGATTAAAAAAATACTTTAACCCCACTCATCCTGTATGCTGTTGCCACAGTAAAAAAACAAAAGACAAAAAACGGGACCCACAGGGTACAGCCAGGCAGTCAGATCGACCCAGGCTGATTTGGGTCAATTTCAAGTTTCCTGTGGCAGTTGAGGTGTGACTACTCTGCAGTTTACCCAGTGTTCTGCTGAAGGGCATGCCAGTACAGCAGAAACATCCGTCTCACAACATCACTTCTAGTTTCTCTTCCACACAATTTTTTATTATATTTTTCAGCTTTGTCAGATAAGCACATAGTTTCCTAAGCTGTTATGTCAATTCAGTGCTGTGTCACTTGTCATTTTTTTAAAATAAGTGGGGAAGAAGAAAGTGTTAATGACAGAGGAGAGTGAACAATCTGCAGTACCTGTAGAATCTCATTTATTTGAGGTGCAATGTGAACTCATCCTAAAGATCGCCTGGAATAATGAAACATCACTTGTGATCCCCCCCCTTTTTTTGTCCACTGCTCCCTGCCGAAGGTTCTCCCTTTTTGCTTATATTGTCGTTTTATCTATGCCAGGCCTGCCCAAAGTCCGGCCCGCGGGCCAAATCCGGCCCGTCAGACCATTCTGAGTGGCCCGTGGCTGGCCGGCCTGCCCCCTCCCCCTCCTTCGCCCCATGTTTTTTTTAAAAAAAAAATATCTGCCAACACTGACACCGCCGGGAAGTTTGTGGGGCTGGGTGGGCCGGCCAGCCAGCCATCGTGTGAGAGGCCCACCGGCAACCATGTGAGGCCAGGTGCGCGTGCAGGGGTGGTGTGCAGGCAGGCCGCTGCCACTGGCATCACCAGGAACCTTGTGAAGCTAGGCACACGTGCGGGCTGCCACCACAGGCACCGCTGAGAACCTTGTGAAGTTGGGTGCGCGTGCACAGGGCGGCCCACGGGCAGGCCGACAGTGGGAACATTGTGAGGTTAGGCGCATGCACGGGGCAGTGATCAGGCAGGCTGCACCACCGGCACCGCTGGGAATCTTGTGCGGCTGGGCAGACGGGTGGTCTACCAGCACCACAGGGGAATGTGTGCGGGTGGGCAGGCCAGCGGGCCTCTGCCACCGCCAAGGAGCTTTGGGGTGGGCTGGCAGGTGAGCCGTCATCACTGCTGGGGAGCTTGGGGGCGGGGGAAGTGAGCCTGACTCCATTTATTCTTCTGTATAATGACATCAAAGTCACTTTAGTTTATTGGAGGTTCTCTGCAATTCCAATTCCTAAAGTCCTAGGAAATGACAGTTATATAAATTATAGAAGCATGCAATCCTATGCTTAGCACACTGCTTTTCATGGTAGTCTCATAGCGCAGACTACTCCATAATGGACAGGGAATAATTATAATACCACTGCTGTAGTGTTTCAAAGCTGGAAACAAAATGGGCCCTTGTCTCCCTTAAACAGCTACATGGGCTTCCAAAGAAATAAAGATGCAAATACTATACGTGTAGCAGAATATGTAACAATTGGATCAGTATTATTCTGCACACTATCAGTATCTTCTCCTCTTTGGCACGGTTGCATGTGTAATAGCCATAATGGGTGTAAGAATCAATTAATAATGGGATAGAAAGCATACCTCTCTGTTCCAGAGACAGGCTTTTGGATGAGCAGGCTTTGAGAAAATGAAATGTATAAGCCAAGTTATAAAATTGTTCCACAACCTTATGATGAAATACATTTAACCTGCTCTATTTCCATTAAATCGTTTTATGTACAAATCTGCCGTATCTTGCTTTTAACCATTTATTAGGATTTCTTCCACACAGCAATGAATTTGCCTTACCTTTACAACAATCTAGTCTTCTCTACAGATGGCACAGCAAGCATAGCCCTTGCAGACTCAGAAATATTTTATGGCAGAAAACATTGATGATGGTGGTAGTGGTAATTCCGAGCAATTTTTGAAGTTAAAGTTAAGCACATATTCACACTTTCATGAAGCTGACATTTTTAATAGGAAATGACTTTTCCTATTAGAACATGGAGGAAGTGAGACCACCTGTATGATGGAGCTACCAATGTCATGGGCATTAGAACTATGCCACAGTATCAGAGTTTAAAACTTTAATAATATGCCATTTCGTTTCTCCTCTTACTGTTAATTTTACATATCATCAGATGTTAATAAGATACAATAAAAAGTAAGTGGGGGCAGAAAAACTAGAAGATGATTTGAGATATTCAGCAGGAGATGATTTTAATAAGGAGCTCGAGCTACATCTTGAATTTCATCTCTTTCCCTCCTGCCAGTTGCAGTTTTGAGAAGTTTTTATGATTTTTAAAAGCATTTTTCATTGACTCAGTATTAAAATCTCAGCATTTCAGATGTAAATGAATTAATATCTCATTTAATGGAAAAGTGAAGAAACAGAATACTGTGGTACAAAGGATAATGCTCTCAGTATAAGGAAATACTTTGTAAATATATCTTTGAAGCCCATTGTTTTTGTGCCACATACTAGATTATCTCAATATAAAATTGGCATTCAGTGTTTAAAAATGAACTCAAACCATTTTGTTAAAATGGCCCAGGATCTGATCCATCTCAAGTAAGATCAACTACTTTGCAGGGTGGCAAGAAGACATTTTACAAAGGGAGACTTTCAGATGAATCCCAAACATTTTAAAATTACTAACTAGGAATATATAAGTGAACCTTCATAACCAACTAAAACTTAGTTCAAAGATAAATTATATTAATTTAAAAGATAGTCTGAACTTAACTTCCTGTTATTACCAGAGCATGGAGACCTCCCTGCCTGCCAGTCTGCCTTTGGGATCACAGCTTCAGGCCATGGGGGGCTGCAAGATGGTGAAAATTATAGTCCCTACATGCAATATTTCAAAACTCTACACAGAAGTGGATACATTAGGGGTCATATTTTTACATGTAAGAGCCATCTGATTTTCACATGAAATAAGCTCAAAAGAGATTCAGGGTACAACTACTCTGGAAAAAAATCATCAAAATATATTGGTATCCTTGAACCAGAAAGCAGATTAAAAAATCTTTAAAAATGCATTTCCGCCTACTACCCTACCACCCTTTTTTTGCAGGAGCAATTAATCATTTTGTAAAATGTTAAAGTGCCGTGGCCTTTGACAACTGCCAGTGTATTTTGCTGAATGACATTTTAGAACCCTGTTGTGGTCAGTCATGTGTGTGTGCGCGATTATAAGTTCAAGCCAAGTTACAGGACTTTGAGAATAAACCGCTGCATCTTAGAACCAGGGAGAATGGTTAAACATTTGCGGTCATTCCTATAGAGTTCAGGGACCCTTTCATGGACGGTACTGTACGAGCTGAATTGTCTCATTTTTCAATGGTTGATTGAGAAAACACGCTATGATATAGGTGTTCTACTATTACTGAAGCTGTTGATAGGACACCTATTCCAGACTTGATTATTAAGGAAGTAGCATAGGCCACTGGGCAAATATGAATTTGAATTGATCTGAAGCAGGTGGGTATCCTAGGCATACATTATCCACTAATTAGGGTGTCTTGACATGAAAATGAAATTGTGCTTCATGCACAGTTTTAGTCACGAGCAAGAAATTCCAGAAATCAAATTGATTGTATGATGCTACTTGTGAATTGTGAAAGATTCCAATTTTCCCTGCAAACCATTCTTCTATTGTCAAACATCAAACAGAGACACCAACAGAGACAGACAAACCAAGCTCTTGTTGCTGGCTTATTTTGACTTGAGGGCATATTTTATTTTATTGTGAATATGAACCGTGCTTTTCTGTTTTAATTTGCTGTTCTGTTTCCATGGCAATTATGCCAAGAAATGAAGGGCAAAAGAATATCTTTGAGATAGTAAAAATAGAAAACATGTGGCTGGCTTTGGGAAGGGGGGGGTCATAATTGCCAATTTTCAGATGCCGTGCTAATGTACTAGTGCTATTTATGTTCATGCTTCTTGGCAATGTCTGCCTGATGGAAAACAGAAAAACCAAATGAAGTAACTTTACCTGTGTTTGCTCCAGATTGTGCCTGTTTAGAATTCACCAACTAGATATATATTCACCAACTAAAAACTCAGTATGAGCCTTTGCTGAATTTGTTTTTTAACCAGGAAAATTGATTGGCAGAAGTTTCAGGGAAGTTGACAGAAACGAATATTTCATACAGCAGTTTTCTTTTTTATAGAGAAAATATGGTTGAGTTGTTGATAAGGTGGACACCATTCAAAGTGGACACTGAAATTGGAGGTCAGGAAATATAAACCATGGTAAAGTCTATTGTCACCCCAAACCCAACCACATTGCTAATGCTCAGTAGATTGAAATTCTCACCAGGGTGAACAAATACCCTACAATTTGCACACTGTACTTTTTAAAAGTCCTAGTGCATGAGGGTTATATAAAACGTCTCTGTGAAGTTCAGTTTTCCTCTACCATCTTGTACTAGGGAGAAAATAGGGAGAGCTGCTATTTCCAGTTCATGAATTTACCTCTAGCTGGCCAACAACGGAGAGGAAATGATCATAATGTGCTCTTACTCGGCTGATCTCTTCTTATCTTGTTACTTGAGTTCCTGAAGGTA
Source organism: Phrynocephalus versicolor (assembly GCA_023846285.1). Classification (NCBI taxonomy): domain Eukaryota; kingdom Metazoa; phylum Chordata; class Lepidosauria; order Squamata; family Agamidae; genus Phrynocephalus; species Phrynocephalus versicolor. Next base: position 40,278,462 of record JAHTLZ010000007.1, on the reverse strand, counting down.
GCTTTTCCCTGTAACAAAATCTACCCACATGCGAAGAATCTTGTCTAGGATAGGATAGGAATCTTTATTGTCATTGCCCCACTGCAGGGACAACGAAATTTCATAGTTGCTGTACTTACCATAACTCATATAAAACATTCCATATAGATTTAAAAACAGCTACAATACATACAATATAACATATAAAATAAGCTGACTTCAAAATCCAGAATTTCCATTTAAAGCCAATATTGCTCTAAAAAAGAAGCTATCTTGAGACTGTTTGTTCTCGCCCTCAGTACTCTATCTCTCCGTCCCGATGGCGGCAACTCGAAGAGGCGCTGGCCGGGATGTGATGGATCTCTTAATATATCTAATTCTAATCCTTTACCGTTGCACCTGGTAGTATAAATTTGTTCTAGGGTGGGGAGTGAACAGCCCACAACACTCTCCGCAATTCTTATGATTCTGTACAACACTGTCCTATCCTGGTGGGTACAAATTCCATACCATAAACATAACCCGTAAGTAAGCACACTCAGCACGATGATAGAAGGCCAGCAGCAGCTTTTGTGGAAGATGGTTTGTTCTCAAGAAAAATAGTCTCTGCTGAGCCTTCTTTGCAAGCCCCCTTGTGTTGACACTCCAGGACAGATCCTTCTATAAATCAATGCCCAAAAAATTAAAACTTGTAACCCTCTCCACACTGGTCCCATCAATCACCAGTGATTGAACATCAGTTTTCTGCCTCCTAAAATCCACCACAAATTCCTTTGTTTTCTTTATATTTAGGTGCAAGTTATTAATTCTACACCACTTGGTCCACCGATCCACCTCTCTCTGTAAGCCATCTCACTCTGCTTGCCAGAGATGAGCCCAATCACAGTTGTGTCATCTGCAAACTTAATGATCCTATTGCTAGGATAGGCAGAGACACAATCAAACGTGTAAAGAATATAAAGGAGTGGGTTAAGCACACATCCCTGTGGTGTTCCAATGTTAGTACTAAGCATATTAGAGGTATAAGGGCCCAACCGGACCCTCTGAGAACGATCTGACAGAAAATCCAAGATCCTTCCACAAAGTGATGGCGGAAGCCCTAGGCCTCCCAGTTTAGAAATCAAGTGTCGCAGTAGAATGTTGTTGAAAGCTGAGCTAAAATCCACAAAGAGCAATCTAGCATAGCCCCTCCCCCGCTCCAGACGTTCAAGAACAGTGTGAAGAGCACACGCCACAGCATCCTCTGTTGATCTCTTCTTTTTATAGGTGAATTGGAATTTATCCAGTCCCTCTGGTAAACAGGCAACAACATAATTCAGTACCAACTTTTCAAAGCACTTCATGATTACAGGTGTAAGTGCTCGTGGACGAAAATCATTCAAATTTTCCGGATTTGTTTTTCTTGTATCGGAACATTAATAGCAGACTTTAGACATGACGGCACAGTAGCTTGTGATAGGGATTGATTCAAAATCCCAGTGAAAACTGTGATCCTTCAGTATCCTTCCGGCCACTCCATCTGGCCCTGTAGCTTTCCTTGGATTGATCCCCTTCAACACCTTCCTCATCTCTCCCTCTTCCACACTAAAAACTACATTCCCTTGTGCCAATGATGATAACAATAGTGAAGGTGGCAGAAACTCCACTGATGTTCCTACAGAAGTTGCTTCAAAACAGGGGGAAAAGGCATTTAACTCCTCTGCCAAAGATACCCCTCCCTCAGCTACCGGAGAAACTTTAGATTTGTACCCAGTCATTTCCTGTACACCTCACCACACCTATCTAGTGTTGTTAATCTCTAAATGATTCTTCAACCACTGTAAAAGACTAGTACAAGTATGTACAACCACTGTACAAGACTAGTACTAGTACAAGAATGACAGTATAAGTAACCAGCACTGACAAGAGACTCAGGTATATTTTGGTTAATGTAGAAACAAACTTTATTAGAATCTTATAACTGCAGAGCTGGGAGAGACCCTGGGGATCACTGAGTCCAAGCCTTGTTAAGGAGGCCCACCAGGGAATCAATGCTGCAGTTCTATCTTACTTCTGTTTCTTGAACATGTTTAATAATGACATTTGTTATAGCATTATTATGTGGCATCAAGTCATTCATGGCCTTCATTACACCCACATAGCATAAGTGCCCCAGGCCAGTCGCCTTCCCCATCAAATCTCAGACTTCACATTTTTTACACTGCACTCTTTTCACCTCCCTCCATACCCATGCAATGGGAAAAGTACAAGTACTGTATTGAAAAAGTATACTTTGAATATGGGGAAAGGCCCTTAAAAGACAGAAAGAAACCCACTGCAGATGAAAAGATAAGTCCTACTGAGTAGCAACATAAAAACCAATTAATATTGCCACCACAAGCAAATGCTTCTCTCAACAGTCACTTAACTCTTTCCTTCCCACCCACCCTTACTTTAATCAACTAAAACTGCAACTCACTGTTGGCTAGTTCAACTGATTAGCCTGCCAATAATAATACATTATTTTATGTCACTTTAATGTTAATTTTAGCTTTATTTCCATTTTATTATGTTACTGTATTTTGTGTTTTTATTGCATGAATTATTTGAATTGATTAATTGTTGTAAACCGCCCAGAGTGATCTCGCTGCCAGATGGGCAGTATAAAAGTCCAATAAATAAATAAATAAATAAATAAATAATTCCCCCCCTTTGTTGGAGGTTGAGAAACAGACACAGGATAGTCACCTGTTGTGAATGCTCAAGTTGGAGATTCTTGCCCTGGGACGGGATTGGACTATGTGACTCTTTTGGTAAAAATGACTCAGACAGAATGGGGCATTGAAAGGCCTTGCTGGATTATATACTTCTTTATTTCACAGCTACTTCCAGGAAAACAACATCCATCTGCCAGTGTATTCTAACTCACCTCCTACACAGAAATGACCCTGAATGTAGAATCTTAGGATTTTAGAATCATAGAACTGAAATCATAGTTAAGGCATCTGTGGCCATCCAGTTTGTGTTTAGAAACCTCCAGAGAAGGAGACTGCACCTCTTCCAAGATAGTCTGTTCCACTGTTGAAATGTCCTTTTCTGTAATGGAATCCATTGGGTTCTGTCCTACCATTTCTGCAGCAGCCATTTCAGTTATGTGAAGATAGCAATCATATCTCAATCTTCTCTTTGCAATAAATGAACCCTGTTCCCTCAATCAATCCTAGAATCATAGAGTTGGAAGAGACCTCAAGGGCCATCTAGTCCAACCCCCTGCCATGCAGGAACCCCATCATAGGGCTTGGTTTCCAGATCTGTTGCCATCTTGGTTGCCATCTTCTGGATACATCCTAGCCTCCCTATTTCTTTCTTAAACCATCGTTTCCCTAACTTAACAGAGTACTACAGGCCTGATGAAAGCAAAACAGAGTAATATTGTTGCATTCTTTGATCTGGACATTGTACTTTGTTGTTGGAACTTAAACTGCCTTTAAAAACATTATTGCTGCTTCAGAGTATTGATTATTGCTTAGAATGTGACTACTAAAGTCTCTAGATCTTTTTCATACATACTACTGCTAAGTCACATATATTTGTGAATCTTATTCTTCCCATCTAAATGTAGAGCTTCACATGTATTTCTGTTGAGAGGCATGTTGTTTGTGTGGGTCACCTCTCCAGTCTGTTCTTGAGTTCTAATTTTGAATGAGTTGATTCTTCCCATTTGATACCAACTGCAAATCTGATGAGCATTTCTTCCTTCCTCTGAGTCATTTGTAAAGATATTGAACAACTGTGGGATGTCACATATACATTTAACTAATCAATAATGCAACAATACCTCAGAAATCAGTCAAGAAGTTTTGTTTAGGTCATGTCCAATATTGATCTAATTTTAATGATGTGTGATGTGCTGCCTATTACTGTGATGTGATAATCAGATCATTCTTATATGTGCTTCACTAGTGAAAGTAATCTATCATGCTGTATGTTATTAATGCTTTGTGTTGGAATTACTACTTCAACATGCTTGAAAAATACAAGGAAATACTCTCTTCTTCCCTTTAGTAGCCACCTCTTTTGCACCTGGAGATGACTTATAAAAGCAGAAAACCATGCTTCCCTTCCATTTAAGACTAATAAGAGTGCCATAAAATTTGAATAATTTGCTGTCAAAATGTCTGTAGATGTAAACTTTACGGACAATGCTTTCTAAAAATACATGCATGCTTTATTGTGCACAAATGGGGAACAGGTTTGCATAGGAACTCAACATGTAAACTTAAGCCAAACCTGTTTTATAGATGAACATCCTTTTCCAGAGACCAAGTGAAGTGTCACATTAAGTTATGTGAAACAAAAGTTGCATGATCTTTTGGGGGGACAAAATGTTTCACTTCTTACAGCATTAATGGCAACTTTAATGACATTAATGGCTGCTATATACTTCTAAACCTTTTAGACTTTTGGAAAATGAAAGTGAGCAGGCACTGCAGTCTGTTGCTTATGAAAACTTTGGATGCTATAGAAGAAAAACTCCCACCTGGCATGGCCAAGGAGATATTGAGAACAGCTGTCCTTTGGCTCCTCAAAGACCAAGTAGAGATCGTGAACCTGTAGCAGACGGTAGATCTCCATCACCTCCAGAAGCACATTCAGTCCATAATAGCACCTGTTTTCCCGAAAAGACTATGTCTGATATGTTATTGAACTATATATATGTTATGGAAGAGAATCAAGTGGTAAGTATTCTGTTGGTTTGTTTTTAAAGATTGCTCTAAACCCAATCTCATAGCTATGTGCTGTATTGGCATAGTTTTGCACATGGAAGGCTATGTGTCTAATGGGGTTTTCCTGCCCTTCTTCATATTGTAGCTATTGTGCCCTCTGAAAAAAAACACTGTTGTAAAAAGAGTTGCCAGAATTTTGGATGAGGACCTCAGTCAGCACATTCATATCGACGCACAACTTTATTCTTTCTAGATGCTAAAATCTGGACATCAGTTTTCAGTGAAAGAAATGTTTCATTGTAATTTTTATGTATCATATCATCTGTAAAGATAGGAAAATGCAAACAACTGCAAAAAGGATAGATAGACATCAGAAACACCAAAAACAAGCTGTTTTTTATGCACAAAATGTTTTTGATAGGATCGAGTGGGATTCTTGAAATCAACTTTGCATAAAATGAATTTTAGAGGATGATTCACAGTGCAGTTAATATCTTACAGCAGAAGCAGACATTAAGCAAATATGTAAGTAAGCATTTTTCAACACCAACTAATACTTAGAAGACTCAACAGGGGTAGCTGTTGTCTTTCCTTTTTTCTGGAATTCCAATTTTTCTGGAATTGTTAGCCATTATTAGTCAAAATAAAATGCTAATTTCAGGTACAAATTATGGAAATATAGATTTAAAATCTCCCTATACAAAGTTACTGCCCTGCTTAAGTCCTTCACTTCTTTTGCAAGTGAGCTTACAACTGAAATATTTGTTGTTTTGTCTGTGACTATTTTAGAACTTGACTTTCGGATTTGAACCTCTTCTCCAGAAAGATTCAGAATAAAGAGGCTGTATTCCTGAGAGATCTTTAAGTAACCTCAGATGCCTATCAATTTTTAAACAACTGCCTAAGTACTGGACATAGAAAAATATATTGATGCAGGGCACACTCAATCTCTTTGGCATGACACAGGTGTTGCACAAGTGCAACTACACATCTCTACTTAGTTTATCCATGATACCAGGCCAGTAATTTCATCAACATTTGTTCCTTTTGAGTATGAGTACCAGCTTCTTCTGTCTGTTCTTCCTGCTTTTTCATAATCAATCCACACTGGTTATTTGGTATCAACTTGGGTTTCTTCACTTTCCTGTGTTAATAGAGCTGCTCTTTTCCGTAAGTCAATAAAATGTTTCATTTGCTACCAGTCTCAAAAATGGTATTGCAGTTTCTGCCCTAAAGGTTGCCCCAAGAGGTTGGCCAGCAGTTTGACTGGCTTATGAAGCAGCTTGTCTTGCATGGTCCATCATGAATTTGTAAACTGTGGACTGAGTTATAATTTGTGGACTGGGCATATAGACTAGCATCCTTCATTTGTCCATGCAGTGATTTCTTCTGTTTTGGTATAATGTCTCCTCTTGCAGAGGAAGGGAAAAACAATAGGATGTGTCAGAACATAAGCAGTATGAGATGGGTGTAGGGTACCACCAAAAAGCTACTCAGCTGTATAAAATTCTGGACAAGGATCTGCATAAGCACAAGATCAATTTTTGGAAAAGTACAGTAACAGCTAAGCCACTTGTATCGTGTAGTGGTGGTTTTGTTTTTGATTTGGTTCAGTTTTGCCCTGCGTCTTTCAAACAGTTGTAATGCAAAGAAGTAATTTTTGTAGATGATGTATGCAAGTAGAAAAGGATTTTAAGAGTAGATTGCCTCTAGTTCAGTTTCTAATTTAAAAACCTGGCTAATTACCACCATTCTAAATGTACCTATTCTTTGTGTTATTCAGTCTTCCCCAGAGGCCCTGGGTCCTCCAACCGCAACAGAGAAGTTCCTACAAGAGGAAGAGAACCGAGCGAGAGACTTTGAACTGGTTTTAAACTCTCACATTGATGAACTGCAAAGGCAGACAGAGCACACCCTAAAGAAATACTCTAGTCTGAACAAGTACAGCCGACACCGATGAGCTGGAAAAAGAAAGCTAAAATTTAGTGACAGCCCCAGCATCAATCATCCACTACTATTTATATAAAAAAAGAAAAATATTCCATTATGCAGAGATGTGCTCATAACATGAGATTTTATATACAGTTTGGGTGTGGATTTATTTCATTTCAACATAAGCTTGGAATATTATGTACAGTATTGCAAAGCTCTAAAAAAAAAGCCAGAAAATTAAATATGAAACCTTTGAAACTTGAAATGCATTTTGGATTTATATCCTCTTGTTTGATATCCATCCTGTTCAAAAAACAGCTAAACAAAGCCACATTGTCCTTACACAGTACAAAAGGTGGGTGATACCTTTATTGGACCACCATTTTTTAAAAAATAGCTAGCTTTCGAACTACAGTGGTACCTTGTATAAAGGAATTAATTCATTCCAAATGAAATTATGTTAAGCAAATTTTCCTTTATACAAACTCCCATAGGAATGCATTGAAAATGGAGTGATCCCATTTTTATGTTGTACGGATTCTCCCCATAGGCAATTATGTTAAGCAAATTTCCCCTATCTCCGGAATTTTTTTTGTTGTATAAATTTTATGTTATACAAGCTGTTTGTTATACAAGGGTCCATCTGTTGATGCTGGGGGCATCAACAGAGAAAGCTCTCTCCTGTGTTCTCATCAAATGCACCTGTGAAGGTGGCAAGATGGAGAAAAAGGCCTCTTCTGAAGACCTTAGCAGTTGAGCCGTCTCATACTGGAATTGAGACGTCTTTGAGATTGTTTGGACGCAGTCCATTTAGGGCTTTGTAGGTGCCCAGAAACTTTCTGGCAGCCAGTGGAGCTTCCTTAACAAGGGTGCTATGTGATCCCTTTAACCAGCCCCAGTCAGCAATCCTCCTGGGCAGGCTCTGGTCTTTCCTCGAGGGTCAAGCCCAGTGGGTGAGCTTGGAGGGAAAATTGTCATCTTCCTGGATACTCTTGTGGGGTGCCTCAGGGGTTGCCGATCTCCCCCATGCTCTTTAATATCTATATGAGGTCTCTGGCTGAGGTCATTCAGAGTTTTGGAGTCTGTTGTCATCAGTACGCTGATGACATGCAGCTCTGTCTCTCCCTTTCCACCTCTGCAATGGCAGTCCAGACCCTCGATCTTTTCCTGGCCGTGGTTCTGGAGTGGATCAGGACCAACAGGCTCAAGCTCAACTCTGAAAAGACAGGTTCTGTTCTTTGGGGGGTGGGGGGCGATGGATACAGTAGCCCTCTTCCCAGTCTGGGTGGGTCCACCCTCCAGCTGGCTGAAAGAGTGAGGAGTCTGGGTGTCGCCCTGGATCCGGAATTGTCCCTGCAACCTCAGGTGACAGCCATGACCAGGTCAGCCTTGTACCATTTTAGGCTTATCATCCAGATTCACTCATATCTTGATGGGAACTCTCTGAGGATGGTTGTGCAAGTGCTGGCCATGCCAATGATAGATTATTGCAACACTCTTTACATGGGGCTTACCTTGAACCTTGTTCGTCGATTGCAGTGGGTGCAGAATGCAAGCAGCCAGGTTGGTGGTTGTCGTGGGCAGATTTGACCGCATCACCCCAATTCTGGCTCGCCTGCATTGGCTGCCCGTTGCCTCCCAAATAAGGTTCAAAGTGTTGGTTTTGGTTTACAAAACCCTCCATGGCTTGGGACCTGAATATCTGACAGCGTATCTCCCAAAGGTCAGAGTTGGCCAAACCCACCAGAGCATTATTGTCCTTCTCGCTTTGGGTGGCCACCCCCAGGAAGGCTTGTAAGGTTGCAACTCACAAACAGGCCTTCTTGGTGGTTGGCCCATCCATGTGGAACAAACTTCCCAGCAAGATGCACCTGGCTCCATCCCTCACAACCTTCAAATAATTACTGAAAACTTGGCTGTTCAAGGAAACTTATGACGATCGCTAATGTTTGTTTTGTGCCCCTTGTCACTTGTTTACCTTTCTTACTAATTGTTATGCCTCTTGCTGGACTCTTTTCCTCTTTTCTTTTCCCCCTCCCTTTGTGTATTGTTTGGAATTGTGGTGATTTTAATTGTTTGTGTTGCTCTGTTTGTAAACCGCCCACAGTTCCCTTTGGAAAAATCGGTGCGGTATATAAACTTTAAAATAAATAAATAAATAAATAGTACAGTATGTCCCTATCCCCAGGCCTGCTCATGTTCTGAAACTTAAGAATAGGATGAGATAAATACTATTATTTTTTTGTATTGGATATAGGTGGCATGGTTAAACTCTTATAGAGGGTATAGGGTAGAGTCTGCCATGTAGCAGATCCTGAGTTTATGTAAGTGCTGTACAGTATTACTGTTGGATAGTTTAGTGGTTTAGGCATCTGTGCCTTCTTGATGTGGGTTGGACTTGATGACCCCTAGGGTCCCTGCAGTAGATGATGACTGTTTAAAACCGGTTATGGTGTATGGTTTACCATTGGCTTGATTCCTGTTTCTTTTTTCTTTCCTTTTCCTTTTTATAGAGAGGAACAGCTCTGTAGGCAAATCTCTCTGCCTCGATCCCACTGATGTATGCCGTGTAGTTCCTCAGACCAGAAAGCTCTCCCTTGCTTTATAAGTAGGATGTTCTGCTCGCACAAAGGGTTGCTGGATGCCCCCTTGTGCAAGAAACAGCCAGGAGACTACACTCAGAACCAATTGCTCTGCAATACATTCTCTACCATTCTCTGGATACTAACCTGTGTTTTTGTAATATGTGGTCCATATTAGTTACTTTTTTGTTGCAGATATTGACTTGAAAGACTTTCTGGGTTGAAACTCGAGTTTAGAAACATTTCTCTCTTTTGAGTGGCCCTGCTCCCTGTGGATTTCGGGGATTTCTAGTCCAAACAAAGGAACTTTTAAAAAACACATTAGGATTTCAGCAAAACAATGTTCAGCATCTTGGGGTGCGGCCTTTCCTTCTGACAGACATCTCCCCACCCCACCATGGTTGTATTTCACCTTCACAAAGAACAAAGAAACAGCCTTGAGCCACAAAAGCATATTGGGTGTTGAGCTTAGCAACTCCCTTGAGAAAACATTTGGTGGACCGGTGGTATGCAAATAATGAGTTCCTGCAGGAGACAGGTTTTATAGTCAAGGAGAGATGTAATGTACTCAAAAAGAGACTTGACCCTGACTTCAATAGATACCTGGAGGTACCTGCAGAAAATGCAGTAAGAGTGTTGTATTATTCAAAATATGTTTCCTGAAACCGAGGCTGACTCACAATGTGAAAGATAGGAGCAATGGAACAACTACTATAGGGCATAAACAAACAAACAAACAAATAAATAAATAAATAAATAAATAAATAAATAAATAAATAAATAAATAAATAAATAAGTGACAATAAAGCTCTCCTCCAACACTACGTTTTAAATGAATAATATCCATTCACTCCCAAATTTAATAGTCCAGGTTTCATATCTGTACATAGTCATTTGGGAGTACTGTAGCTTGTTCTTGGTTTTGGCCTCCAATTCCCCCGCCACCAAAATATTTTTATTTCTTTCTATTTTTAAAATAATACATATACACATATTATTTTCATACTTAAATTTCCATCACCCCTCCCCCTCCCCCTCCAAGAACCGAGGAACAACCAATTATTTCAAACTTTCATACAAACACTGTGTCATATCATACGCTCCCTCTATACATCTATGTGGCTTCCTCTATTTAAACTCTTTACTTGGATTTATATATGGAGCCAATCCATCATTTTTGACATTTATCTCATATTTCTTTAGATAGAGTTTCTTCTTTTACCCATTTGAAATAATCATACCACTTTTCCTTCCCTTGGTTTCCCAATCTTCCCTTTCTTAAACTCTCCAATATATCTGATCGAATTATTTAAAACAAAAAATCCAGTTTTTCTCAGTCCATTTAGAACCCTTCCAACCCCATGCAATTATTGCATGTGCGGCAACTATCATTGCTTTCAATAGGTATTGACAGGTAGATAGATAAATCTTTATTGTCATTGTCCTGTACAGAACAAGATTGAAAGAATCTACACCAGCCTTTTGCAGGATCTAACAGTACAACCATACATAAATATCTATACCCCACCTCACATACACACATTTAACCCACTAACACACTTGAAAAACTCTAAAAACTAAAAACTAATTACAGAAGCTCCCTCAGAAACTGCATTTTGCTGCATTCAAAGCCAAAACTGCTCTTGGATAGAAACTATTCCTCAAGCGGCTAGTCCTGGTCTTAATGACCCTGTATCTCCTCCTAGAGGGCAGAAGCTGAAAGAGATCTTTTCCAGGTGTGTGAGATCCTGCACAATCTCTAAAGCTTTCTTATAACACCTGGAATCAGAGATTTGGTCTAAAGTACAGAGAGTACACCCAATTATTCTCTCTGCAGTCTTAACAACCTTGGACAACATTGTTCTTTCTCTGGCTGTACAAATCCCATACCACACACACAGACAAATATTAAGGTTCCTCTTCCCTTTGCCTCCAAAATATTAAATATTCTCCCTAACCTCCTATATTTTTGCGGAGGTCCTACATCTTGCAGAAATGTCTTTACCCTATTATACAACCCTAACAGAGTAAACCAATAATGTTTTCCCACTTCCTTAACTAAATCCTGATGTGAAATTAGTATACCACTTTTATACAAATTCTTTATACAATGATATCCTTTGCCCCTTAAGTTTTTCCATAAACCTTCTTCAAACATCTCTCCCGGTATTGGTCTCCAATTATGCACCTTTATTCCAGAGACATATCCTCTCTGGCTGTTTCAGTTGAGTTTCACTTCCTCTTCATGACCCCTCCCCAGTTAACTGTGACCTCAAGTAGAGAATATCTTGTAGTCTGCTGCAAACATTCCTATTCTTTAAGCCTCCGGCCATATGGAGGTCATGTTGGACATTTTCTGCCACAGTACCTAGTCTCTTATACTCTCCTGTAGTTGGCTTTTCAAAGTGCCTACATTCCAGGAACTTAGCATCCATAGAGAGGAGACAATGGTGACCGTGATGGTGATGGTGACACTTCCATCAGTTCATGATGTTGAGACAATCAGCAGGAGAGAAGAGAGAGAAAAGAAGATGGTGTTTTTATTCCAACTGTACTGTATTTCAGCATGATAGTTTGCTTGATCGTGTTTTCATGTTGTAATGCATAGTTAGGAAGCCGGTATCCATGGGATCAATATCTACTGATTCACCTATCCAGGGGCTGAAAATATGATTTAAAAAGAAAACATTCTGAAAATAACCCAAAAAAGTCCCATCCTTTCCATCAGCGCTTTTCTCACCCAATGGAGAGGTGGCTGCGAAGATGCTCAATTTGTTCATATTCTGGTAACCCTGCCAGAACTAAGAGAAATGGGTTCTGCTGCCTATCCAAGGGAGATGCTATCAAGACATTTCTTCCACAAGATACTCTTCCTGGAGAAAGTTTGCCAAAGCTGTAACAACTGGTAGGACTGAGCTGTTTGTCAAGATAGGCCTCTCTGTCTAAGCTACTAATTTGGAGCAGAATCGCACAGCGTTGCAAGCGTTGCTCCCCAAACATAGTCATTAATACACCGCCTGGAGGAGCATAAATATATTAATCGCCAAAACATCAACTTGGCATTTGGTCGCTGAGAGGGTTCTGCTTTGTGTTTTGGGTGTCAGGTATTTTCCCTTGCAGAGCACAGGGGACTCATGCTGAGCTTGCAACTATTGAAAAGAAGTAATCCCTTTGTTGGTTATGATGTTAAGGCAGCCAATATGCTGTTCATCGTTTTTGTTTAGTTATTTATTTGATACACTGCCACATTAGTGCACACACTCCTCTAGGCAGTTTACAAGTGTTAAAGGAATCCATTTAAGGACCAAGGGAGGAAAGACTGATAAAACTTATTTGCAGAACCTTCTAGTGTGGGCAGAGTTTGCTGGCATCTCTTTGCTCTCTCTCGCTCTCTCTCTTTCTCTCTCTCTCTTCCTCTCTTTAATTAGAGCAAAGAAGATGGTTACTTCACGTCCTTCCTCGTTCTGAGATGAAGTTTGTTGCGTGATAACGTTGTTCGCAGTCACGTGGTCTTATACCGATGCTGTCCCTCTTTCCTTGTACCCACGGGCGTGATTGATGATACTGGGACGACTGTTACTGCACGTCCTTGTTTTGTGATAAGATCTGAAATTCTCTGCCTTCATTCTCCTTTTTTTTTTTGGTTCGACCTTCCGTTTTTCGATGTTTCGAATCTCCTCAGCCTTGCTTCAATGCGTTACGGAGCAAAGTTTGAGGCATTTGCCTTTTATTCTCTATGCACTGCATTGCTAACTCCATAGGGAATTTAGTGGTGAATGGCACTTCGCACTCCTGCCACTACATGGATACTGCAAAAACTGGCACTTGTTCCGCGACGAGCATGACCTCACGGGCTCTTCTCTTGGAACGAGAACCAAGACAAGTAGATTCCCGAGGCTAGGGAGGGGCATGGCTCATCACGCTTTAATATTAGTTTAGGGGGCGTGGTCGGGACGAACTCCTGTCATCACGCAATGGACGTGTGGTAAGATTTCTTCGTACCGGTCCCAAGTGGGACATAGAACAGCAATGAGGGACGTGAGGTAACGGCCGAAGAAGCAGGAAGGAAGGAAATGTCAGAGAACAGATTTTTATACATAAATTCTGAGAAGACAATGAGGGTCAACATACCTAGGCGCATCTTAGGTCGTAACTGCACAGAGAAATGCAATTTCACTTGCATCACTTGCTTCAAAGTTGCACTGGGGAATTCAGATGTGTGGAATTTAACTGGACACACAAGAAACACAAAATAAAGCTCCCCCCCCCCGCAACGTGGCACTTTAAGTGCCATATTTCCCACAGCAATTTTATCTTGCTTATATAATTTTAATCACCCGTCCTGTTGTTTTAAGTGGTTTTCGGTCTGCTGCGGCTCTTTTGAGTCGTATAATTTTGCCAGTGTCCAGCAATAAAAGTATTTCTCTCCAGGTAGGCAAGACAGCTGTTCTGTGAGATGGAGACGGAGACTTGAATAAAAGTATGTTCACTTTCTGAGGTCTAAGTTTAGATATCCATTAGCAAAAATGAAAAATACTGTACATTTTTCTGCCAGGCACAAGAGCGGAACTGCTATGAAACTATCTGGAAGTTGAGTCATGGCAACTGAAACTAATAATGTTTATGCTTCAGGGGTCATAATTCCAAAGGAGGACCAGAAGCACTTTTAGTCCACAACAGAGATGGGCGTGAACTTTGGCCATGCCTCCAAGAATACCACATGTGAGGGGCAGCTGCCACCAGTGGTGATGAGAGGTGAGCAGCTGGAGAAAATACCCATGCTACCCTATTCCAGGACTACATCCAACATCCTTGTTGCTGCACTCTGTGTTTGGCCCACCCGTGAGGATTTCTGGAACTGGTAGAGGAGATGGGGCTCCATTCCTCTGATTAAGGCACTTACCTGAAGTATGATCTTAATGAGCTGAGATGTACTTGTGTTGATGTGCATAGGTAATCACTCTTTTCACTAAGCTTTTTTTCTAGGTGAGAAGCTGTTACCTTGCCTTACTGATTTTGTGATCTAACCATTATCTTATCTTATTTACTTTTGATCTGTATGAATGTTGTTTTAGTTGTTTTCATTTGTAATATTTTTGCTTTTTATTATATCCTTGTATTTGTACTTTGTAACAGTTTATTTTATGTTGTAAACCGCCCAGATTTGCTTTCTGACAGATGAGTGGTATATAAATTGAATAAATAAATAAACAAATAAATAGGTTCTTGCTAATATTTAGACTCTTAACTCAGGGCTTAATTTTTCCCCTCTCTCTCTAACAGCACTGCTTGCATTTAGTGGCAGCACTTAGCTTATTTTAACTGCTACTGAAGTAATACCGATACTTTACATTGATATTACTCTGGAGAAATTTCTGAGCTGGTATAATAGGCCTTTCTCCAAACACCATCATACTTCTCCCGCTGTCCCTGATGTTCTTTTAAAAAGTGCAACCATTTCTTCCAATGGTCTGATTCTCAAAAATGCTTTTTCATAAAACATTTGAAATTACAAAGTTAAGTAGGGAACGGCAGCTCAACCAGCAAGCTGTATCTGGGAGGTCAAATATTGTGACTCCTCAGTGAGGTATGCATCTTTCTTTCTTTTTAGCACTTGAAACCTTTAGCCAGCTGCAAATTGCTTTAGTATTAGGAATGAAAACAAAACAGACAGTGGTTTGAAAAAGAGCTAAGCATTCCCAGCGCTGTGTAAATAAAATATTCATTTTAACCTGTCCCCTTAATTTTCCTCCCATTCAAAATAAAATCAAATACAAAATTAAAAGAGCGCCATTCAGACCTCAGACTCTGAAATATCTCGATTCAAGATGGGCATCACGCTAAGAAAATTTTACATCTAATAAAATCACAGCCATAAATGAATTCAGGAAAAAAAGGTTAAGAGAATATATGCAAAAATGGTTCTATGGGGCAATGAGCACTTTCAGTGTCTGAATCACATGATGGGGTTGGAAGAACAATCACGGTATGTCTCTCCTCCAAAAATGATCGTCATAAATCGTTCCATTTGGTTGCCATCCCATCACGCCTAGAAACAGTTTGAAATGCTCTTACTTAAACACTTCTCCTTGAAATGGTTATCTACAGGACTATGGTTTTCTACAGAACTAATCTGCACCACTGAAAAACTAGAGTACAGCGGACCCTCGTATAAAAAGTGGTTTGTTTAACAGAAAATCCGCTTAAAGGAAAAAAAATTCCAGAGATGGGGGAAATCACTTAACAGAATAGCCTATGGGGCAAATCCAAACAACAGAAAAATAGTCACGATTAGGGATTCAATGCATTCCTATGGGATATTTGTACAAGGGAAATTTTGCTTAACAGAATTTCAATTGGAATGAATTAATTCCTTTATACAAGGTACTACTGTATATTAAATAAAATTTTCAACTGTTTCTGGTTTACTAATTTTTTACAATACGAAACTTCCCGGAGAACGCATTAAATTCTTAAACTGAGGTATCTCTGTGTCCCCATTCTACATGATTATGTTGCCTGAGGGATACTGGGATTTGCAGTCCAGGAAGCGTTTCTTACAAGCACTAGATAGGAAAAGGCAGCTTCTCAAGATTCAGCCTCGTCAGTTTTAATTGATGTTGTTTTTATGTTTTATTCTGAACAGCCTCTTAGCGATACCAGAAGGACAAGATGGAATTCTTAATTATTTTCAAATGACCCAGTTGCAGACCACTTTTTACAATAGCCATCTGACAGTCTGAAATTTTCCAAGAAACATACAGTATTTAAATCATTGTGTGAATTAATACTTTGACTTCCTGCAACTTCCTACAATCTGTTTTGTGAGGACAAATTCATCTAATTAAGATCTTTAAATTAATTTAAGTTATTCACTGGCACTGTTTCGAAGGAAAGAAAGAAGATGTTTTGTTTACAGTAGTCAGTGTTTGACAGAAAACAGTATTTAATACAAAAGCATGAAGGGCAAATCAGGATGAAGGCTTTTTATGTAAGACGATCTTTATTGCAAAAATAAATATATATTTTTAGTCAATTTTTTTTTCAAATGCTGTTATATCATCACAAAGAGTAGGGGAAATATTCACTTCTTTGGAAGTTATGAAGCCAAAATACAAGTACAAATGGAAATTACATTAACCATGTTGCGAATTACTTGAAAGGTGCAAAAACAAAAAACAAAAAAAAACCCAACCCCAACCAACTCATAGAAACTTTGAAAACAACATAACCCACTTTCATGAAAGAGATTTAAAAAGAGGGGGGAAATATCCATGGCAGAAGTCGAAAAGGCACATATGCTGAACCACAGAGCGCAATATTTACCAAGACGGCAAATAGGTCTTGAATCGCATTGCAAGAGACGAGAGGAAGTGAAGAATAAAGTCAAAGAAAAAATTGTTTTCAGAAAAGGATTCCTTCTTTTTTTCCCCTCCCCTTGGGGATTTTTTGTTTTGTTTTTGGCTCTTGGAAAAAGAGCAAGTAAGCATGACTTCCCCAAAAGTTATCAAGTCCAAGGTCCATCTCATTCGGTTGTATTTGGACGGGTTGCCACGTAAACAAACACGACAATTAAAAGCACGACTACGGCCAGGGTGGGAAGCACCACCGTGGTCACCTGCTGACGGGCTTCCTGCATTGCTTGCTTCCTCTCCTTTTTGTCCCTGGAGGTTTCCTTTTTGGGTTTCCCTTTCAGCTGTCTCATCCTCCTCCTTCTTTGGGCCTTCGGGTCAACGTCCAAAACCAAATTCTGTACAGTTCAACCAAGATAAACCTCTTCAAGTCAACGTGGTCTCCTTGGATTTGGTGGATCCTCGTATAAAAACCTGCAAAACAGAAACAAACGGATAACTGGTTGGTTGATGACTTTGTCAACTGCACAGCAGGACTAAGGGAGTTGTGGATCTCTTGAGGCTTGAACGCTGTTGTACGTGTTTTATAAAAACCAAATATGGGGAGAAGCTAACTTTTCAGTATGCATCTACGGGGACAGTAGTAATCCGACTAGATTATTCCAATGCGCTCTACATGGGGCTGCCTTCGGAAAGTGCTCAGAAACTCCACTGGGTCCAAAATACTGCAAACAGTTTGTTAACTGGGGCTGGTTACAAAGATCACATAACCACCACCGCCAACCATTACAAACATGTCCACCGGCTGCCAATCTATTGCCTGGCTCAATTCAAAGTGCCATTTTTAATCTAGGAAGCAAGTCCAAGAGATCTCAAAAACCATATCCCCCTTTTATGAGCCTGCCTGGATCAGGGAAGACCTTTGTTGTGGTCCCAACATCTTCACGGGTGCATTTGGTGGGGACACGGGAGAGGGCCTTCCCTGTCACTGTTCCCAGACTCTGGAACTCCCTGCCACAGAAGGCCAGGTTGGCCCCATCTTTGCTGTCCTTCCGCAAGCAGATGAAGATCTCTCTCTGCCTTAGAGACAGACTGTGTGGGACACAATCAATGGGATGGTTTATATTTTGTTGCTTCTATATCTGCTTTTCACAATGTTTTTACCTAACATTTTAAATATGCTATTAATTCTTATTTAATAATTGAATAATTTGCTGTTTTCTACTTTTAATATTGATTTTTAATTATGAAAGTCACCTTGGTGCTTTTTGAAGAGAAAGGTCAGGCATGGTTGGGCTGGGGTAGTACAAAAGTAGATTTTCTCTGATAGATACCAGTCGCATTCATCAACTAACTAATAGTACGGTGCCTATGTTATCATTCAATAAATGCTTTATGAACCGCTACTGGGCTTTCTGCATGTCAGTCATGTCTGGCGTCCTGGGTCTATACAATTGCCAACATTATACTTACTCACTTAAGATAAAAACCAAGTGCATCTAATGAAAAGGACTGCCAGTCCATGAAATTTTACACTAAAATACATTTGTTTTGTTGCTTCAGTTTCCCTGAGCAGAACACAGTAGCTCCCATGCAAAGCATATTTAGAGAGCCATGCAACTCCTTAGGAAACCAGTTTCTTAGAATACCATGTTAGTATTGCTGTCCTTGAGAAAAATCACTTCTGTCCATCATAGTCTACAGACTATGGCCATAACATCTGCATGTTCAGCTGAATTCAGCTACCAAGGCTCAGTTTGTGGTATTTACCAGGCACCCGTGCAAATAAGACTGCACAGAGAAAAACAGAATGGGAATAATAAGAATTAAAGAGTCCTGTCAATAAGGGAGCCCTACTGCCATCTTGTACAAGAGGTCCTCACTGGAGGTCTTAAAAGCTTCTGCTAATATGCAAGGTAGATGGTACAAGGGTCAAAAACATTTATCTCACCGGTGTAGTCAGACTACAAGTGTGTTTTGATATCACTGCAAGACAACTTTGGAATAAAATAGTTTGCTAAACACTGAGGTTCTCAGTGCCTACTAAAGACAGCTAGAGGAAAGATCAGTAGGAAAGAATGGTCATGTCTGGATCTTTAGTTAATCTAACTTTTTTGGAAAAACTGTTCTGTTCAGTAAGCCCACCTTTTCTCCTGAACACAAAATGTTGGGAAAATGGTGAGCTGTTTCTGTTTTCTGCCTCTTGCAATGTTAGACCCACCCACCCACCCACCCACTAAGAGTGCTTCGTTAATGTGAAGAAAGATTCACTAATTAGAAGGATTAATCTTTAAAATGTAGTTGTGGAGTTATCTTTTTTTCAATAGACACAATGCTGCATATCTGCTGTTTGTGCAGATAGGGCTGTGCAGATGAAGATAGAGTAGCACCTTAAATAACTCAGGCAAAGTTCAAAAATCTAGTGTGAATTCGTTGGTCTGGCAAAATGCAAGTCAACAGCCTCCACTGTGCTCTACCACCAATGGAGGGAGAAGAAAATCAAACCCCTCAATGTTTAATCACTCCTGAAGGGGAACAGAGATTTTGTGATAAAATGGTACTCAGCCTCCAAGTCCTCAAACTCCACACACACTGGCGAGAAATTCGCCCCAGGCCCCTCCAACAACACTCACAGCCAGGCTGTGCGTGTAAAACATCAAACAAGGTATTTATCTGCCCACATGCATTCATTGTTTTCAAGTGAAGACCAATCCATCATTGTCTATTGGCAGAAAAGCAACTTGCTGAAAATCAAGCAATTCCAAGATATTTGTATGACCTGGCCATACAAATATGATACCTGAAGGACCACCTCCTTCCATATGAACTTACCTGGCAATTACGATCTAGCCAGGGAGCCCTCCTGAAAGAGCCATCCCTCAAGGAGGTGAAAGGGATGGCTTGTAGGAACAGGGCCTTTTCGGCAGCTGCCCCGAGGCTATGGAATGCCCTCCCAAGTGAGACTCACCTGGCACTAACATTGATGACATTCTGGCACCAGGTAAAAACATTCCTGTTCCAGAAGTTTTTAAACTGATTATTGTGGGTCCTGATGGCGATTTTAGTGTAGTATTTTAATGTATTGTTTTATTGCATTTAAATGTTTTTATTGTTTTAATTTTATTGCAATGTTGATTTTTAATTGATTTTGATTGTGAGCCGCTCAGAGAGACCTTTGGGCAGTGGGCGGCATACGAGCTACAGAAAACAAACAAACAAACAAACAAACAAACAAACAAACAAATAAATAAATGCACACAAAGAAAAAATGGTTCAAGAGCCCAACTGCTATCTGGACCCATATGCTGAATGTGGATCCATTACACTTCAATCCTACGCCAGCTTACCCACCATCTTCGATGGTGCTTGTCGCTTAGGGAAGGTAGCACGGATTCTGTGTATGTTTTTTTAAAATGATCATAATCATAATATCTTAGAAGGGCAGATGCGAAACCGTATGAATCTTCAAGTCCATCTCCTGTCAAGGACGCACAAAGGGGAACTGAACTCCCAACCCCTGGCTTCGCAGCCCGCTGCCCAAACCACTGATTATCCAGCAGTTCACAGCCTTGTTTCTAGTCCCTAGGGTGGTGGGAATATACCCACCTGCCAGTTATCGTCAGTTATCAGGATCCTGGTTAAATCCCAGCAATGAAGGAAAGGCCTTCTCAATAGTTGCTCCAACGCTCCAGGACAAGGGTGGACAACCTATTCAGTTCCAAGCAGAACATGCAGCTCTGGCTGCAGAGGTAAGGCAACACACACACACAGTATTCCTCACTTCTCATCCATTTTCTCCTTTATACACATGCACGCCTTAATGTGCAGGGATGAGGACATTCCAGCTTCCCTTCCCTGATTACAAGATTTGGAGATTCTTGGAAGCAAAGCTCAGATTAAACTTATTGTGAAATACTGTATAGTCTAGGGCAGTGGTTCTCAACCTGTGGGTCCCCAGATGTTTCTGGACTGCAACTCCCAGAAGTCTTCCTCACTAGCTGAGCTGGCCAGGATTTCTGGGAGTTGCTGTCCAGGAACATCTGAGGACCCACAGGTTGAGAACCACTGGTCTAGGCCAATGTTTCCCAAGATGTGCACTGTGGCACACCGTCAAACCCACCCAGGGGTGCCATAGAATCCTCTCATCCTTCCCCCTCCCTTTTCCCTCTACTCACCCAAAGTAAGTACAGCACTTACTTCTGGGTTTCTCTGGTGTCTGTACATGGTGGAGAGAGGGACCCCTGAGATAGTCTTGCCAAAGAACTGGGTTTACCAACCTCCTATTTAAAAGGGAGCCTTCCCTGCCCCCCCCCCCCAAAATGCAGCTTCTCCACTGTACTGGAAGCTGCTTCCCTTGGAGAAGTCAGGCCCTCAGTATGTTTCCATTATTAAGCAATCTGTATATATCTCTGGTTCCATCTAGTGGCCAATCCTGATAATACAACTAGGGAAGCTGTATTCCTGTGTTTAATTTTTTTTAATTTTCCCCCCATGCAGCAGTTAAGTGAAACAACAGGTGCTGATCCCATGGCAGTCACTGTACTGGGAGTTATGACCAGTGGCTAGTAAGTCAAGGGAGCTGAGAGTCAAAATAGTTTGGGAACCACTGGTTCAGCCTTATTGTAAATGAACATTCATAGGCTTCCACGGAAGGAAAAAGTATAATGCAATCAGAGTTCTTACTCACATGGAGAAACTCTTAAGTGCATATATCATTGTGTTTTTACAGTCCATAGCCTAGGAATGTGTGTGTGTGTGTGCGCGCGCGTGCATGCGAGCCAAATGTACCACTCCCAGACGTTGCCAGTTCACATGTTCACTGGCTATGCAGACTGAGGGATTCAGACCCTTGTAATTCAAAAAGTAACTTTTCCTGCTCTAGTTGGAGGGAGCACAGAAATGAATTCCATTCCCACCCTGCTCAGTGATCCCAGTAAGATGCCTGTATGGTTGGCATACAGTTTTCTTGGCAGTAAGAACAAAGTAGGAGGGTGGCTGAGAAGGGTTCTTACCATTTTCATTCCCTCTGATCCAGACATGTCCAAACTTCGGCCCTCCAGATGTTAAGGACAGCAACTCCCACAGTCCTTTGTCACTGGCAATCTAAGCTTAGAATTTTGGGAGCTGTGGTCCAAAACATCAGGAGGGCCGAAGTTTGGACATGCCTGCTGATCCCATCGTTGCTGTCCTACAGTGCCTCCCCTTTGAGTGTGTAGGGAGGAATGGTATCCCATATAGCATGGCAGGATTCATTGGTTGCTGCCCCAAAATGGCAGAGGGGCTTCAAACGATCCATTTCTGCTCCATTATCATTATCCCTTCTGTGACAACTACTATACTGTTATTTATTTCCATTTATAGCCTGTCCTTCAGCTTGGCAGCCCACGACATCTAAGAATTCACATTAAAATGCCACAGTTAAAACTACCAATTGCAAATACATCACAAATTATACACCTCTAAAATTACAAGTACTTTATCTAAAACCACAGACTACAAGTGCTGGTTAAAAATGCGACAAAAGGGAGACAAAGCAGCAGCAGCAGTTACAAACCAATTCAGCGCTGGTACGCTGCCTGAAAGCATGTGCAAATAAGCTCCTTTTCCTGCCCCTACTTGAGGTGTAATAAAATTTAGCTGTCATTACTTTCAAAATCTCTCTCGGAGGCCCACCTTTCCAAGACCCAGCTTTTTCAGCTTTGGACTGTAATATGAAGCCATTTACATTCCCTCTGTCGTACTTATAAGTTTGGAATTGTGGCTTTTGTTTACAGACTTTTCTAAGCCAGGCCGCCTACCTTCCCGTTATCCAAAGTGCTGGATTCTGCATTGTTTATAAAGCTATGTTTTATGTCGATACTGGGAAATAAAATGGATTTAGGGTAAAAAAAAAAAAGTAAGATTGGTGCAAGAATAAAGACATCAAGCCCCAGTCTTGGCTGTGGTATACCGTAAATCGCCCTAAAACCATGGGGTCTGGGGGGGGGGAGATACTGGGAGAGGCAGAACAGAAGACAGTACAAATAAAAGCCTCTCATAGGAACCTCTGATAGAACGGAAGTGAAATGTCCTTGTGCGCTATGGGTATGACACATACACATTTATTTATTTAAAAAAAATTATTGCCACCAGAGGCCTGGACTGCAGCCACTAGGTAAAATCGCTTCTTTTTAATCTGACCCTGATTATTCACAGTGGGTTTTGCTAAAAAATTTCCCAACTTTCAAATGGAACACATGCTTTTTGCATCACTCCCCTCCCCCCAATTCCCTCAAGCGAGCAGGGACTTTTAGACTCGAAACATCCAAATTGAGGGTGGGAAGAAGGGAAGGGGGGGTGGCCAAGGACTATGCTGTTTTGTTTGATATGCTGGGTGTTAAACCGTATCCGGGACTTTGAAGCAGTCTTAACACCAGCCATGCTTCCTGATACCATCATTTGGTGTATTCCATCTCACCAAAAAGATTCTCAGCGCCTGATAGACTACATCCTTTATCAAGATTGTGTTTCTGGTACAATGCTTTTGATAAAGATAGCAAGTTGCTATCGAAAGCTTAGCTTACATTTTTTGTTTTAGTAGTGACCAATAAAGGTATCACCTAGTCTACTTTTACATTTATTTATGGGATGGCCTCAGCCTAGAGTGATTTTTTGGCTTGATCCAGGCAGGCTCTTTTTATGGCCTCAATCGTACCCACATCGAAAGAAATAAGGCCTCAAGCTTTTCCAGAAGAAAGGTATGCTTGAATACTCAGTCTCCTGAGTGTGCTTCTTTCTGCAGCGATGAGCGAGAGAATGGAAAATGAAAAGCCCCCGGATTTTACTTTCAGCTAAAAAGGGAAATAGCCAAGCAAAGGCCGTTTTACCATGGGAAAAGGTGAGGCGACCACCTCAGGCAGATTTTTGGCCGTGTGCAGGGGCAGCAAATTTCAGGGAATGTTGCTGGTTACTTGTGTACAAGTGGTACCTTGTATAAAGGAATTAATTTGTTCCAAATGAAATTATGTTAAGCAAATTTTCCTTTATACACATTTCCCATAGATTGCATTGAAAACAGAGTAATCCCTAATCGCGACCATCTTTATGTTGTATGGATTCGTCCCACAGGTGATGCTGTTAAGCAAATTTCCCCTATCTCCAGAATTTTTTATGTTGTACAGATTTTATGTTATACACAAACCGTGTGTTATACGAGGGTCCGCTGTATTTTTATTACCAAGGATCGGGAGAGGTATTTGGGGGATTTTTGGCCTTGTGTGACAAAAAACATGGCCCAGAATCCACTGCTATCTGTCACCAGTGGAAATGGGAACAGATGCCCTCTACCTTGCACCATCCTCCATCCTCATAAAATATCAACCCAGAGGACTAGAAAAACTCAAAAGACTACATTTCCCAGAATGCCTCAGCCAGCTACTGGCCACACTGCCATAAGGATTTGGGAGAATCACTTTAAAAAAAGATGATTCTAACCCTTGGGAAAATCTCCAGAGTGAGTTTACTGCATAGTAGAATGCAGAGGGTATGGGCAAAAGGTCCCAGAGCTACCCTGAGTATCTCACTGGATCTAGCCCCTAGGTAACTCCGGATACTATGCACGTTGACTTGGGTGGGCGGGTGCTACTTGGCTTCAGACAGCAAAATGTGTGGCAGGGCTAGCTCTATTCCCAGGGTTAGGACAACCTGCAATCTAGAAGTAGAAAAATACAGAACATTAAAACGTCAGGGTTTTCCTAAATGTACTGGATCAGTGCTTCCTTGTTTCTTAAATGTCAGCATAATGGAGAGAAAAAAGGCTACACAAATTTTATGGAAAACTATCTCAGCCCTTCCGAGGACATGTGGCTAGATTGTTTGCGGGGGGGGGGACAATATGCTAAATAGCAGTGCCAGTTTCAAGAGGGGAAGG
>JAHTLZ010000007.1:40239826-40253992 GCA_023846285.1 Phrynocephalus versicolor | reverse complement strand
TCTCTCTCATAATGAAGAAGTGGTTTGCAATCAGTTCATCAAGGCATGATGGTGGGTGGAAGAACGGTTAAATCCCATCCTTTTTACGCTGCACATTAAGACACACAGTGTCACTTGTAATACCCGTGAATGCCTACTGATGAAGCAATAATCTGCATAAACATTCCCTACTGGCAAGTTACCAAAAAACAGAAACACACAAACAGATCTCATTTAATTTTACAACAAGGTTTTTACAAAGACACACCAAAGTCTCAGTCAGGTCTTGCTGTTATCTTGAAAGCAGAAAGCAAAAGCAAACTATGATTGCTAAGATTTGGTAAGGATGAATCACAGAGTCCCTTTAAATGGGATTGGGGGGGAGAGAGAGAGAAACTCCAGAAAGATCTTTCAATTTATTCCTTTCCAGGTATGCTTGGGATTCCCAGTATGGTGTATTAGGACCTTTTCACATGACCCCTAAGATCCGCTGGCCACTTAAATTCGGACCAGAGATCTTGGGGGTTTGTCGCTGTTCCTGTGTTCCCACCGCCTCGGCACTCCTGGCTGCTGGCTGCGTGAGGGGAGGGAGAAGAAAAAGGAAGAAAATAATGCTGGCTCACCGTCTCGCTCTGCTCCCGGCAGCATTCCAGTCTCTTAGCATCTCTTAAAGGGGTGGGGGGCAAAAAACAACAACATCCGCATCAGGAATTTTTCACCCCCGGAGAGCAGGTACTTGAAAAGTGCGCTGGGACGCGCTTAGGTGGGCATGGTCGCACTTAATTTTTTGTAAACTCCGGAGCTGGTGGGGAAACAATTTTAAGCTCCGGATCTGGGAGCCATTTGCCGCGGATTTTAGGGGTCGTGTGAAAAGGCCCTTAGATAGAGTGACAGGCTAGGGCTCCATAGAGCAGATTTCGAACCCTCATTTAACCATGGAAACTCAATGGGGGTATGGAACTTGTAAGACCACTCCTTAAATATCTCACTTTAAAAGCCCTGTTAAGGTCTCTATAAGTCAGTTCAGCCGTGATGGCAAAAAACCCTACCCATTTATATGAGGGGTGGGCGTGAGGGAGGTGCACATGTATGCTTCCCCCAACACTTACAAATTTGCTCAACATAAGACACATAAAGGATCTTATACAGGAGAAGGAAACAGCTAACAACCAAATACAGTGGACCCTCGTATAACAAACAGTTTGTATAACATAAAATCTGTGCAACATAAAAAATTCCGGAGATAGGGGAAATTTGCTTAACAGAATCGCCTATGGGGCAAATCCGTACAACGTAAAAATGGTCATGATTAGGGACTACTCTGTTTTCAATGCGTTCCTATGAGAAATTTAACACAATTTCATCTGGAATGAATTAATTCCTTTATACAAGGTACCACTGTAGATGAAAGGCAAACAAAACTGACTTCATATTTAACTGGGCAAGTTTTGAGCTTCTTTTTGAAATAATTTCAATAAAAATTAGATAGATAGATAGATAGATAGATAGATAGATAGATAGATAGATAGATAGATAGATAGATAGATAGATAGATAGATAGATAGTAAATTTATTATTTCTTTTAAGAATGAAATACTTGAGGGGGGAAAACAGCAGTTCTAAAGCATTTAGTGAAAATAACACTTGCTAGATAGGAGGGGACAAAAGAACAGAAAGTGACATAAATTTCCCCTTGGATTTCAAGGTAGGATAATATTCTTGCTTTGCTGGTAGAGAGATGGAAGTCAACTTGCAAGAGACTCTGTAGGACATGAGGATGACCACCCTCCTTTTAACCTCCTAGAAAATGCTGCTGGTTTCTGTGCTGCTAGAAAGACTACAAATCCCATTGAACCCAAAGAAGCAAGGGAATATGGGAAGCTGCCTTTCACAGAATTAGACTGTTGGCCCATCTTGCTTGTATTGGCCATTCTCCTTGCCAGGGAGAAAGCCAGGACGTGATAGTGGGGAAGCAAAATAAATAAATAAATAAAGCAGGGAAAAGGAATATCACGAGCATCACAGAGTATTGAATGTATGGTTCTAGTCTACCCCAAGAAAGGTGACCTCCTAGAGAAGGTGGAACCCAAAGAGAGAGGCCTGACACTAGAGGGAAGTGGGTTGGTCACCCCTTGTGGCGTCTACCCCTTTGTCATGAATAATTTATGAGATACGTGTCTGTGTTGATTTGTTGTTTGTTGACCAATGGGAAAGTTTGGGGGAGGAGCCTGAGTGATTCTGAGGCTCAGCCCATCACTGAATTGGTCAGATAGGGACCGAGAGAGAAACAGATAGGGACTTACAGAGAGAGGGATCAGATAAAGAACTGAGAGAGAGAAGAGATAGGGCTTTAGAAACTTTTGAGAGAACATTTAAGTGTTGAGTGTCTATAAACTTAAGAACTGGGTGTGCAAGTAACCAATTTCATCTGTAACCTAACCTAAGTGTATTTGAGCTATATTCTACCGTTTGGTTGTACCTGAACAAGTTACCCTTTATGCTTTTACTTCTACTTTGTTATAAATAAGCTTCCTTTATCTTTATTCAATTTAAATCAGTCTGGAAAGCATTAATTTACTAGAGAAACTAGTTGGTGGCAACAGAAGAGTGAATTAGAGGTGGTGCTTGTCAATAGCCTGTGAAAGGGCCACGGGCATACTGTAGGAACATCACACCCCTCTTGCCAAACTCTGTGTGCGAGCTAGTGTACACCCCTCCACAAACCTACGGACTGCTAAAAGAACAGTTTGGTGGAGCCACAACCACCACCTTGCTCTTAGGGGAGGTCATCTCCAAACAGCTACAGGACAATTGGCTAAGTTTGCCACGGTCTATTTGTGAAGAAGGATTGGTCGAGGTTGTTGTTAACGATCCACAGTTGTGGTGTAAGAGGAGCTTGCTCCGTGCACCTTATGGCACATCATCTATTAAGAAAGAGGGGGCAAACCACCCAGAGGAAAACAAGAGCCCAACCAGAGCTGCAGAAGCCTTTGCCGGTGGCAGCTACAAGTGCCTATGGCAGGCATGTCCAAGCTTCGGCCCTCCAATGTTTTGGACCACAACTACCACAGTTCTTTGTCATTGGCAATACAGGCTTGGAATTCTGGGAGTTGTGGTCCAAAACATCAGGAGGGCCAAAGTTTGGACATGCCTGGCCTATGGTTTCTTTTTAATTGTGCCATTTAATGACACTCCTGTCCCCAAGGAGCAGCTTCCTCTACTCTCCTCCCAAAGGATGGTTTAGAGAAGCAGAAGGGAATGTTTTTTTGTTTCCCTTCCTTCTTGTTTTTCCCCTCCTTTAATGCAACAATATGTTGGGTCTTCGGGTAATGTTTTTGTGCGTTTTTAATCGTGTTGTGAGCTACCTTGGCCCCAAAGGAAAGGGCAGGATGGAAATTGGATAGATAAAGTGCCTTGTGGTTATTTTGTTTATCTTTCCCTCTTTTGCTCTTTTTGAGATTGAGTGTGGAATCCAAGTCCACTGTTGTTATTATTGGTGTCTTGATATGGTTAACTGACCACATGAGTATGCGTTAGCCTTATTTAAAACTCCTAAAATGGTTTAAGTGAATTGTAACTGAGTTAATGTTATGATGCAGGAGAAATCTAATTACAGTTATTGCATTTATTGGATTTGGAGAGCCGTGCTGAGTACAAAATATTATGGAATGTGTGCTATGTGCAAAAAAATGTTGGCCACAATGATGAATCCGTGCTGCTTCACAAACATAGAATGGATTAAATTTTGCACTATCTATGAAAACGCGGGAAAAAGGCAAACTCAGTTTCCTCCTCCGTATTAACAAACAGGCTGCACTGAGGTTTTATGCAGTGCAAAAACAAGTGTTTCCCTTGTTATTAAACAAATTAGGGTTTTCTGAAGACTAGTATTATTACATGCATTTGTATCCCAAGGAAACAGTGTTTCCCTGCAGATATGCCGGCCACATGGCCACGGACTTGCACAACACAAGCTGTTCGGCTTGAATATGGAGTCATGTCCAAGAGTTGGACATGACTAGCACGCATGTGCAGGGGGAACCTTTACCGTTACCCAAAATCTAGAGCATCAGTGGAATAATATTACTCCAGCTCACCTATCACAGTAATTCAGAATTTCCACATACCGTATTTCTATACGTAAGAACATAAGAACATAAGAAGAGCCATGTTGGATCAGGCCAAAGGCCCATCTAGTCCAGCTTCCTATATCTCACAGTGGCCCCACCAGATGCGTCCGGGAGCACATGAGACTAGATAGCTGTCTCCTGATACCACTCCCATGTATCTGGTCCTTGCAGTACCCTGGTTTTAAGCCTGGGGATGATACATCATCATGGTGTGTAACCTGTGATGGACTTCTCCTCCAGGAATCTGTCCAATCCCCTTTTGAAGGCATCCAGGCCAGATGCCATCACCACCTCCTGTGGCAGGGAGTTCCACAGACTAACAACGTGCTGGGTGAAAAAAATGATTTCTTTTGTCTGTTCTCACTCTCCCAGCCCTCAATTTGAGTGTATGTCCCTTAGTTCTAGTATTTTGTGAGAGGGAGAAGAGCATCCTTCTATCCACTTTACTCATGCCCTGCATTATTTTGTACATCTCAATCATATACATCTCGGTTTGTCATGAGTGAGGACATGTAGTCGCACAGGCTGGCTCTTCTCCCAAGACGCACAGCAGGACTCCCAATTTCTGTCTCTGCAGCCAAAGTTGAGCTAACAGGCTTTAATTTATAGCCTTAACTTGATTCTTCTTTGTACTTGGTATCCAGCAAGCATGAGATACGCTCTCACAATATTGCTTGCCTCCTCTTAAATTCAATCTCATTTCTTCCCTGCTCCTAGCATCTTCTCATTGTCAACTCAATGTCTTCAAATCAGAAACCCACACGAAAATTAGACTTGCCTCACGGGCATTGTGGTTTCTCACGGAAGCTAATTTTCACATACCCTGAGTAACCCAGGTAATTCAAGAACTGCTGTAGAATTGTAGGGGTGTGTGTGTGTGTGTGTGTGTGTGTGTGTGTGTGTGTGTGTGTGTGTGTGTGTGTGTGTGTGTGTGTGTGTGTGTGAGAGAGAGAGAGAGAGAGAGAGAGAGAGAGAGAGAGAGAGAGACTGCTTACCAATATCAGGAGGTTCTTCTTTCCATTAATAAATTCTTCCAAACCCAAGAGGGACTTTGGGGTTGTAGACTTGCTATGTCAGACAGACCAGTTCAGATCATAAACAGACACATGTCAGCCACTGCAAGGAGACCCAAAGAGAAGCCAATCAGGAAAATGACTAGAAATATTGCACTGACCACCTGTTTGTGAATGCCACGGCAACTCTTTACATATAGCCGCTTCTGTCATGAAGCTCACACATAACGTCAAGGGGCCATGTGTTCCTTCAGCCTCACCCTACCTCACAGGTTTCTTATGAGGATAAAAATGAAGAAGAGAAGGAGGAAGACGATATGTACCACTTGGAGCTCACTGGAGAAAAAGGCGGGAAAGAAACATAACACACAAGTGAAGTGGAAAAAGGACTCTAAGGGCGTTTATACACAACCCCTAAACTCCGGGGCAAATGGCTTCCAGCTCCGGAGCTTAAAAATGTTTCCCCACCAGCTCCGGAGTTTACAGGAAATTAAGTGCGACCATGCCCACTTTAGCGTGTCCCAGCGCACCTTTCAAGTACCTGCTCTCTGGAGGTGAAAATTCCTTGATGTGGTGTAACAATAGTGAGTGCGGGGCTCTCCTCACTTCTGTTTGTTGTTGTTTTTGCTCCCGCCCCTTTAAGAGCTACTTAAGAGACTGGAACGTTGCCGCGGCAAGAGCGAGAGGCAGAACGGAGGTGAGCCGCGTTCTTTTCTTCCTGTTTTTTCTCCCTCCCCTCACGCAGACAGGAGCAAGGAAGTGCGGAGGGGTGGGGACACAGGAAGAGCGACAAGCCCCTAAGATCTCTGCTCCGAATTTAAGTGGCCAGCGGATCTTAGGGGTCGTGTCAAAAGGCTCTAAAACACTACTTGACCAAGCTCCAATTCATTTGTACTGTTGCTTCTAAGCTCCAGCATAGCTGTGCTGTAGTCAGCAACTTGAATATCTATGTAAAGTGGGGTGGTGGTGTCCCAATTTACCCCAACCAATCTTTGTTCAGACTGCTATAAAGATTCACTTATTTCCTGCAGTAGAAGACAGTTTTCTCCCTAGTATATCAGAGAAGTTTCCAGCATCTTATTATAGGCTATTGAAGTATTATGATCTCCTTCCCCTGATTTCGTATTTTCAAGGGTAAAAAGCTTTTAGTTACATGCAAGGCAATTCCGAGAGTATTAGAAGAGGACACGAAATTGCTATCCTTCAGTCGGCGGATAGATATTTTTCCCCCTGCCAAATTACAGGCCTAAATCAAAACTGACCCACCATTAGCAAAACATCGCTTTTACAGTAAGTGCAGCTTTGAGAGTTTCCCTGCTTTCCAACGACATTTGGAAAAATGAAAATCATCTCCACATTCTGCCAGAATGGCAGGAGGTAGACACAGCTGTCCTGGTGAGGTTTTAGTTATTTTCAGCCTCTCCAAAATGCTTCGCAGGAGATGTACCCTCAGTCTAGGCCAAGGTGTAAGGGCAAAAGAAGAAAAATACACCTTCCTTATGATAAGTGACTACTGCATATGCACCACAAGGATTCATATTCCAGTTCAGCACTCACAAACCTTTCATTCATGCGCATAACACCCCTGTAAGGCAGTCTCCAGGACATGTATAACCTACTAAGGCTCCCTGGGACTCACTACTCCTTTCAAAGATAGCCTAACAATTGACAGTCATCAAAACTTCTGAAGATCTTCAGGGAGTGACTGCCTATTTTAACACTATTTTGGAAGGAACTATGGATGATTGTAGGAAAGGTGAAAATAAGGAAGGTGTGCTGTCTGCTGAGGCTGGGAACGAGAAACAGAAAGGAAATGAGAAGGAATGAATGACAGATGAGAAAAAGGAAGAATGTAAAGAAGAAGAATGATTGTAAAGGGTTAAATACAGATGTGATGGTGGAAGGGATGTGGGTTTATGACAGGGAAATAGACGAATGGGATGAGGTGGTTTGGCAGGAGGCGGGATTAGTGAGATGGGATGCACGAGGTGGGGATATAGACAGATAGTTGGAAGACGGCTGAGGGACAAGGATGGAAGGAAAGGGAGAAGATCTCATGTGGGGACAGTGGCGTGTGGGAAGTCCCACTGAGAGAAGAACTCCCCAATCAACCATGTCGGGAGGTGCCCGTTGGGCATGACACCCTTGTTGCAGCACAGTTTGCCTGGGAGCAGAGAGGATGCCCACTTGGGGGAAGAACAAATTCCACAGCTATGGGAGGTACCATTATTGAGTTCCAGAGAGCAAACAGTTCACAATGTTACTGACAAATTACTACAGTAGGACCTCCATATCCACGGATTCATTATCCACTGATTCAGTTATCCACGGTTGGCAGAGGGAAAACTAAATAAATAATTCAGCAGCCACAAAGCAAGCTACTGTCGCAAAGAGCAGCTGTAAAGCAAGCTACTGTTGCAAAACAGCAGCTGTAAAGCAAGTTACTATCACAAAACAGCAGTTTTGGGGGCGTTTTGGCATTCTCTCTTATCCACGGTTTTCATTATCCACAGGAAGGCTTGGAACCAATCCCCAGCGGATACTGGGGTCCTACTGTATTTTGTAACACTCAAGAAAATGTACAGGAGGAAGAGAAAAGAAGTTTTATTGTTGATTCGTTTGAAAATAAAAGTTTTTTAAATGTTAGATCTGACTCCATCATCAATCCATTAGAAAACATCAATGTGAATTAAGGATATAATGAACCCACTCACATACTATTACATATATTTTGTTTTTAATTTATTGTATTTATGTAGCACATCTCCTCCTGCAAGCTCAAGGCAGCCAATATAGTTCCCCTGCCCTCTGGTTTATCTTCACAACAAGCCAGTGGAGTAGATCAGGCTCAGGGGATATAAGTAGACCAATATCACCTAATGGATCTCATTGCTGACTGGGGAATTTGAATCCAGATTGGTTGAGTCCTAGTCCAGCACTGTGGACAGGAGCACAGACTGTTTTCAAAGAAAGAAGTGGTTAAGAGATCCTGACATTACAGCCATGAAGGAACTGGAAAAAGATCATTGAGTGCACAGATGTGTCACTGGATAGGTACCAAGACTGCCAGAAAGACAATAGGTCCTTACAGCAAATCTAACCTGGACTAGTCTGGAAAAAAGGCGCCTGAGGGGGGATATGATTGAGACATACAAAATAATGCAAGGCATGAGGAAAGTGGATAGAGGGACGCCCTTCTCCCTCTCACAAAATACCAGAACTAGGGGACATCCACTCAGATTGAGGGCTGGGAGAGTAAGAACAGACAAAAGAAAACAGTTTTTTCACCCAGCGCGTTGTTAGTCTGTGGAACTCCCTGCCACAGGAGGTGGTGATGGCATCTGGCCTGGATGCCTTCAAAAGGGGATTGGACAGATTCCTGGAGGAAAAGTCCATCACAGGTTATAAACAATGATGGAGATGCGTAATCCCCAGGCTTAACACCGGGGTACTTCAAAGGCCAGATGCAGAGGAGTGGTATCAGGAGGCAGATATCTAGTCTCATGCGCTCCCAGACGCATCTGGTGGGGCCACTGTGAGATACAGGAAGCTGGGCTAGATGGGCCTTTGGCCTGATCCAGCATGGCTCTTCTTATGTTCTTATGTTCTTATCTGTGGAAGCAAAACTCGAAAAACTGAGGCTGTCCTACTTTGGACACATCATGAGAAAGCAAGATTCACTGGAAAAGACAATAATGTTAGGAAAAGTTGAAGACCAAAAGCAAGATGGATTAACAACTTAAAAGAAGCCATAGCCCTGAGTTTACAAGAGTTGGACAAGGTTGTTGTGGTCAGGCCTTTTTGGAGATTGCTATACACTGGAGGCAACTTAACAGGACATAACATTACTGGATGGTTGACATAAGGAAGATGGAGGGCATAAGGATTGCCAAAGCAAAATATGATCTAGGTCACTCTATATCTGATGCGTCAGTCTTACCTTATATTTATTCATATTTCCAATTACATATTTACTACCAGCCTTCTCCAAGGAGATCAGCGGGGCTTATGTGCTTTGCGTCTCTCCTGCCCCCCACCTGATGTCTGCAAAAGCACCTCTCCAAAACCAGACAGAGCTGATCTGGGATCTGAATCCATGCTTCCCTTGCCCATCTCATTCCCAGAAAGTAACCATCCTGTATCCTGTATTACACTATTTTGCAGGACTCCAGCACACAGAGCAAGTACTAAGTCACCTGGTGCTTAAGAACAACAATAAAAATAGAGTAACTACAATACAGTCAAAACTTTCTCTGTCAGGGTGCACCTAATGCTTTTTTTTGCAACTGGAACACTAGTTGTATCTCTCCTTGCAAGAGTTGCTCTAAAAATAAACAAGTTTCCAAATGCGCCCCTTGATTTCATATGGAAGCAGTATTTGTACAAAAGGTGTGTTTGGACTAGATTTTGGTCTACGTGTCTCTCATTTATACATCCAATCAAATCTCTTGGAAATTCAGGGAACAGTTTATGCTAGGAGAGGAGGAATAAGACTATTGTATAAAATACTGCACAGGGAGCAAGTCAAAGAACAGCAGTTAGCATTTCCTAAAATAACTGAATATTGGATGGATGCCTCTATGAACAAGTTTTGTTCACTACATTAACTATGGCTGCTGAAGACAAAGAACAGGTAACACCAGAACAGAACACAGGGAAAGCATTGTTTCTTGGGATGTATGACCTTGAACTGCTCATGAAGGACTGGCACAGGTAAGATTCTATCTGTTTGAAACTGTTCCAATTCAAATTTTAACCTACAAATCTATTCCTAGGATCTTCCCATTAAGGAAAGAAGTCTATGCTGCATTGTCAACAAGAAGATTAATACATGGAAGGGAGAGAATAAGATGTCACTTACTGACAGACATCCCTAACCCTCCATGCATCCAGCAGATACCCATCAGAATTATGAAAAAGGACTTATGTACAGGTGGCTATTGAATTGAAGAAATCCATTCAATGGCCGAAATCCTATTGCTTTTACTACTGAAAAACACTCCCAAGTGATGTCACTAGCAGGGAGATGTTTTGATAATGACATCTTCCTTCCGTCCCATGGCTCCCATGCAACAAAAGTAATTATACAGAGGTCAAAATGCCTATGACGCCATTACCATTCTGCAGAGAAAAGACAGACAGACAGACAGACAGACAGACAGACAGACAGACAGACAGACAGACA
The DNA here is from genome assembly GCA_023846285.1 of Phrynocephalus versicolor. Taxonomy (NCBI): domain Eukaryota; kingdom Metazoa; phylum Chordata; class Lepidosauria; order Squamata; family Agamidae; genus Phrynocephalus; species Phrynocephalus versicolor. The sequence continues at coordinate 40,243,685 of JAHTLZ010000007.1, read as the reverse complement.
GACAATGCCCACCAAGACTGGCCTTGGTAGCTAGATGGGTTGTTGGTTGGTTGGTTGGTTGGTATATAGGTAGGTAGGTAAATTGATTGATTAATTAATTAATCAATCCCAGGCTTCTCCAGTGATCTTAGCTACAAGTTTTCTTGGCTTCCAGAACACTCTATTTATGTAGGCACTGAAAAGCTCTCAGGTGATTACGTTTGGGATTTTAATTTAATGATCAGCAGAGAATATTGTGGCCCTTCTTCTTTATTATTATGTTTTCTCTATGTGTTGATTGTTAATTCTTCCCTACGAGCCTGCCCGTACCCTAAGATCAGGTGAAGAGGCCCTGCTGAAGGTGCCATCTGTTAAAGAGGTGAAGGGGGTGGCATGTCGAACTTTGGAATGCCCTCCCAACAGAAATATGCCTAGTGCCGACGCTTTTGGCTTTTCGATGCCAGGCAAAGACCTTCCTCTTCAGTCAGCATTTTAATTACGGTAGATGGCGTTCTTTTAGCTGGACACATGAGCAGCAGGATTTTATGATTTTTATATTGATTGTTTTAAACTGTTATTTTGATGGCTTTAATATGTTGTTGTACTGTATAGTTTTCACTGCTGTATGCCATGCAGAGACTACCTGGTAATAGGGCAGCTAAAAAAATTACACAAATAAATAAATAAATAATGTTGTTGCTGATTTTGTTGTCATTGTTGTTGTTTATAACACAAGACAAAACAATTTGGGAGACCTCAGATATGCAGCCCAATAGGAAAGATACCTCTTTTGTCACAGGTTTTCCCCCTCACCTTTGCCACTTGTAACTGTTATGTGTCAGGGCATGTGTTTGAAAGATAAGATAATGACTGTCAGGGGTTACTGCTGCCCAATAGACAAACCAGTCTCCTCTTCTTTATGAGGAGAATATCGGAATTGCCAGAATGGCACGCGCACTGTTTCTACAGAAATACCTCTTGGGAAGAAAACAGAAAAAGTGAGGCATCAAATGGTCCTGAGGGAACCTTTGTACAAGTGAGATTATCGCTCTCTTGGAGATTGAAGCCTTTCTACAGAAGGCCGCCAGCTGCGATGCTCAGAAATTGGTAAAAGCAGAATCTCTAATCAGAACATCCAGAACACCTTTTGGAGGAGAAAGGCGGGATAAAAGTATTTAAAATAAAATAAATAAATCTTGACAGGGGTTTTCCCCTCCCCCTACCCGGATGCCTACATCAATAATTTTGAGCAAACCTAGGGTTGAATTAAAACCACAAAACTCCTTAATTCAAGACATGTCATGGGTTTCTGAAAACACTGGAGAGACAGGTTAAAAACACACAAAGAGAGATACACACTTTAAAAACAAACCAATTTTTCTTATCTATGCTGTATAAGATCCACCCGTCACTTATATTTGGCCATCAAGAGCCAATTTTAACGGAAGCCAAGGAAGAAAGGAAAAACAATTTGCTGTTTTCTTTTGATCCACCTCAAGATTATTAAATCTAACTGTAAACCATTGCAGGATGCCCAGGATGCAATGCCATCTGATCACAGGTTTAGCTTGGTGTTGCCTTTGCTTTAAATCAACAACAGCTGTCAGGATTCCTTTCAAGAGAGGGGGGCACTTATCTTAATGGTGCATTTATTTGCTCAGGATCAGTCACAGCTGGGGAGGGGGAGAAAGGTAAAAAAAAAGAATTTTTCAACCCACCGCACTTGACAAAATGTGTTTAAATCACTTATGAGAGACAGCGGTAAAGGGTACCGTAAAGAGAGGCACGCAGCGTGATTTGCAAAGTATTCACTTTTATGAGACAGAAAAATTACAGAAAACGTTTAAGAAGCAAAGAAATAATACAGTGGACCCTTGTATAACAAACAGCTTGTATAACATAAAATTTGTACAACATAAAAATTCCAGAGATAGGGGAAATTTGCTTAACATAATTGCCTATGGGGAGAATCCGTACAACATAAAAATGGGATTACTCCAATTTCAATACATTCCTATGGGAATTTGTATAAAGGAAAATTTGCTTAACATATTTTCATTTGGAACGAATTGATTCCTTTATACAAGGTACCACTGTATTTCACTGTGAATGTATCAGGAATCGTGGTTGCTTGCAATATTCGAGAGCTCTTCCCAGCTCCTCTTGCCCAAACCTTTTGAAAACAGCTCAGCAGATAGAACCATTTGCCAAAATGTCCCCACCCAAAGCATGGATAGGATCCAACTGTTCTATCTGGCTGATTCAGCTAGGAAGTGAATGAGCCTTCATAATAATAGTTGCATGCCATCAAGTCAATTCTGTCTTATAGTGACCCATTCCCTGAGTTTTCTAAGTAGAAACTACTCAGTTATTTACCATTCTCTTCTTCTTCTGCTAGTCCATTGGTTACACGGGCTGGCTGTACTACCAGGAACGGAGAGTGGGGGACTGACCTCCCAGCCTCAAAGTCATTGAGCTACTCAGTCAGTGAATAAGCCCTACAGATTTGCAATTACTATATACCCCAATAAGATGCTGCTATGCCATGCTAGCTGGGTGGATTTGGGCATTTCAATCCCAATAGTCAACTTGCCTAGGTCCTGGTTTACCCATGCCCAATATAAATGCAGTCTGTTGTGCAGGTACCACTGATCAGTGCTTGAGCAGTTAACTTTGCATGTAGAAGGTTTTGGGTTCAAATCTGTCCACTGCTCATTTGAGAGCACAGGCGCAATCAGTGAGCAAAACTTCTGCCAATACTGTATTTTTTAATTCAAAAATCAAAGAAAAACAAAACAAAACAAAAGACACAAACACGTGGCACCTTATAGACTAACTTTCATATTTTAATGTAACGTTTCGTGGAATACACGTCCACTTCTTCAGACATATAGCAGCAGAATGAGATATGAAATATAATATGAGATGGGATATACATTTCATACCAGATACTCATTGGTTGTAGTAGAGATATTTTTTACTGCAGGTGCCTATAAGATAAAACTGCTGGGCCAGATGGGTAAATATTTTCAACAAGTACAAAGGGAAGTTAGTGTATTTTTGGACTATCTTCGGATTTCAGGTCATAAGAGCAGAACAGTAAGAGCTTGCGGTTCTGACAAATTTCCACTTCTCCGTTTGTGGCCAGAGGGCAAGAAATGTTGAAGCTTCTTTGAAAGTTACTTTTTCCTTATCCAGACATTCTGTTTCCGGCTACTGGAAGAATTCCAACATTCTGACAGATTAAGGCAAATTATGTGTATTTCCGTCTCCAGCAGTCTTAGCCAATCAGAAGGTGGTCTTGGCCAACAGGCTTCTAATCTGAAGGCCACATCATATAAGAAGGGAAATGCATACTTCCTGCTACAGTATTCCCATTGTAACTATGTACAACTGGCCCTTTGGAATTCTTCACATTTTTCTGGGTGACAGAAAACTAGGGAGAACACATTACCCCATTTATCCAGGGTCAAGAGAAAATGTTTTTTAGACCAAAGCTTTGTCCTCCCTATTCCAAAGATCGCCTCCAGTGCTCAGCAACAGCCCAATCAACATTTTTCCCTTCCTCCACCAAGCCTTCTGAAAGAGCCACTGAGCTGTAGCAAACTGGGAAGTGGCAACAGTGAACCATTCCTCAAATACACAACACAAAATACCACACGCACACTCTTCCTGAAACGGATGTTGGTTATAGAATCATAGAATCATAGAGTTGGAAGAGACTTCAAGGGCCATCTAGTCCAACCCCCTGGCGTGCAGGAACCCCATCACAATATTTCCGACATATGGCCATCCAGCCTGTGCTTAAATCTATCTATCTATCTATCTATCTAATCTATCTATCTATCTATCTATCTATCTATCTATCTATCTATCTATC
>JAHTLZ010000007.1:40195406-40219335 GCA_023846285.1 Phrynocephalus versicolor | reverse complement strand
TTTCTTTCTTTCTTTCTTTCTTTCTTTGGCACACAATAAGTAACTTCCCCAAATGGAAAGGTAAAAGGAGAAGAGGGGTTATGGCAGAGACCAAATTATTTGAAACATATTGCACAAGTATCACTTGACCGCTCAACCTTGTGTCTTGCTGGAAGGAATAACACGCTTTCATTGGGGAAAGTGCTTCTCCTAATCTAATGTTCTTACCAGATAAACTACCAATTGAACACAGCTGAACCCCATATCTAGCAAAAACAGAAAAGCATTAATAGCAGTACACCGTGTTCCAGTCAATTATTGAATTTTCAATAGGCCATTCAGGGAGCAAGATATAGTTTATAGAAACAACATTACACAAGCTTTCTAAACGCATGCCCACCTCTTGCGCTCGAAACAAATAAACAATGGCTGAACATGTGGGGAAGCCAGCAATGTGGACTTGATCAGAGTAGATAAAAATAATGAGTTTTTTTTAAAAAAAATCAAACTGATTTAAATATTTTTAAAAAATTAAAATCAAATAATCAAAACATTTGATTTTTCTTTTTTTAAAAAAACTGAATCATGGAAACAATGTGCAAAATATTAGTCGCATCCAGAGCGTGCCTACTGAAATTAATGGGGTCTACATAAATGATAACTCCTATTCATTTCAATTGGATTGCTCCATTTGTAGTTAAGAAACATATTTAAGGCACCAAGTTTTATTCCTCCTGCTCACTTTTCAAAAGGAGGGCCAGATTGGGTGAGGTGAAAATGTGTGGGGGCCGACCATTCAGCCACATTTGGCCCCCAGGCTGGACTTTGGACAAGCCTCTAGGACAGGGGTCCTCAAAGTTTTCAAACAGTGGGCCGGTCCACCACCACCCAGACACCACTGGGGGCCGGATCACAGTCCAAAAACAGCTGCGGAGGCTGGCTTGTTCACAAAACAGGGGGTAGGTGGGGGGGGTTGCAATTGGTCCCAGGGGCCGGATTCAGGACCTTGGGGGGGGGCGCATCCAGCCCCGGGGCCTTAGGTTGAGGACCCCTGCTCTAGGACATGGAAGGAGGCGGGGAGGACGCTGCAGCGATGGAACCAGGGGTGGGTAGGCTAGGCAGGTGGCTGGGGGGATGGACAGAGACAGGGATGGCAGGCAAACTGTAAAACCGCAAGCTGACATCTCCATCCAGTATGGGGAGGGGCCAGCAGGTTGGGTGCCACTGGCCTTGACCAAGGAGAAAAGCTCCCATTTCTTCCAACCAGAAAGCAGCCTCCGATGTGTCATCTTTCCCTGTCCCTGGCGCTGGAGAATCAGACAGGAATGCTGGATGATTTATGTCCTTGCACAGCTCCTGATTGGCCAGCACCAGGGAGAAGGAAAGATGACACAACGTAGGTTGGAATTTCTCCCAGCACCAGCTATAGCAAGGTAAGAGATTGGATGATTTTGTTCCAGAGGGTGGGACTGGGTTCCGAGCACCAGCTGTGCTGGCGTGTTTCATTTCGGAACCAGCCCCCTTCCAAAACGAAACGCCCATCACTAATCCCGATTACCCAACCTCTTAATTGTTAGAAATATTTCTACCAGGGCATGTGCAAGCACATGAAATTAGTATAAACTGTCAGTAAGCCATTACAGTAGGACACCCACATCTAGGGGATCAGAATTCACAGATCCATTTATCCACTGCCTGAAAATACTAAATTAAAAAAGGACTTAATTACCATAACTGCCCAAATCCAAGGCAGAGCCAGCCACGAGAGGGAGGGACAGACTATGAAACATATGGATCCTCTGTGGTTACCACAGTCTTCTAGGATAATAAAAACAGGTATGATCTTCAACTGACACAACCCACAGATAGCTTCAACTTTAAATGGTGGATCAGACCCATAGCCCATGTAATCAAGGAAATTCAGAAGTTGAATCATGGAAACTGGATTTCTTTTCTTTTGAGATTGAAATGTTTCACTACTCATCCACATAGCTTCATCAGTCTGACGGAAGTTGATGGAAGGCTTCCAATTTATAGTTCACCTTAGCTTCACACCACCTTCGTCTGAATAAGTTTGTTAGGTGGACAGTGGACTAAATAGGCTTATAAGATATACAATGGTCTGGGCTGTGTGGAAGTCCCACCTATTTGATCCCTCCCGACATCCATTAATTACGGGTCATTAGCCGTGGCCTTCCTGGAGGAGGCATGAAGTGCTTCTGAATTAGACAGATTGTGCCTATGTCGCCCACCTCTGTTGAGAGAGGGATTTTCTATACACGCAGGAATGGCTTCTCTGACTCCTTCCTACAACCACTTATCTTCTAGGTTTCTGTTCCCACAGGAGCCCATAATTCCTCTCAAGAGAGGAAAGAAAGCTGCTCTCTACCAATCTTCTTCATAACCATAGACCTCTATCATGCCCTCTTGAGTGGCCAGGTAAGAAGCAAGTGGAATATGAAACTACTAACCATAATCTGGGCACTGAACAGATCCAGAAAGTTGTGTGATATTTGACAAGTCAAGTCAACAGATGCATAAAAGACATTTACTGAACAGAGAAACTGTCCGTGTCGTTACCTCTTTCTATACATACATTATGATGGCTCTCCTGCTTTCAGAAGTAATAAAGTTGTATGGGTTTTGCTATTAAGATTGACTCATAGAACCATAGAGTTGGAAGAGACCTCAAGGGCCATCAATCCAACCCCCTGCCATGCAGGAACCCCCATCACAGGACGCCCTACAGATGGCCATCCAGCCTTTGCTTAAAAACTTCCAAAGAAGGAGACTCCACCAGCATATTCCATTGCCGAACACCTCTAACTGTCATGAAATTCTTCCTAAGGTTTACATTGAATCTCTTTTCCTATAGTTTGAGACCTTTGCCCCGCATCCTAATCTTTGAAGCCATGGAAAATAAACCAGCCCCCTTTTCAATGTGACATCCTTTCAAATATTTAAACATAGCTATCATATCCCCTCTCAAACTTCTTTTTGTAGGCCTAAACATTCCCCGCTCCCTAAGCCGCTCCTGGTAAGACATTTCTTCCAGATCCTCAATCATCCTGGTCGCCCTCCTCTGGACCCATTCAAGATTGTCAACATCCTTTTTAAACTGAGGTGCACAGAACTGGACACAATACTCCAGGTGGGGTCTGACCAGAGCAGAATAGAGTGGTACTATCACTGCCCTTGATCTAGACACAATGCTTCTGTTGATCCAACCAAGAATCGTGTTGGCTGCCGCATCACACTGATGACTCATGTTCAATTTGTGGTCCACCAAGACTCGGGGTGCCATTTTGTGACCCACCCGCCAGAGAAGTGGAACAGGTATTCCGCAATATTCTCCTTTACTTGCCTTTTCCTTGTAGCTAACCAAGGCCAAATGATGTCACCTGTCCTTATAGGAGAGCTACTGGACTACCTTGGTCACTGCCCTTTTCAGGGATTTACTCAGCTCCCCCTGCCTTCTTTTTCAATCCAGAGCATAATGGCATCCAAAACTGCACCTTCATCCTGGAGGTGCGGATCAGATCATGCTGGAGTTGACAGAGTGCTGACTTCTAAAGCGCCCCTGCATGACTCCATTTAGCAATCCGTGAACAATGTGTCTACACTCTACTTTCTAAAGCCATGGTACCTTGAGGCAGTGAATTCCAGCATGTAATGCATTCCTTAAGTTTACCACGTTGGGGGAGAAGAGGAGCTTTCTTAGGTTCTCTATTGACAGCCAATTCAACTTCACTGCATAACCCCCAAGTGAAAACGTTAATGAAAGAAACTGCTTTCTCTGTTTTGTTTAACACACACACACATAGCTTAACAGCCATTTATATATCTGTACCTACCTACCTACCTACCTACCTATCTATCTATCTGTCCATCTGTCCATCTATCTGAGTTCCCAAACTTCTGGAGAGCCGAGGTAAATTAATTTCTCACTCTCTAAGATGCCAGCTTGCTGCAGGGTTACTTCACAGCATCTCTGAAAAGCTTTATAGATGACATGGATGAGAAGCAAAAGGGATGAACATCAAATCTTCAAATGGCATTAAATTGAGTGGAATCCACGCATCCTCACAGTACAGGTTGCCACCCATCCACCCAGCACTTCCAGGGATGTCAGACAATAACCTCCATGATCCCCAGCCAGGACTGATCTGCAGTGATGGGAAATACAGTCCAACAGGGCAAGATTTGGTGAGGACACTGTCTTGCAAGACGGAAAGAGAATAACAACATTTTTAAAACCACTATTGTCGTGGTGCAGTGGTTAACTGTGCTCACGACCTGGGGTTCAATCCAAGGTAGCCGGCTCATGGTTGACTCAGCCTTCCATCCTTCTGAGGTCGGTAAAATGAGTACCCAGCTTGCTGGGGGAGGGAGGGGGCAATGTGTAGCCTGCATATTGTAGTTAAACTGTAAACTGCCCAGAGACTACTTGAAGTGGTGTGGGGTGGTATATAAGCAGAACACTTTGCTTTTGCTTTGCTTTTGAATGCGGTAAGCTGCCAGAGAGGCCATTGGCTAGATGGGCGAAATTTAATATAATAAATAAACAAGAGCTATTAAAGGGATAATATTGGGAACAACATACATACGATGCTGATATATTTAACACATTCTGAAGTTTTAGGTTAACACTTATATAAGTTATATACCAGCCAATGTTTTTAAAATTTTGATTGTTTGTGTCTCATATATTTGATTCTCCATTTCCATCATCATCATCGTCGTCGAACTGCAGAATAGGAAGGGTCCCTATGGATCATGTCCACCGTCCCCACCCCCCACCAGTTCAAAATTACATAAACAAGATGGAGAACTGGCCAAATCTAAGAAAATATTATCCAGGGCAAAGGTAAAGTTCAGAGCTTCCAAGAATCAGGGGCTCTGACACAGGATGAGCAACGCCTGGCTTGCCATCTGTACTAGAAAAAAAGATCAAGAGCTCTTAAAAGCATCTCCAGATTCTGCAGTATCCAGTGGCAACTCTAAACCATCTGCAGAAAATTCATAAAGTCTTTTAAGGACATACAGTAGCTTCAAATAGAATAGCATACTCCCCATCTTTTGCAGTTGCTGCCCTGTTTTAAAAAAAAATACCTGTGGGAGGAGAAGATTCCACCTTGCCAAGGTGTTCAAGGAAGAGGTGCTAGGTTTGTTTGGATGTACATGCATCACATAATTATAGCCATTTCATACGAGATAAATGCCACAGCTCCATCCTATAGCAACCCGGGATTGGTCATTCAATGCAGCCTTTGGCATTTCCTGCTGTAGTTCACAGGAGACTAACAGAGCTCTTCAAAGGGGAAATTCTAAGTCCTTGAGCAAACTACCAACCCCACAACTCCTTGGGATGCATCGACCAGCTACCACTGTGCATTGCAGAGGCACTCTCTGTATGCTTGAATTCCCTCTCATTTACATCTGGGCCACATAATACTGGGCCAGGGAGGTGCATATTGCCCTCATTCCAGCAGCATCTTCTCCCATTGCAGCACTTAACGCCCTCCAAGGAATGCAAAGCAATGCAGACAACTCCTTACTTTCTATTCACATCAAGGGAGGAGACAATCAGGACTCTGCTCATAGGTGTCAAGTGTCCCGTTTTGGTCGGGACACCACTGGATTTCAGTCTCTTTCCCGCCACCCAGCCATCCTCAGGGCAAGGGACCCCAGTGGCGCCCATCCCGAGGTGGCCCGCGGCAGAGGCACGCTCTTACTGGGGAAGAGGCGCAGGATGCGGGGACATGTGGGAGCACCTCCCAGACCCCCATTGGACATGGCAGCACCGAGCTGAGGAGAACAAGGGCCAGGAGTTTGAGGAGGAAGGCAGGTGGCGGTGGCAGGCGCGGTGCGCTCCCCATCACTTGGATACGAGCAGGCGGGTGGCAAGGTGGGAGTCCAGCGGCTGGGTTTCTAGCCTCAGGTTCAGCCTCGGATTGCTCACCCGCCCGCCCCCAAGCCCTGCCCCCGGACTGCTGGCTGCGCTCAGGTAAGGCAGGTGGGAGGGAGGTGCCGTTCCCACTCTTCCCCTCCCAGCAGCAGCCACCTTCTCTCCTCCACTTTCCCCGGTACAGAGCCAAAATGGGCGTGGGAGGGGTGACTGGAGTGGCCCATGGATGTGCATGCATTTCAAAACTCTCTTCCCATCCTGGCCGGCACCTGGGAAAATTTGACAGGTATGACTCTGCTCAAGACATGAGTTTGATCCCAACAGGATCACAGAGCTGGCTTGAGGTTGACTCAGCCTTCCATCCTTGGCAAATTGAGTGCCCAGCTCACGGAGGGGTGTGTGTGTGTTGCATAACCTGCATAATTAAATTGTAAACTGCTTTAAACACAAGGGGACGTAGAATCAGGCCATTCTGCTTTCACAGGTTAGATATAGGAGAGACTCTCGCCTAAGCTCACCCAATGAATTCCACTAATTGAATGGGGAACCCAAATCACATTCTCATTTTCAGAGCTTGGATTAATCTAGTGATTTTTTTCCTTTGCCTCGGGTAATCTATTAACTTTTAAATTAAGGTGGGTCAAATGCTGTTAATACAGTGAATTAATACAATAATTAGACTATGTTAGTTTAAGATTTACTCGCCGCTTTAATAAGTTTAATGTTTTCTGTGGATCCATTCATCAAAGGCACAGGAAGTGTAAGAGCCACAGACACTGGGTATCCACTTTTAGCCACTCTAAAAAAATCTGAAGTGGGTAAAAAGGCAGAAGGTTCACCTGAGCAAAAAGAAGTTCTGCATATGCTCAAAAGCACTCAAAATATTTTCAATTAAGAATCCTCCACCGTCCACTTCCCAGCTGACTTGTGCAGCTACTATGGTAATTGCTACACTGCTGTACTACATTTGCCTGAAAGTCATCTACCCAGAATAAATAGATAATTCTGTACTAATCTTTTTCAACCGAGACAAACACCTCGTGAGAGAACACAGTCAAGTATTGTGAAAAAGGAGAAGGGAAGAGAGATTCAGATCAGTAGCGAAGTTTAATTGAAGCACTTGTTACATCCATCGTGCTGGTACAAATTCCACCACCATCCCCCAGACAGCAGCTGAACTGTGGGTTTTGCCCTGCAGTACTCTCTGCATCATAGAATCATAGAGTTGGAAGAGACCTCAAGGGCCATCCAGTCCAATCCCCTGCCATGCAGGGACCTCCATCACAGTATTTCCAACAGATGGCCACCCGGCCTCAGCTTAAAAACCTCCAAAGAAGGAGACTCCACCACCCTCTGTGGCAGCATATTCCACTGATGAACAGCTCTGTCAGGAAGCTCTTCCTAATGTTCAAATGGAATATTTTCCTGTCGTTTGAGACCATTGCCTTGAGTCCCAATCTCTGAAGCCATGGAAAACAAACCAGACCCCTCCTCAATATGATATCTGGTCCAAGAAAGTTCCAAGTTGAAGCCAATTTGTAAAAAAAAAATCTAATCCGAAAAATAAACAACAAAAAGCTACTGGGGGAACGAGATAAACCACAGTAATTTATGCCATTTCCTCCTACATGCAGCAAATTCTGTCATTTATACACTCCAGCTGCACACTGGTTGTAAAAACAGGGCATAGGATACAAAAGAGGAAAACTGTTGCATGACATGCCCTTGTATGTGCACTTTTGGCAAGAGGATTTTGGTGCTCACACTGAACTTCATGAACCCAAACTAGAGATGAGCACAAACCGGTTCGTCCCAGTTCATATGGACAGTGCTCCTGCTCTCCCCCCGCCTCCTCTGGCTCAATCACTCCCTCACCAGCCCCAGTGTGCTAGTCCCTTGCAGCTCCTTAACCAATCTTCCAGTCCTGGCAACAGCTCCGAATTCTCTGCCCCGCCCTTTTGGCTGATCTCCCACTCAGAGAAAACAGCAGGGCAGAGAAGTCTGCGCTCTTGCTCATGACTGCAGGATTAGCTGTGGACGTCAAAAAGCAAGCAATCTAGACTCGGGGAGGGCAGCCTTTACAAACCACTACTAGCTTAAACTTTCATTCATTAATTTTACTTTAAACCAAGCCTGGAACAGTACTTATTTGAAGCCACAGAGAAAACAGCCATGGGATTTAAAAGAGAATCAAGTAGAATTTGCCTCAGACAGCTAGCCCATCATAGAGTTTTACCACAAGATGTCATTTCCATAAGTCTACAATTCAGTGAAGACACCAACTCTTCTAACCACTAGATATGACTTTAGATTTGGCTTTGATTGATTTCGAGGCCAACTTAGTCCACCTAGTGAATGGAAGGCCAAATATAGAATCAATTTGGAGTCCAATCCCTATAATATTACTATACAGTAAGGGGCCCCTATCTGCAGGATCAGTATCCACTGATTCACTGCCTGGAAATAGTAAATGCTGAATAACCTCCACCTCCCCCCAGAAATACATACAGTATTTATATGTATTTCCAGAGTATGTTTACCAGAAATGTCCACTAGTGGGAGCCAGAGACCATGCAATATTTCCATGTTTTTCTGCATCCCTGGGCCTAGACGAGTGGTTCTCAGTCTTTGCCAGATGGGTAGAACAGAAGTCCCAAACATCTGGAAGGGGAAAAGTTGAAGAACGAGTGATTCTGGCTCACCTGAATTGGCTGCCAGTTTGCTTCTGTGCCAGATCTGGGACATTAATATATAAAGCCCTAAATAGCTGGGGAGCACGTGATCTACCAGAACACCTTACCCTAAGATCAGCTTTTCATGCCAGCTGCACTTTCCGGGCATTGAAGCTGCAAGGCCTCTGTGACTAGGAGCTTGGCCTTCTCTGTGTTGGCCACCTCTTTCTGGAATGGTCTACCTATGGAGGTATTGCAAATTGCAAACCCGTTCCCTTGTTATTCGTTTTGTTAGGTAACAAAACGAATAACGAAAAGCCCTCTCTAAGAAAAACGAAACGGAAATTTCCGTTTCGTTTCATTTTGTTCTTCGTTCCACGTCTTCTCCTACCTTGCTGCCGCCGCTGCCACCAATCAGCCCTCACAGGAGGGCTTCTGGCTCCTGCAAAAAAAAAAAAAAAAAAAAAGTGCCATCACCCCGTACTACAGCTGATCGGCACTTGAATTTAAAATTAAAAAATGAGCCGGCCTGCGGACTAGCTAGCTGGCACTAGGAGATTTTTTTTTTAAAAAAAAGCACCGACCCGGCCCACGGGCCAGCTGGTCGGGGAATGCATGAATTTTTTTAAAAGGGCAGACCCCACCAGGCAGGTGCGCGAGCAAAATATTAAAAAAAGTAAACATAAAAATAAAAATTAGAAAAAATAAAACACACCAACCCGGCCTGGGAGCCGCATTGTCAGCAAGAGTAAAACAAAAGAAAAAAGAAGAGGAAAAAAGTGCCAAAACGGCCAGGGGCACAGGAAAAAAAATTAAAAAATTAAAATTAAAATTAAAAGTAAAAAAGTAAAAAATGCGCCAACCCGGCCTGCAGGCCAGCTGGTGGGGGCGCACATAAATTTTAAAACAACAACAACCGGCAGACCCCACCAGGTGCGCGTGCAAAAAATAAAAAAAATTAAACATAAACATAAAAATTAGAAAAAAAAATAAAGAAAAACCCAACCCAACCTGGGAGCTGCATGGATGGCAAAGAGTAAAACAAAAGAAAAAAGAAGAGGAAAAAACCCGCGCCGAACCAGCCAGGGGCGTGGGGTGTGTGTAAAAAAACAAAAAACAAAAAACAAAAATAAAAAAACGCGCCAATGCTGGAGTTGAGTTGCTGGGCTGGCCCCAAGCCAGCACCTCTCAGCTGCTAAAAAAAAGAGGCCCACATCGGGGACTTTAAAAAATAATAAGAATAAATAAAAATAATAATGAAATATTAAAAATAAAATATAAAAAGTAAAAGTTAAAAAAAGAAACAAAACTAACAAAATACGAAATGAATTTTTTTTTAAAAAAAGTTCATCTCATATTATACAAAACGAAAAGGGGCAGGGGTAACGTTTCGTGCCCATCTCCAGCTATGATGTTCAAACGAAACATCCGTCTTCAGCAGCTGTTCACCCTGAAATACCAGAAGCTCGGGACATGCATCTCCCTTCCATGCCGTTCACAAGCTACCAGAAGCATCGGTAGTTGAGTGCTGGAAATCTTGACCTGCTCTACTGAATGAGGGTTTTTCCCGGCAACAAGAGGCAGCCTGCTCGCAACACAAGAAGCTTTCTGTTCTACCACAAAGATAGAAACTTGGCAAAGCCACTCTCTTCCCTCTTTTCACAGATTCTGATGGACCGTCTGTGCAACCAACAGGCAAGATGACAACAATCAAGAGACTAATTTATTTCCATCAAGCCGAGCCAAACTGGAAGCCCTCCTCGCTGCCGGCAATCACGGCAACACGCAGCACAATTGTTCTGGGACAGAATCCTGGAACTGCAGGCCAAGTGCTCTAAAGTGCAGATGGAATGTCCTCGCAGAAGGACTGAGGAACATCAGGAAAACGTGTGCAGGTCCTCCTGCTAGCACCAAAGGCCAGGTCCTCTTGGCTGGGCTGAGGCACAAAGTAAGCTCAGCTAGGGGAGTCCACAATCTGTGTTAACACTGTGCGCACAAAGTACATACAGGTGTGTTGGCCCACTGACAGCCTTGTATGACACCGTCGCCATGCTGCTCTATCCCCCAGCCCCTCCAGCCAGCTCAGCCACTTACCTGTCGCTGCATGCTACCCAGGTCCTTCTTCCCCTTCAGCTGACCATTCTGGCAAGGAGATGGGATGCGTCAACCTACCTCCTTGCTGGAGTCGTTGGCATCTGACAAAGGCAGGGACGCCCCCCCCCGGCTCCTGCCCAGACTGGGTGCACCACCAGGGGGGAGAAGGACCCCAATGGCACACAACAACCGGTAAGTGGCCCAGTGGGCCGAGGAGACGGAAATGGAGCAAAGCAAAAAGCAAAGTTTTCTGCTTATATACCACCCCATAATACCACTTCAAGTAGTCTCTGGGCGATTTACAGTTTAATTATGCAGGCTACACATTGCCTCCCTTCCCCAGCAAGCTGGGTACTCAATTTACCGACCTCGGAAGGATGGGCAGCTGAGTCAACCATGAGCCTGCTACCTGGGATTGAACCCCAGGTCAGGAGCACAGTTTTACCTGCAGTACAGGCATTTAACCCCTGCGCCACGAGGCTCTTCTTTAAGCACTGCACTATGATCAGCGCAGCACGGCTTGGCAACAGGAACCCACCCCAGAGCTCAGCTGCAGCCATCTAGCTATCTGGAAGAAGGATTCAGTTGTGGAATTGGTCCCACTGGAAAGAAAAGGAGATTTCCTATTCTTGCAGAGGCCTCTTCCCTTGCTGACTTTCCCCCTGCTGCTGACCACGTGGCTCAGAAGCTTCCAGCTTTTGTACCCTCTGATGTTCTCATGCAATGGGTCTAGTTCAGTGGTGGCCAAACTTTGTCCCTCCAGATGCTTTGGACCACAACTCCCACAGTCCCTTGTCATTGGCAATACAGGCTTGGAATTCTGGGAGTTGTGGTCCAAAACATCTGGAGTGTTGAAGTTTGGCCACCACTAAGCTAGCTCCTTCTTCTGAGACGCTGAACCATCCTTGTCTGAGCGGTTAAGGCTTTGAGGAACCAGGATTGAGAAATCCCCCCCACCCAATCCTGATCAGGGGGTTCTGGCTCACTGAAGAATTTTTCCAATCGGGGTCCATGGCAGAACAGGCAAGGAAATGATAATAACGGATCGTCCATCTCATGATGCCGACCAAAGCCTGGGCATTTATACGGGACAGATGGGCTCTATTCCTTGCTCTGGGAGTCTGCAGATCCACAAAAAACAGAAAAGGGTGGGGGAGAAGAGTTACTGATTAAAACACTATGCAAAAGGGATGGAGTATGAGAAAATCCAGATGGCTGCAGAGAACCTGGCAAGGTATAGACAGCCCAAGCCGGCCTTGATGAAAAATAAGGCTAAACTGCTCTTAATTAACGTTCTGAATTTACTACTCCAAATGAGGGTGAGAACCATTCTTCGGAATGCTTAAAAATGGGACGGGGGAATTACATGCAACCCATCCTATACAGTGGACCCTTGTATAACAAACAGTTTGTATAACATAAAATCTGTACAACATAAAAAATTCCGGAGGTAGGGCAAATTTGCTTAACAGAATTGCCTATGGGGTGAATCCATACAACATAAAAATGGTCGCATTTAGGGATTACTCTGTTTTCAATGCATTCCTATGCAAATTTGTATAAAGGAAAATTTGCTTAACATAATTTCATTTGGAACGAATTAATTCCTTTATACAAGGTACCACTGTACTAGCTTTATCCACATCCAAGATAGTTAAGGAAGCCCTCCACGTACCTAAGCAGCAGCATCAATCCTTCTACACAGGAGTGGTTGCCACCAGGACCGTACAGCCAGAACAGCACGGGTGAGAGACGAGACGGGAGGTTTGTGGGTAGGGCTAGACTCAATGGATTCAAATTCTCATTTGGAGCTGGGCCAGGCTCATTCCTTCAGCTTGACCTAATTCGAACTACGGCTGTAAGGATTAACAAGAAGAGGAACAAAGCTGTACCCGCTGCCTTGAGTCCCCTCGAGCAAAGACCAGAAGATCCATATAGGAAATTTAGAAGTACAATGTTTTGAAAATAAAATACATAAATGATGGGGCAAACACATCTCAGGAAGTGCAGTGGTGCCGCAATCCCCGGCAGCAGGCTCATGGTCGACTTAGCCTTCAATCCTTCCGAGGTCAGTAAATTGAGTACCCAGCTTGCTGGGGGGAGGGGAGGGGCAATGTGCAGCCTGTATAATTAAACTGTAAACTGCCCAGAGACTACTTGAAGTGATATGGGGCAGTATATAAACAGAACACTTTACCCTGTCTAGGTTTTGCTGCAGAGAAGGCAAGGCAAGGCAGTGTAGCATAACAGTACCGTTGTACTTAGGACTTGGGAAAAGCACACCCAGCTCTTATTCCTATTCGGCCTTTGATCTCAAAGGGTGATCTTGGACCAGCCATGCTCTCCTCCTTGCTAGATCTACCTAGCAGGGATGTTGTAGGGCAGAGAGCTGAAATGAATTGTGAAAGCAGATTGCACTGGTTTAATACTTCAGACATTAGGAACTTTGAATCATTGATTGACTGCACTTTTAGACAAGAGACTACAGGTCTCCAGGCACTATTTTATGTGTTAAACATTAGGATCCCCCTTGTCTGCCAGATGAATATCCAGACATTCACTTACCAACAGTCTGAAAATACCACATCCCCACCCCATCTATAGGATGTCCCCATGTATAAAACGACCCCCACTTCCAACACAAACTTATAGTTCTGCAACTGCATGGTTCTCTCCTTGGCTTATTTCAGTGTATAAGGCAACCCTCAATTTTTAGTCTAACAATTTTAGGCAAAAATTTCATTTATACACAGAAAAATATTAAAAGAAAAATCCTAGAACACTGTTTCTCAGGCTGAAGATACCAGAACTAGCCACTAGAGGGAAGCAGAGACCACAGTGTGTTACAGTATTCACTAGACAACTATAATTCTATGATGGGCTTTAAACTTTTTTCCCTTTTTTTCCCCATCATCCTACAACTAGAGAGCTGAAAGGGATCCTATGGATCATCAAGTACAGTTCTCATCAAGGAGGCACAGTGGGGCATAAGAACATAAGAAGAGCCATGGTGGATCAGGCCAAAGGCCCATCTAGTCCAACTTCCTGTATCTCACAGTGGCCCCACCAGGTGCCTCTGGGAGCGCACGAGACTAGATCTCTGTCTCCTGATACCACTCCCCTGTGTCTGGCCCTTGAAGTACTCCGGTTTTAAGCCTGGAGATTACACATCTCCATCATGGTTTGTAACCTGTGATGGACTTTTCCTCCAGGAATCTGTCCAATCCCCTTTTGAAGGCATCCAAGCCAGATGCCATCACCACATCCTGTGGCAGGAAGTTCCACAGACTAACAACATGCTGGGTGGAAAAATATTTTCTTTTGTCTGTTCTCCCTTTCCCAACCCTCAATTTGAGTGTATGTCCCCTAGTTCAGGTATTCTGTGAGAGGGAGAAGAGTGTCCCTCTATCCACTTGACTCAAGCTGTGCATTATTTTGTACGTCTCAATCCTATCCCCCATCAGGCGCCTTTTTTCCAGACTAAAGAGGCCCAAATGTTTTAGCCTTTCCTCATAAGGGAGGTGCTCCAGCCCAGTAATCATTTTAGTCACTCTCTTCTGTACCTTTTCCAGTTCCACTATGTCTTTTTTGAGATGCACTGACCAGAATTGTACACAATACTCCAGGTGTGGCCTTACTATCATTTTGTATAATGGCATTATAATGTTGCCTGTTTTATTTTCAATCCCGTTTTTGATAATCCCTAGCATGCAATTGGCCTTCTTCACTGCTGCCTCACATTGGGTAGATGGGCCTGTTTTTAAGAAGCACGTCATACTCAACTTGGGGTCCTCAAGGGAGAAAGTCAGGAAACAAAGAAACACCCCCCCCAAAAAAAACAAAGATAAATCTCTGAACTAGAGATGGGCACGAAATTCCAAAATGGCGTTTCGTGCTCGTTATTCGGGCCCTGGGGCCCGCTTCGGGTCATTTCCGTTTTTTAGGCACAGGGGGCCCGCTCCGTTTTTCAAGCGTTGTTTTTCAGCACCCGGCGGGAAAGCGTTCCCCCAGCCACGGGGAGCCCTCCCGGGGCCGGGCACCGCCAGAGCCGGTGGCAAGCCTGCTGGGAGAACAATCCCGTGGCCACGGGGAGCCCGCCTGGAGCCGTGCGCTTCCGCAGCCACTGGCAAGCCGGCCAGGTGAAGAGTCCCGCAGCCACGGGAGCGCTCTCCTGGCCAGCTTGACGGCGCCGGCAGTGCCCCGGAGGGCTGGGGGGAGATTTAAAAAGCCCACACTTCCCCCACCCCATCAGGTGGGAGGAGAGAGCAGGCTTTTAAAATCTTCTCCCCTCCAGAAGCTAGCACCCAGCAGCTACTGGGCCCTGGCTCCGGGAGGGGGAAAGTGGAGGAGCACAGGCGGGGAAGATCCCTTTCAGAGCCGCCTTCGTCCCTCTGCGTGCAGAGGGGAGAAGGGGGGACTCGGCTTCCCCGCGAGGCTCAACCGAATGACAGCTGCCCGGCCATCACCCCAGGCAGAGGAGATTGGATGAATGAACCGAACATAACCGAACTAATTTGTTCCAGTTCTGTTCAGTTTGTGCCCAAATTACTCTGGGCTCCGTAATTTTTTCCGTTACAGAACGGAACGGGAAAAAAAATCGTTTCGTGCCCATCTTTACTCTGAATGCAACTCTTTAATAAGCCCATTTGGAACTTCTGAAGCTGACTCACTAAATCTCCACTAAGTCAATGGACCTACACTAGTGTGATTTACTAAGGGTATTTGTACACGACCCCTAAACTCCGCCGCAAATGGCTCCAAGCTCCGGAGCTTAAAATTGTTTCCCCACCAGCTCCGGAGTTTACAGATAATTAAGTGCGACCACGCCCACCTAAGCGCATCCCAGTGCACTTTTCAGGTACCTGCTTTCCGGAGGTGAAAATTCCTGATGCGGATATAATGTAGTGACTGCCGGGCTCTCCTTGCTTCTGTTTGTTCTTTTTTTGCCCCCCGCCCCTTTAAGAGATCTGAATGCAGTGCCGGGACGGCAGAACGGAGGTGAGCGGCATTCTTTTCTTCCTTTTTTTCTCCCTCCCCTCACGCAGCCAGCAGCCAGGAGTGCGGAGTTGGTGGGAACGCAGGAACAGCGACAAACCCCTAAGACCTCTAGTCCGAATTTAAGTGGCCAGCGGATTTTAGGGGTCGTGTGAAAAGGCTCTAAGCTAAGCCACAGGAGTTTGACTTGTGTCATTCATTATACCTCCCTTGTACTGTAGTTATTTCTCGCACTTCTTGTTACCCCAAAAGCAACTGGTAATATGCGACAATGGTGAACATCATTCCTTTTGAGATCTGCTTCCACGTCCATTTCTGGCGACAATAAAATTGCTCAAAACATGCATTTTTCAGAAAAGGTGCAAGCCACAGAGTACAACACAAGCTCCTGGGGCTTGTCTGCCCCTGCTGGGAGGGCTGAGAATTCTCCAGATATAACACACATAGGACACCCCAGACTCTCTCAGTAGAAGATGTGTAGTATGGCAAAGGAGGCACATGGCTCCCAAAACAGAATATAAGGTTTTGACAGGTAATTCTCAACTCAGAAGAGAAGGACAGGGAGCTGTGAATTAAATTTGGCTCGGCAATCAGTTCACGTCTTTCTACCCCTACGGGCTGCCAAACTGGCGCCTGGGAATGCAGGCAGGGTTGCATTATTAACAATTCAAGATGGTTTATCTTGCCAATTATTAGGGTCTCGTTTTAATACTTTCCCGAACATCCTGCAGCAGGCTGTTTTAATAAGAGACTTATGATCTCTCTCTCTCTCTCTCTCTTTTTCTTTCAATTACTATACAAGAATTGTTGAGTTTTAGGGAGTTTAATTCCTTAACAATGAAGTTATGTTTTCTCTCCTTAAAAAATGCACACACATTTTAAGAAAACATGCTGGCTTAATCTCACCAGCATAATTACAACCATTTTGCCACCTTGGGACCCTTCGGGGAGAAAGGCGACATAGAAATTAAGTTGTTTGTTTGTTTGTTTGTTTGTTTGTTTGTTTGTTTGTTGTTGTTGTTGTTGTTGTTATTCAGGGGATTCAACTTCATTACCAAATCAGGGCGAGGATAAGAATCTACCCATAACGCTGACTGGCATATTGACCCTGAAGCTAATTTTTGGCCCCCAAAAAGCTTTTACTTTCATCAGCTGTTAGTAGCACAGCAATTAAATGACTGAAACAAAGCTCACACAGACCAGGATATCAACTCCAAGACCAGAACTGCCCTTCAAAGAAACACGAGTCTCTCCTAAAACCTAGGTAAATAAAAATCAATGCTTTTCTTTTTTTTAAAAATCAAATTGATTTCAATCATGATTTAAATCAGGATTTTTTTAAAAACATTTAAATTGGGATTAAATCCATTTGATTTAAATCAAATCAGGTAAAAAGGTAAAGGTTCCCCCCGCACATGCATGCTAGTCGTGCCCGACTCTAGGGACGGTGCTCATCTCTGTATTCAAGCCAAAGAGCCAGTGTTGTACAGGTCTGTGGCCACATGGCTGGCATGGCTGCAAGGAAACACTGTTTTACCTTCCTGCTTTTTACAGCGGTACCTATTTATCTACTTGCATTTACATGCTTTCGAACTGCTAGGTTGGCAGGCACTGGGGTTAAGAGCAGGAGCTCGCTCTGCTGCGTGGCACCCGGGATTTGAACCACCGAGCTGCCGACTTTGCAGCCAACAGCCATAGTCCACTGAGGCAACACACTGCCTAAAACAAGGTTCATGGCCCTTAAGCACCTTGTTTTCACCATTACAATGTTGCTCCTCAGGAACATGAGGCAAGGGGGGCAAGCGGTGTGTGGTGGTTCTGCAGAAAGAGTGATTTAAAGGGCGCACAAGGGTGTGAGTGTCAAATGGCAACAGGATCCAGAGTGGAACTGGGCTTCCAATCTGCCAAGGTGGCCCACTTCTCTTTTAAACTACAAGCATCCAACAAAAGCATGGCAAGATTTTCCTGCTTGCAAACAGTCTCCACATTTACTTAGGGCAACAGTTCCCAAAACAGCACCTGCTGGTCGCGTTGTAGTACAATCATCTGTCATTCATCCCGGACACCAGTTTGAAATTGATCTAGATTCACAGTGGTTTCCAATCTTGGGCCCTCAGATGTTCTTGGGCTACAACTCCCAGAAATCCTGGCCAGTAGAGCTAGCAGTGAAGGCTTCTGGGAGTTTTAGTCCAAGGACATCTAGGGCAGTGATTCTCAACCTGTGGGTCCCCAGATGTTCCTGGACTGCAACTCCCAGAAGCCTCCTCCACTCACCGTGCTGGAAGGGGTTTCTGGGAGTTGCAGTCCATGAACATCTGGGGACCCACAGGTTGAGAACCACTGATCTAGGGGACTCAAGATTAGGAACCACTAATCTGGAACATTCATGGGGAATATGATACCAGGCACAATTTGATGTGCTGGTTCTATCCAATAACACCCTAAAGAGCTTGGGTTCCAGCTACTGCAGGGATCACATCTCCTATTACGAACCTGTTCAAGTGTTAAGATGATCAGGAGAGGTCTTTTTCTTGGTTTTGCCACTTTGGTTGAGGACACAGGAGAGGGCCTTCTCTGTTTCTGTTCCCATACTCTGGAACTCCCTCCCAAATGAGGCCAGGCTGGCCCCATCTTTGCTATTCTTCCTCATGCAGACAAAGTCCTTTCTCCTCAGGCAAGCTTCCACCTGACTGTCTGCCTGAGTGGCATTTATTAATGGATGGTAGTACTTGAGGACCTTGAATGTATTTTGAAATTACAGTGGTACCTTGTATAAAGGAATTAATTCATTCCAAATGAAATTATGTCAAGCAAATTTTCCTTTATACAAATCCCCATAGGAATGCATTGAAAACGGGGTGATCCCATTTTTATGTTGTATGGATTTTCCCCATAGGCGATTATGTTAAGCAAATTTCCCCTATCTCCAGAATTTTTTATGTTGTACAAATTTTATGTTATACAAGCTGTTTGTTATACAAGGGTCCACTGTACTTTATTTTATCAGGGGGGTGGTAGTGTGATTTGTTTGATCCTTTTCAGTATTTGTATACTTACTGTACTGTTTTTTAGCTTCAAATATTGTCTTTTGATGGCGCAAACTACGTCAGGCCCTTTTTTAAGAAGAAAAGTGAGGTAAAATATTTTAAATAAATAAATACTAGTCAACTGGATCCAAAGAACTACTTTGGGTAGAACTACAGCCTAAAACCTGAACAGAGGTGCATGCCTGGTGCCAAACTCAACATTTTGCCAGTTGGCAGAACAGCAGCCATGAACACAACAGTGATGAACTCATTTATCCTTCCTATTTCAATCACGCCTCCGAGGCATTGCCAAGAAATCACTAAAACTGTGGCAACAAGTTATTTAACCACTTTACCTCCCAAAATAAAATAAAAAAAACTATAATTGCAAACATTTCAACATATAAAGGACTAACTTAATGGAGAAGTAGATTGAGGCTATCTGATATATCAAAAAATTATTCAAGACTGAAAGAATTGGGCATCTTAAGAAAAGGAAACTGAGGGGCGATATGATAGCACTTTTGAAATACAGGTACAGTGGTACCCTGACTTAAGAGCAGCTCGACTTAAGAGCAATTCGACTTAAGAGCAATTCGACTTAAGAGCAGAAAACTCTTGGCAATTTAACTGCCACCTTACAAATTTCAGATATGGTCTACTCGACTTACAAATATATTTTTTTTTCATTTTTTAAATTGTTTTTTTTTAAATTAGATAGGTACCTCGACTTAAGAGTAGTTCAACTTAAGAGCATGAATTCAGAATGGATTAAGTTCCTAAGTCAAGGTACCACTGTACTTGAAAGGCTGCCATAATGAGGAGGAGCAGGATCTGTTCTTGATCAACCCAGAATGCGGGACATGCAACAATGGGCTCAAGTTACAGGAAACCAGGTTTCAGATGAATATCAGGACTGTTAGAGCAGTACAACAATGGAACCAAATTACCTTGGGAGATGGTAAGTAGGCTCTGGTGCTGGAGGCATACAAGACAAATTTCGACCTGGCAGGTATCATATGATTTGTATTCTTCCTTTGAGAAGAAGATTGGACTCAGTGGCCTTGTAAATCCAATTTATTAGTGTTGTTATTTTTATTCCAGTACGTCTTCTTTTCTCACGATCTTCTCAAAGTACAACAGCTTCAGCTGCGCCATTTCTACCTCTACAGAGAGTTTTTAAGCATGATTCGATCTATGATCCACGGCCTGTTTATTTGTCTTTCTACCAGTCCAAGATACCCACACACCTCTCTCCCTCCAGCCCTCTTGTTTTCCAAAACAAGGCAGATGTAATTTATAGGTTGGAAGGATGATGGATTGTATGCACTGAAAGACCTTTTTCATCGGGGAATCCTGATAGGCACAAAAATTAAAGACAGAAGCTTTGCCCTGGGTTTTTTTGGCTGTACATAAAATGAATCCCTCAATTCATTACGATTAAAATCCTGCAAACACAAGCACCTGGACCACTCACCAAATGTAAAGTGACTGTGATTATAATCCGACATGAAAAGGCTTAATATAATAATAATCTTCTTATTTTGAAAATCATACTTTAACCAGCTTAAAGACAGCACGGCAAGAGGGTCTGAAATCTGTAATCACCTGAAGACAATGGAAATTGGCATGTTCTCGCAACTGTGTTTACAATTTCTATTTCAGCTGGAGTTAGGGAAACCATTGTTGGACTTCTACAGGTGATATATCGCCCTAGAAATGAGCTTATATAATCAATAATTCTGCAAATCGGTGCTGAAGAGGACAAAGCAGTTTGGAACATCCTACCACATGGGGTGGGATGGGTCCAACGCCAAGGACCCCCAACCTACATTGGCCTACTCTGTATGTTCCCCTCCCCCATCTCCTCCAAACATTTGCTAATGCTCCCACTGCGGTGTCCAAAGATTCATTTTTACAACCATGGTAACTGGTGGTAGAAACCATCCTTACATCACCAAGGAGACGGCAAGAGAGTGGAGGAAGAAGGGAGGAGACATTAGAAGGGAATGCCCAGAAAGTAAGATAAGGAGAGGAAGTGATGTGGAGAGGAGAGAAGATGGGAGATGCTTCGTGTATTAGTCATAAGCGATCAACTTCCTTGTGAAATCCAACCAATCAAGTCCCTCCTAGCCTTTAAAAAAAGCATTAAAGGCCTGGCTTTTTAAAGAGGCATATGGCGATCGGTAATTTGTTGTGATGTGCTTTCCTGTTTATTGTTTCTCTCCCCCCCCTTTTTAAAGGATTTATACGGTTTTTTCCTTTTCTTTTCTTTCTTTCTTTCTTTCTTTTTTTTTTTGCCTCATGTCAAATTCTTCCATGAAATTATGTGCGTATTTGCTTATTTTACTTGTTTATTCTACTGGTTATTTAATTTGCATTGTTGTTTATTTCTTATTGGCATTTATGTACACCGCCCAGAGTCCCCTCTGGGAAATCGGTGCGGTATAAAAATGGAGCAAATAAATAAATAAATAAATAAATAAATAACATTGAGTCTGATAGGAAAATAGAATTTGAGTTATAGCAGCTCACTTTACAACCATAGTAAGGGAATCAATTATGTTATAATTGCAGGGTTCTGCTATCGGAATTCTGGGCTGATGTCGGTACAAAATTCTGGGCTGATGTCGGTACAAAATAAATAACAACACTTTCAATCATTACCTCCATCATCTTAGGACTGCAGGCCTGAAAGGGACCCAGTGGGGCACGCAGCCCAGCCCCCTGTCAAGGAGGACCCATGGGGAATCAAACTCCCAACCTCTGGCATCACAACCAGAAGCCTAAACCACTGAGCTATCCAGCAGTGCGTATACCTTCTCTAACTCGGTTATCAGCTCTGCTGAACCCTTTTAAAAGACACCATGTTTTGATAACAAAAATTTAGTCACATCCATCCTACCAGCCAACAGGCAAGAACTTGATAAAAGATTGAAAGATGGCCATTTGTAAAATCTTGACAATTGGAACAATCCTATCTGGAATCTGGCAGTATCAGAGAAGCTGACACAGGGAGTGCATTAGACAAGACGTCACATACAAACGAACACCTCTGATATCCCTCTTTATCAGCGCAGGAGCCTTAAATAAACTTTATTAGCAGAAGAACGCCAATCTCCTATGAAAATGCATAGAGAAACTAGATAGATTGATTCAAACAAACATCCTTTCTGCCATGACTCACCCTCGTTGAACTTTTCTTTCCAAGCTCACCAAACACACGTGCAGAATCTCAACACAGAGATTGCAGCAAAGATGTTGCATAATTTTACTTTTGCTTTATTTTCATGTTGACTATGTTATGATAGCCTATTATGCTGATCAGGACAGAATTCTGCTCTGCACTGTACAGACTTCCATACTGTGCTACTGTGCCAATACATATCAAGCTTTAAAAGCAACACAAAAATGTTAAAATGGTTTTGTAGGGTGGGATTCAGCTCACTGATAAAGCATGTGTGGTTCTGAATGGAAACCATCTCAGAATCAACTCTAAATATGTTCAAGGCTAGAGATCTTATATTGCCGACTTGAACAGACTGTACAGGGAATGATGGATCAGGGACCAGATTCAATTTCATGGATATACAGTACTCATGTACTTGCAGTATTGGATAATAATCAGCCAGTCTCCAAAATTCAATTTTTTGACAAGGTCTTAGATCACATGGTGGCATCTCAGTTCTATAGATGAACAGATTATCTAAATCTATTTCCGTCTGGAGCAAAGATGGCTTTGGTTGCACTAGTGGATGACCTACAATGAGAACTGAGCAGTGGAGGGTGTCCCTGTTGGTTCTGCTGAGCCTCTCAGAAGCTGGCAATACCACTGATCAGAGCATATTTCTGGCATTAGTCTTGGAAGGCATTATTTTATATTGGTTTCAGTCCTCCCTGGATGGTCTTACTAGGTAGATGGTATTGGGGGAATCCGGTTCAACACCCTGCCCATTGGCATTTGGTGTCCCTCAACTCTCAGCCCTGTCCCTGTTTTATTCAATATCTACATAAGGCATGTCCAGACTTTGGCCCTCCTGATGTTTTGGACCACAACTCCCAGAATTCCAAGCCTGTATTTCCAATGGCAAAGGACTGTGGGAATAGTGGTCCAAAACATTTAGAGGGCCAACGTTTGGACATGCCTGACTATTAAACCCCTGAGAAAAGTTGTCTGGAGTTTTGGGGATAGACGCCATCAGTATACTCATGACACCCAACTTCATCATGCCTTCCCATCAAATTCCAAGGTAGCCATTGAGGCGCTGCGGGATCAACCGAGACACTTTGTAAATGAGAGCTGGAAGATGTTATATAACTGGGTCAGAAGCAGACGAATGAGTAACAGAAGAAACAGACACAAGGTTGTATATACAGTACTTACTAGAACCCAAAGAAGATGCATAGATGGTCGGACAATTGCGAAGTCCTTAGTCCTTTTGTATAGTATGCGGATAAGTGGAAAGTATGTGACCATAGGAGGTTTTGTTTTTTGCCTTCACTTCTAAGTCCATTTTTTTGTCTTTTGTATGAGTTTGTCAGATTTTTTGTTACCTTTGTTGTATGTAAAATATAAAAAAAAAATCCAAGGAAGACATTCTATGCTTAGATGAACGTTTATTGCCAATGATGGGACTCGGTGTGAGCTAACATAGTGAAACAAAGATTATCACCTATAAACCCCCTACTAAAAAGTTATTACCTAAAACCCCTACACAGCTTGGGCCCAGGATCATATCACTCCATATGAAACTTTGCAGCTTCTAAGATCTTCTGGGGAGGGCCTTTTCTCTGTTTTACCACCTTCCCAAGTTCTCATACTGATGACATAAAACAGGGCCTTCCCAGTAGTTGGCCCCAAGCTCTGGAATGTGCTACCCCAAGAAGCCAGACTGACCCCCTCCATCCTGTCATCTCTATGGTCAGGGCCAAGACCTTCTTCTTCAAGAAGGCTTTTAAGCTTTTAAGTGTTTGGGGAATGCTTTATTAGTAGAGATGGGCACAAAATGAACTTTTGGTTCATTTCATTATTCATTATTTGTTTCGTTACGTAACGAAATGAATAACGAACTGCCCCCTCTAAGAAAAATGAAACAAAATGAAATGAAAATTTCCGTTTCGTTTTGTTTCAGTTCATTCAGTCCTCCTGGCTGCAGGGAAGGATCATGCGGGGGGGGGGAGCCAACCGGCCATGCTACAACTGGTAGGCGGCCACGTGGTCAGCAGTAAAAATAAATAAAAATACAATAAAAATA
>JAHTLZ010000007.1:40170437-40188285 GCA_023846285.1 Phrynocephalus versicolor | reverse complement strand
ATTATTATTATTATTATTATTATTATTATTATTATTATTATTATTATTCATGGCCTATCAAGGTTTTGCCTGTAGCCTAGTCTTGCATTTGTAGAGTACAGTACAGTATTTTGTAATGGGCACACAGGACTCCCTGGTTTTATTTCGATTGAATTAAGAAGGGTCTTGTTCCTTATGCCCTTGGAGGTTCTCAGTCATCCAGGTGAGGTTATCCGGGAGTTGAGTCATTGTAGCAACTGGACTAATTTTCTTGTGGAATCAAAAATTTTCATTGCTCATCCAAGTACAGTATTTTCCCTGTGCAAGACTATATTTGGCTAAAATTGTTAGGCTGAAAATTGAGGGTCATCTTATTCTCGGAAGTAAGCCAAGGAGAGAACAGCACAGTTACAAAACTGTAATTTTGGGTTGGAAAAGTGGGAGTCGTATTATACATGAGGGTGTCTTCTAGACGAAAACATGTGGTAGGTTCTTCAGTCTGATGGAGTTTGTTAGGAGTCCTCTAATTTATGCTCCACGTTGGTGTCACTTCACCCGAGTTTGAATAGGCTGTTTAGATGGACAATGGCCTGGGGTGTGTGAAAGTTCCACCTATGCAATCCTACCAAATGCCCATTAAGCAGCGAAACGTTTCTATCTCTCAAGAAAAAGAAGTCCAGTTGCTGTGACTCAACTTCCAGATAAACTCACCTGGATGACTGAGAATCTTCACAGGCCCTTTAAGGATGGGTTGTTAGCTGTGGCCTTCCTAGTGGAGGTATGAAGAGGTTCTGATTTGTCTGGGGATGGACAGGGGCGTATCTGGGGGGGGAGCAGGAGGAGAAATCCGTGCACCCTCCCACCACCCTGCAGTCCTCCTTTCCTCTAAAGTTTGGCGACAGCACCCCCTCCGCAGGCAGGAGCACAGTGGCGGCCGTGGCACCCTCCTCCTTCTCCTCCTCTTCCTCACCTTGGTTATACCCTCCTGTCCACTGGTCTTGCTGGATTCTTGTTGTTAAATGTTGCAATGTGTCCCTTGGAGGATTTATTTATTTTTTATATATATATTATTGCATTTATTTATTGCAT
Source organism: Phrynocephalus versicolor (assembly GCA_023846285.1). Classification (NCBI taxonomy): domain Eukaryota; kingdom Metazoa; phylum Chordata; class Lepidosauria; order Squamata; family Agamidae; genus Phrynocephalus; species Phrynocephalus versicolor. The sequence continues at coordinate 40,187,217 of JAHTLZ010000007.1, read as the reverse complement.
AACTGTCTGGTTTAGTTCTGTGACTAAGCAAGACAGATATAGACTTCCAAGGATAATTGGAACTGCAGAAAAAATTATTGCTACTAATTTGCCATCTATGGTGGAATTGTATACCACACGAGCTAAAAAGAGGGCGATGAAAATATATACAGATTCCACACATCCTGGACATAATCTGTTTCAATTGTTACCCTCAGGGCGACGTTTTACGGCATTGCATACTAGGACAAGTAGATATAGAGATAGTTTCTTTCTAAGTGCTAACAAACTGTTGAATAATTAATTTTTACTTTTCTTCTTCCTTTTTAAATAATAGGTTATATTGTAGTATTGTACTGTGTTTTTATATAGAGAGAGCATATTTTACCAAAACAAATTCTGGGTGTGTCTAACCACACTTGGCCAATAAAAAGTATTCTATTCTATTCTATTCTATTTCTATACCACTCGCGTGACAGCAAGGCCACCGCCACTGGGCAGTGAAAGTGCAAAGAGCACATGAGCGCACTTAGTCTTAGTACAGGTCTATAAGAGATAAAAAGACAGAGTATGTTTAACTGGAAACGGACATTTTGTTGACAGCAGGCGTAAAATGCCTAAAGGGATACAGTACAATCTACAGAGCACTTAAGTAATGTCTGCTTTGTTTTTTTTTTCCTTTTCCATCTCAATTATAGTCAATAGCTCAATAAACATATGTTGATTTTTTTCCCTTTTAAATATGTTCCAGTCAGTCATACCCGCCTTACTCATGAGTATTCTATACCATTCCTCCTACACAACTCTCCTGCACAAATTAAAGGTCTGATTGTATTTCCATTTTGTGCTTGGTGGTGTCTTTTGCGGCTGCATAAGCGACTGAACCTAGGAAAACAGAAGAAATAGTTCTGCACAAGAGAGACTGTACCCAGAGGGTTAGTACCAAAAACTCAAACCCCTGGGAATGCAAGGGGAAAGGGCAGTAGAAGCTGATTCCCTGCCTTTAATAAAAGCGGCCATGACCCAACCAAGCTGGAGCCCATCAAAGTTTTGACTGGGGACTCCTCAGCCAGAAGGCTGCTGGGAGGAGGGGTGGGCAGGACATACAGGAGACAACTAAAACGCTTGTATCTCATTTATTGTCAAATTGTATATCTCTTGTACTCAAATTATGCATATCTTGTACAAGTACTCACAGGGGGCTTACACTCACAAGTTGAACGTGCCAGTGATAAGACCATGCGTCAAAATCTGACAAATTTGAAATGTTCCTTCCACAACTTTAATCTCGTGAAACAGCAGGAAGCACTTGTCAAAGATCTGCTGACATGAAATGAGCTTTGCCAAGTTTTCTACATGCAACAAACAACAGGAAGGAAGGGAGCTTGTTAGATATCTTTGGGGCGGCAATTAAATCCCGGTAGCGCTACCCTCGAGAACATTCAAGCCTTACTATCCAGACTGTGAATCTGCACTACGCATGTATTGGTTCTCAATCTGTGGCCCACTGAATGTTTTGGATATCAAACATCCAAGATGTTCCTGCCAGAGTGCCAAATAATCAAGGATTTGGGGAGCTGGCATCCAAAAGCTCAGACAGGCCAAATGATCTTAAATTGCTGCATTAGAATTTAGGGGGTGGGTTTTAATTCCAATGCTAAGTACTGGGTAAGTCTATATGGATTAAGGGCTAAGCAACTGTGCATTATATCCTATCAAAAGCTTTAGGGAAGGAACACTGATTAAACATGGCACCTAAACAAAAGATTGTCCAGCCCAATTGGCCTGTTATTTGTAGGTGCTTCTTCATTAAAGATAAAGGTTCCCTTGCACATGCATGCTAGTCATGTCTGACTCTAGGGGCAGTGCTCATCTCTGTATTTAAGCCAAAGAACCAGTGTTGTGCAAGTCCATGGCCACGTGGCTGCCTCTAAAAGGGGATTGGACAGATTTCTGGAAGAAAAGTCCATCACAAATGACAAGCCATGATGGGGTTATGTTTTATCTTCAGGGTTAAAGGCAGGGTGTGTGGTGTGGTGGTGCCGGGGACAGGTATCTAGTTGTCTCATGTGCTCCCAGAGGCCTCTGGTGGGGCCCCTGTGATATACAGGAAGCTGGACTAGATGGGCCCTTGGCCTGATGCAACAGGGCTATTCTTACATTCTTATCCCTTACTACAAAATATCAAGTCCAAGAAGAACATGGCAACCTATACCTGTTGCAATTCCCATCCTACCTCATCTACTCTTTGTCCCAGCGGATCTCTTTCTTTTTGGAGAAAACAGAGGCAAAAAAGGATCTTTTTTTATTTTACATGCTTTATTTATTTTCTACACTAAATTACATAAAACAAATATATCGCTTGTCTCCTGTCATGTTATCGATTCCATCACAGTTTTTCCCAACATTGAGCCCAATATAATTCATATCTTCTTTCCCAGCTTAAATGAGCATATTTTCATACTTAATTTCCTTACTATCTCATCCATATTCTAGCTATCTTTACTTACATCTCTTTTTAATACAAAGAATATACCCTATCTAATCTCAGCAATCTATTCAATCTTGCTGTTTAGCTCTTCAATACTAAGCAATTTAGGATAGATTTGACTAACTATATATCTTCTATATATCATCCACAGTATATCTGCCTATTCTTCCAATGAGTGCCTAATTTCAGCAGTCATCTCTAATTCAAGTTAATACTTTATGGACTATTATAAATGAACTACCTCCTGGTCTATATGTTTCACTTTATGCATATAAATTATTATCTATACCTAACTGCCACTATTCTTTTAAAAATCTAACAGCTTCACATTTATTTATATATCAGGTTTGTCTTCACATTTCCATTTCCCGTTTCCTATATCATACCAATTAACTAGTAGCCTTAGACAATCAGAATACAGAAAACATTTTTATGTAATAAATTCATTAAGCCAAAAAATCTTTTTTTCAATTTCCCTTTTCCTGCCAAGTCCCTTATCTTCGCAGGTTGCTTTCCCCTTGTCAAATCAATTAACTTCATGGGTTGTTGTGTTATCTTGATAGTAATCTTGATGACCACTCTGCTACTGAAAAAGTCCCAAATTGTCCTCTTTTGGGCACCCATATTGAGTAAAACAGATGTGCTTATCATATTCCGTGGACTTGGCACATCTAAGGGCTTAGCCTGCACCATTCTTGTCAAATTTGTCTTCATGTTGAGATCCGCCCTTTGTTCTGGTATAATCTCTTGATTCAAGCTAATTTCAGTTTTCCCCAGGGATTAAATGTTATCCAAGAGTTCATGTTGGTGTCTAGCTTGGATAGATCCTGCTGTTGTAATCTAGTAGATTGGAGTCTGATATATTGGTCCCCAGGGTGAAGGGAGCACTTGTTGTGTTTTGTTGTTGTTTTATGGTAGTTTCTTTTTAAAAATAAAATAAAAGGTCATACCACTGACACAGATATAAGGCACCTCAAGGGTCCCCCTAAGTGACATCCAACATTTCTAAGCTAGTAACAGTTCAGATTCAGCATAAATTTTAAAAAACAAAACCAAGGGAACTGTGTTGTCCTTACACAATACAAATACAGGAAAAGTAGTACTTTTAGTATACTACCTTGAATGAATAAATGAATGAATGAATGAATGAATGAATGAATGAATGAATGAATGAATGAATGAATAAACAGTTTGCAAGGTTTTGTGGTTCAAATCCACTTCTTCAGGCTGTGCACTGATATTGCAGGAAAATACTCTCCCAGACCAAACAGGAGCCTTGTGTATCACATGGAAGAGAGCAGAGGTTGAGGGGGGATGTATGAAGTTCCAATCCACATGCCCCCTTCATAGGTGGCTCATGGCCAGAATTAGAAGACTACCTAGAATCATAGAATAATAGAATCATAGAGTTTGAAGAGACCTCAAGGGCCATCCAGTCCAACCCCCTGCCATGCAGGAGCCGCCATCACAATATTTCTGACAGATGGCCATCCAGCCTCTCCTTAAAAACCTCCAAAGAAGGAGACTCGACCACCCTCCTTTGTGGCAGCATATTCCACTGCCGAACAGCTCTAACTGTCATGAAGTTCTTCCAAATCCTCATCTTAAGCAGTATATCTTGCAAACATCTACTATTAATTTTTAGGACTCTCATTTATATAATAGTTTTCCTGCAATATTGGTACATGGCCTGATGAAGCAGATTTGAACTACAAACATTTGCAAATTGTTTGATATTTTGGTGCCCTAAATATAGCATCCGCTTTCCTGCATTTGTATAGGGTACATTCAATAGAATTAATGCTTCAAAGTCAAAGTCAGTTTATTGTATTGGCTAACAGCCATCACAATCCATAAAATTTCAAATGTGATCAAATAAAAATCAAATAAAATTGTAGTCATAAAATTCACAGGGAAACCTAATAAAATTGCAGTCCTATTCACAGGAAAATCTAATATGGCCACATTTGCCAGATAAAGAAAAAAAGAAAAACCCACATAGGTGTCCCTTCATATCAGGGAGTCCCCTCCACAGTTGACCACAATGGCTCTCAGGAATTTAGTGCGGGTATTTCTAGCAGCTTTAGCAAACCCTGAGAGCAGATTTTTATACCACCATTCTGGCCATGAGGTCACTCTGGGCAGTTTCCAAAGATGTTTCCCAGGAATTTTCCCCATGGTTTTGGTAGAGCTGGCAGTTAAGGAGATCATGAACAGCACCCTCTATCTCATCTGCTCCGCAATGACAAAGTCTTAGATGCCTAGAAACTTTCATGTATCTACCATCTAAGACAGCAGTTGGCATAGTTTGAAAAGGGAGTTCTCTGAATTAGTGCTTGGTCGGTTGATTTTCAGCCATCTTGGGTTGTACTCTTAAGTGTTTTGAAGAATTTCCCAGAATTTATGTTTCAGAACTCATTTGTTTGCCCATTTCCATGTACCCGTAATTCTCTTTTGAAATTCAGCTACAAGAGAGACGAAATACAGCGTCTTTCACCCACAGGAGAACCAGTGGTACAAAGGATTTGTGTTTACAGAGGAGATGCTGTTGCACTGAATCGACACTAATAAAATTATCTACATGAACAGGCTCGGTCACTTTGTGCATTAGCTAATGTTTAGAAATTCTTCCTGTTGTTCTGTTGCTATGAGAGTTTCTTTGTATTCATATACCATTTTGCTCTCTGGTACATAACTGGCTAGATGTGGAGATGTACAGAGTGTTGTCATGGAAAACGTGAATACAGTTACAATTGTGCAGTCCCTACAAATGAAAAAGGATGGAAGATTGGCCCACCTGTGCTTGTAAGAACACAGAGGTGGTGTATAGAGATATCCCCTTGGGGGGCAGAGACTGCACCCCAGCCGGCTTCATGGGCAAGGCCTTTTGGGAAGCACCGAACCTCCATCTGTGCGGGGAAGCCCCGGATGAAGGGACAATGGATTCCATGGGGCCTCATACTCAGGAAACCAGGCTCGGTCTTATGTCTTTCCCCATATCAGCCAGGAATGGGTTTGAAGGAAACAACAAGCTGTCTATGGTCATTCATCAAGACCCTGCTACGTGACCTTCCCAAAAACACTGCTACGTCAGATAAGCCCTTCCCAGGAATTCATCAGCCTACACTACACCATCCTGACATGTAAGTGCTGTCTCCATCCTCTCTGATGCCCTGCCTTTGTACCAATAAAGAGCCTTGCACTCATGCTGGGGAGGAACCAGCTGCATGAGGCCTGGCCTTGCTGAACCCAATAATGTGTCATGTGTAATCATTCCTACAGTGGTGTTTGCTGTTGCTTCTATGCTGTGGGTCAAATGAAATTTCTGCAACAAGTTTTTTTCTGTTGTGGTCTGCTACTTTATTTTCCTAAAACTATAGTTTCACTTACCTGAAAGCAAGCGCCACCAAAATAATTCGGACTTACCCTCTATATCTGTTTACAGTGAAAAACCCAATCTTTTCAGAAGAATGTAGAGCTATGTTCAGTACCTTTAGAGGAAACAGTCATCGCCATCACCATAGAACTGCAGAGTGGGAAGGGACCCTATGGATCATTGAGTTCAGCCCCTGTCAAGAAAGCCTATAGGGGAATCAGCCCCCCAACCTCTGGCTCCGTGTTCTGATACCTGAACCACTGAGCTATCCATCAAGCCCATGTAAACCAAACATTTGCAGTTAAAGCAAACACTTTGGATTATTGTATGCATCTACCTTCTCCCCGATCACCGACTTAACATCCAAACTTAGCACATGTCTACAGTACATAGTTGCAGACGTTAGATTCCACTTGAATGGCCATGGCTTCCTCCTGTGGAATCATGGGATTTTGTATTTTGTTGAGATTCTTAGCATTCTTTCCCAAATAATCCCAAATGTTCACTATAGAAATAGCTTTCCATTTTGTCATTATCATAACTGGCCACAAGGGGGAGCAAGAGGCCATGCTATGGATAGAGTTCACTAGAGAACTATATTTCAATGATGTCATTATCAGAACTGGCCATTAGAGGGAGCCAGAGACCAGAGTGTGCCATCATTATAGCATTTGCTATAATTCACATTTTTCGCATTCTTAGGTGTGCTTGGAACCATGGATACAGAGATCTTACTGTACACAAGAACTGACACTCAAGATTGTTACATAACAACATAAGAACATAAGAAGAGCCATGCTGGATCAGGCCAAAGGCCCATCTAGTCCAGCTTCCTGTATCTCACAGTGGCTCCCAGATGCATCTGGGAGCACACGAAACTAGATATCTGTCTCTTGATACCACTACCCTGCATCTATCTGGTCCTTGAAGTACCCCGGTTTTTAGCCTTGAGATAACACATCTCCATCATGGTTTGTAACCTGTGAAGGACTCTCCTCCGGCAATCTGTCTAATCCCTTTTTGAAGGCATCCAGACAAGGCCATCACCGCATCCTGTGGAAGGGAGTTCCACAGACTAACAACACAGTGGGTAAAAAAATATTTTCTTTTGTCTGTTCTCACTCTCCCAGCCCTCAATTTGAGTGTATGTCCCCTAGTTCTGGTATTTCATGAGAGGAAGAAGTGCATCCCTCAATCCACTTTACTCATGCCCTGCATTATTTTGTTACTGTTATTTATCTCCACTTTCTTCAGAGTTCATATATGTGGGCTCAGGCCCCACCGTCTTAATCACTACTTCAAAACAAATCCTTAAATGAATGTCTGCTTTTCTTCCACTGAATAAATTATTCATTGCTGATGTAACACAAACAGTGTACGTTTTGGAGACAAATTGCATCCAGTTAAGAAGTCATCACAGATATCATTTCCCACTTACTGAGCTGTGTGATTTAGCACGCAACTGATAGTGTCTGTGGTGATTGAGGCAACTCACCTTCAAAAATTATGCCATTTGCCTTACACAAGGTTTTAACAATTATCTGAAAATAGGACTATACATTATAGACAGTAATCAATCAATTTATTTTTTAAAAAATCCCACCGAGACATGTAACAGCATACTTTCAGAGGTGTCATCATATCCATGCCAATTTTTGAAATGTATATGTATCACAGTTTTAAAGCTATGGTGAGGAGGGAGAGTCATGCCCTTCGCTGCAGTATCATAGAAAGGGATTGAATTAAAGAAACTGCCATACAAGATTATACAGTAAGTAGAACAATTGGTCAAGGCTTCTAGGAAATTCTGTGTCCTTTCCTCACACGTTTGATCAAAGAGAAAAGACACTGGCATTGTTAAATAGACTGAGGAGAGGTATCAAACTGTATCCTGAAGAAAAACAGGCTTAAAACAAGATCACATAGAGAAAGTAGGCTTTTGGCTGATGTACAGTATGTGTTCTCCACAAGTGCAGTAACTTCCCAAGTTTGTGGGTTTGAATTAAATATAAAATACAAATTGGATTTCTTGTGGTCTTAAAAAAAAAACATTTTGCAGCCCCTCTGCTTGAGGCAGGAGTCCCTCTCAGCATGGCCCGGTTGGGAAAATACCATGTAAAGAATCTTGAATTCCATAATGATGGGAGAAATGTAGAATAAAAGTATTATACACATAAGGAGGTTTTTCTCTCTTCAGGCTTCACAGATAGGTTTGGATGCAAGAAAATAAAAGGAGAGAACTCTGCGGCCATTACAAAATACAAATGCAAGACTGGGCTCTAGGCAACACCTTTATAGGCCACGAATAAAAAATACATAACCACTGCAAACTTTCATGGACAACATCCACATAGGACAAAAGTACCAAAAGTCCAAATATGGTAGTTATCTGTAGTTAGTTAGTACATAACATAAGAACATAAGAAGAGCCATGCTGGATCAGGCCAAAAGCCTATCTAGTCCAGCTTCCTGTATCACACAGTGGCCCTACCAGATGCGTCTGGGAGCGCACGAGACTAGATAGCTGTCTCCTGATATCACTCCCCTGCGTCTGGCCCTTGAAGTACCCCAGTTTGAAACCTGCAGATTACACATCCCCATCATGGTTTGTAACCTATGATGGACCTTTCCTCCAGGAATCTGTCCAATCCCCTTTTGAAGGCATCCTGGCCAGATGCCATCACCACATGCTATGGTAAGAAGTTCCACAGACCAACAACGGGCTGGGTGAAAACATATTTTCTTTTGTCTGTTCTTACTCTCCCAGCCCTCAATTTGAGTGGATGTCCCCTAGCTCTGGTATTTTGTGAGAGGGAGAAGAGCATCCCTCTATCCACTTTATTCATGCCCTGCATTATTAGTAGTTAGTAAAACCTTTCGCTTTTTAGCGGGTGAGAGTTCTGTCCTCACAGATGGGTTACTGCTTCCAGCCCACAAGTAGAAGAAAGCAATGTCAAAGTAAGCAAATACAGTATATGTAAATTTATATGCTTACATAATTTATATGTGTTTTAGGACTCCACTGAAATGTAAAAGTTAGTCTGTAAGATGCTGTGCCCTTTATAATTATCATTTTTGTGTTTTATTTTTACTTTTGTTTGATTAGATATCTTATTATGGATAATTTATAATAATAATGATGCATAATTAATGATGGGAAATTCTATCCTTCTGAGGTTGGTAGAATGAGTACTTAATTCACCGGGGGAGGGGGGAAATGTTCTTTGCATAATTATGTAGTAAACCATCCAGACAGTGCTTTAAGGGTCAGTAAATAAGTCAAAACAACAACATGGGGGGGACTATTTGCTTTCTCACAATGCTAAGTATGGTGCAGGTTCATCCTCTAAAGATCAAGCATGAACAATTCAGAACAGATCAGAAGATGTACTTTGTACATCATTAGACAGCGGGATTTGCTATTGTGCACCACAGCGAAGGCGATCAAATGTGAACAGTTTTGATAGAAACAGGGAAAACCCATGGGGGAAAGGCCCTCAGTGCCTTCTAGTCAAGATTTCAAGATGTGTCGTGCTTCTACTGCACAAAATGCCAGCTTTGCAATCAGAAGGTGATGAAAGACCTGACGGATAGCTCAGTGATTTAGCTACCTGGCTATGGGGTGAGAACTTGGAAGTTTGATTCCCTACTGCAGGGGTGCCAAAACTTTGGCCCTCCAGATATTTTGCAGCACAACTCCCAGAATTCTGAGCCTAGATTGCCAATGACAAAGGACTGCGGGAGTTGTGGTTCAAAACATATGGAGGGCTGAAGTTTGGACACCACTGCCCTACTGTGTTTACTCAACAGAGGCTAGCCATGATGAACGGGACAGTCCCTTTGAACTCTGGAGTTCTAACACGATGATCATGATGATTAAAGGTTCTTTTAATTATTTGCAAGGGGAAAATTGGCAGTAGGAAGCAAATTGCTCATACTGAGGACAATTTCTATCCATAAAAATAATGAAGGGAAATTAATAATGATAATTTAAGGTTGCCTTTAGTTATTATTGCCACATCTTTAGTGAAGGAAATTGCCCCCTCTACAAACAATTTCCTTCAAGCTGTCATTTTTTTCACAAAAGCAGGCATGCAAGTGAAGCCTGTATTTACAAGTTCAGGAAACCTTAAATGGCATGAAATAAATTGAGCACAAAATTAGCATCCAAGTGTGGAATAGCAAAATAAAAGATAAGTGAAATAAGTTTGAAGGGGATGGCTAAGGTAGGTCTCATTAGTGGTATCATATAGCACTCTGGCCAGGTATTTAGCCACCGAGTCCATCAGTTTGGTCGATTTGTCTGCAAGTAAGTACTGAGTGATACTCTCCGGAGAGCCTGTAACCCTATGTTTACATTCAGATAAGCCACCACAAAAAAAAATCAGTCTGGTCAGCAACTTGCAGAGCTGCTGTGGGACTGTCATCCTGGGCCAAACAAATGCCTTTTAGCTCTTCAAGTAGCTCAAGGTGTAGTCCCTCAGTTTTCCCCTCAATTTAAGGAATACAAGCTGGAGAATGTGATTGTATCCCAGCCCTTCTTACGAATGGGTTTCGCATTGGTAGCTGGTTGGCCCCCAAATGAACAGACAATTGGATTCGACAGACCTTTGCTGTGTTCCAGGAAGGCTTTTCTGAGGCCCAGATGAACATAAGAAGAGCCATGCTGGATCAGCCCAAAGGCCCATCTAGTCCAGCTTCCAGTGGCCCCACCAGATGCATTTGGGAGCGCATAAGACTAGATATCTGTCTCCTGATACCACTCCCCTGTATCTGGCCCTTGAAGTACCCTGGTTTTAAGCCTGGAGATGACACATCTCCATCATGGTTTGTAACCTGTGATGGACTTTTCCTCCAGGAATCTGTCCAATCCCCTTTTGAAAGCATCCAGGCCAGATGCCATCACCACAACCTGTGGCAGGGAGTCCCACAGACTAACAACACACTGGATGAAAAAATATTTTCTTTTGTCTGTTCTTACTCTCCCAGCCCTCAATTTGAGTGTATGTCTCCTAGTTCTGGTATTTTGTGAGAGGGAGAAGAGCTTCCCTCTATCCACTTTACTCATGCCCTGCATTATTTTGTACGTCTCAATCATATCCCCCCTCAGGCGCCTTTTTTCCAGACTAAAGAGGCCCAAATGTTTTAGCCTTTCCTCATAAGGGAGGTTCCCCAGTCCAGTAATCATTTTAGTCGCTCACTTCTGCACCTTTTCCAGTTCTACTATGTCTTTCTTGAGATGAGGTGACCAGAATTCTACACAATACTCCAGGTGCGCCCTTACTATTATTATCCACATTGCGCGCAAGCAGACTTGCAACGGCTCTGGAAACATCGACCTGTCCTACCTTCTGGAGACAACACGTATGAACTAGCGAGGGCATGTGGCTTTTGCTGCACTTCTAATTAATAGTGTTCTATTCATCAGATTAATTCAGCAAAGTGAAAATTGCTTTGTAGGACAATGAGGAGCGTAATGGTTATTAGGCACAAGTGACCTGCTTTCTTTTTGCTGTGTCACTACCTAATTCTGATTACTTGTGATTGCAATTAGTCTCTTAATGTCCTCTTTGTTTTGCTCTGCTGCCTTAGTAAATGGCGAGATTGCCCATAAATTGCTGGGTGAAAAGGTGAAGTGACCAAATTTCCTGTTGCAGCTCTTCCAGCCACATCTAGCATCATGGTTCATTATTTTTAACCTCCAGAATTGAAAATCCGAAAATGGCCGTGCTTTGTAGCAAGGAGCTGGGTGCGTTACTTATTATTAGCTACATTTCTGTTCCATTTTTCTTCTCAGTGCTCTTGCAGCAATATTGATTACTGCAATGCTCTCTATGCGAGGCTTCAGTGCCGTTACTTACAATGAATTTACTATACCCCGATACCTGTCTGCTTCAATGCCCCCAAAGATTATAAGAGCTTTCACTTTAGCCAGATTGAATGTACTCCCTTCCAAGCTTTTGGATGGGAAATTTCAGAATGTTCCCTTCCTAAACTGCCTGTGCCCATGTGAAATGAATCAGGTAGAAACAGTCACTCATGTCCTCCTTCTCTATTGTTCTTTTTATCGTGACCTACGTAAGGAACTTATTCAACCTGTTATTAATAAATTTCCTGGGAGACCTGCCAAATTCTATGTGAAGTTACTTCTTTCTGACAGGTCCCAGCAGATTTCAAATTGTGTCGCCCGATTTTGTACTGTTGCAGTAGTTGTACATAGGCTTATGACTGCCAGTAATTCCAGCTCCTGATGATCATATAGAGTGTGATCTCCACTTAGGGTTTTGATGTTGACTTGACCCTTGATATATTATTTTATCTATCTTTCTGTTATTGACTATTTATATAACAGTCTTGTTTGTATTTTGTGGCTTTTATCAAAAGTTTTACAATGTTTTTAAAATGTTTTATTCTGGCAAATCTTTTTATTTTGGCAAATCATTTTATTCTGGCAAATTGATATTTTGTTATTTCTTGATTTGGTTAACAACCGTAAATAAAGATTCATTCTTAAGCTCTTAAAACTCTGCTCTTCAAAGAGGCATTTGGCAACTGTTTAATGGGGTGGGTTTTTTTGGGGGGGTGTCTTCTGCGTCCATAAGAGTAAGATTGCCTTGCCAGTGCTTATTATCATAGTTGTGTTTGGTTTGACTCTTTTTTATTTCTTTTATTGTATTTATTGTTGTATTTTTATTTTTTATTTTTTCCCCTTTTTTTTGTATTGCTGTAAAACGCCTGGAGTTTCTTCTGGAAGACGAGTGGTATATAAATGTATAAATATATGAATAAATAAATAAATAAATAAATATACACGGCTCTCCTCCTCCCTATTTTATCCTCTTAAGGTTCTGTAAGATAGGCATGGCTGCAATGCTACCCTTCTGAGAAAATATACCTGGCTCAAAATTGCCCAGTGGCTGAAATCCTGTTATGCAATTACACAGATGGCATAAGTTTTAGACATGAATCACCATACACTAAAAAGTCTGTATAGTTATCTAACTCAGTAGACAGCAGAGAAGGTCTACAGAGATTTCTTAATTTCTGTCTCTTTGGGTCTTAACGTTACACTGTTTGTAGGATTTCAGCTAGTGAGTTTCATGATCTCATGAGAACTTGTACTTGGACCTCCCAATTTCTAGTCTGGTGTTCAGATGCTACACCACACTAGCCCTCATCGACACCCAATGATCATATGACAGCAATCTGTTAATGGCTGTTTTAAATTTGTTTTATAAGATTTTTTAAATTAGATTTTAATTGCATTGTATGTGTGTTGCGTCGTTACAGTCATGACCGACTCTTCATGACCCCATGTCCATGGAGTTTTCTTGGATGGAATACTGGAGTGGCTTGCCAGTTCCTACTCCAGGCGTCTAGAGCACATGGTATTCCCTGGTGGTCTCCCATCCAAGTACTAGCCAGGGCCAACCCTGCTTAGCTTCCGAAATCAGGCGAGATCAGATGTGCTTAGGGTACCTGTATTTTAATTGGATTTTATTTATACCTGTATCTTTTTAGTATTGTATTTTATGACTATTTTGTACCCCAACCTGGGTAGTGCAGTTTGCACTAAGGGGGCAGGACAGACAGACAGACAGACAGACAGACAGACAGATAGATAGATAGATAGATAGATGCAAACAGAACTACTAAAATCCTTGTTTGCTTTTTTAAAAAGGACAGATAAACTGTCAACAACAACTCAAACATATCTTCAAACATATTCAAATATATGTTTGAATTGTTGATAATTCATCTTATGCCAACATGGCACCATCTATTAGGCAGTTGTGTATAAAACCACAGCCTCTATTTTAAGTCTTACAACTCAACCCTCTGTGTCCAACCTTGCTTTGCAGGCTGAACATATTTTTAAAGCAACTGTTGCCAACTCTGTATTTAAAAAAACAACAATCCTGTCTTTTCCCCAAACACATAAAAATGATTGGAGGTGTTTTTACCGTTCAAATTATCATAAATTTAGGCACTGGCATTTAGGTGTTGCTCTGCCTCTCGTTTTCCTGCTTCATTACCTGCAGGTCTAGGCACATAACAATCCAGAACAGTAATAGGACGTAATAAAAGAAAGGAGCCAGCTTTTTGCTATTTACTGCCGCTGTTACTGAAAACATTTTACATTTGTTTCTGCGCTGAGTGAGCAGACTCCCGAGAGCCTTTTACGGTAGCAGAAGCCCTCTTCACATTTGTTGTACGTCTTTCTTAATTTAAGTTTATTCCCCTCATTTTTCACTTACCCGGTAGGTCACGTTTATTTTAGCAGCCAATTTCAGCAGCTTAGAGCCCTACCGTGCTAATCAAAGCTGTGATACTGTATCTCCACAGTGTTTCGTTCATAAGCGTTGGTCTCTAATTACCCTTTACGTTTAAAACCACAACCACAACCACAACTACAACCCCAGCATACTTGCCTTTAGTGTTTAATCTTGGGCATCGTAAGATTAAACACTTGCCTTTAGTGTTTAATCTTGGGCATCGTAAGTTGGCCGCATTGTAAGTCTATGGAACTCCCTGCCACAGGATGTGGTGATGGCACCTGGCCTGGATGCCTTCAAAAGGGGATTGGACAGATTCCTGGAGGAAAAGTCCATCACAGGTTACAAACCATGATGGAGATGTGTAGTCTCCAGGCTTTAAACCGGGTTACTTCAATGGCCAGATGCAGGGGAGTGCTATCAGGAGACAGAGATCTAGTCTCATGCACTCCCAAACGCATCTGGTGAGGCCGCTGTGAGATACAGGAAGCTGCACTAGATGGGCCTTTGGCCTGATCCAGCATGGCTCTTCTTATGTTCTTATGTTCTTATGTTCATCTCTTTTCATGTTGGAATATGCATTTTTTTTATATACTTGGAAGCTCTGCCTGGCCTCAGAAGCCACCAGAACTACCTTGCCTGGCATATCAGGGCATCACAAAAGATTGCTAATGTATTTTTTTTATGTGTGGACATAACAACCCCTCCCCCCAAGGAATGCTCTCACTGCAAAATCTCATCTTTCATGCTGTTCTAAGATATTGCCAGTAAGAAGTCCTTGGCCCCACCTCTGCCTGCAGCAAATTTCTGGGTTTGGAAGTCATTTAACATCCAGGAGATTTTTATTCTTCTAAGAAGCAAGCCTCTTAAACACCTGTCAGCTCCCTACCTAATGTTGTAGACAAGCTCTCCTACTGGGTAGCTTTTAATAAATGTCTCTATGTGTTCAGAATTGCACTCACCAAAAAGAAAAAATAGCAGTGCTCTATTGAAAAAAATTCACAATGATATAGAACATTAACCAACAATTAACTTATAATTATTTGCACCTGATCCTCATAAGAGCTAATACTGGATTTTAATAATTGGTATCAAAATTTGCATGTTTCTCTCTTCTCTCCCCTGCTCTGCCCTTTTTCTTTATGCTCCGTGTCTTTTAGATTGTAAGCTCTCTTGGATAATGGGTTCGACCCCCTGTGAAGCCCCCATACAATCAATCCTTCAGTTGGCTGCCTGCTTCAAATCAACCATCTTCCCACAAAACTCATAACTTCATTTCTGCAACACGTGTGCAAAGTCATATCTCAGAAAAATCATAGAACAATTGATTATATTTAGAATCCAAATTAAAGCAGATCTGACAGATGGTTGTCCAATTTTCTCTTGAAGGCCTCCAGAGCTGGAATTCTCATCACTTCCTGGAATAATTGGTTCCATTGTCATACTGCTCTAACAGTTAGGAAGGTTTTTAAAATGAAACTCAGCCTAAATCTCTGTCACAGCCTTGTGCACACATGTATTGCACAGAGATGCCATGGATGAATCTGTGCAAAAGGGAGGTCATCATGGATGCACCGTCCCAGAACTGGAAGGACAACGAATAATCAGAGAAAGCAAGCCCTTGCCGGTCAGTTTATTAAATCCACGGCCCAGACATGGAAAGTGAAGGGAATTACAACTCCAAGTACTGCTTTCAATGGAGGTTACTCCCAGTCCCAGAACTTTTATTTTTTATAATTTTCAACAAAGTAGCCTTGCTAGTCTGTGCCAGCATATATCCAGGTAAAAAGAAGCAAAAAATTAAGTGGCCCCCTCAAGATGGTTACATTTCATTGCAGACTTTTGTGGATCAAAGTTCATGTCTTCCATTGTCTGAAGAAGCGGGCTTTGAGCCATAAAATTCAAATTGAAATATAAATCCTTAAGGAGCCAACATATTTTTTATTTTTTACTTTTTGTTCTTTTCAGAAGTGTGTGTGTGTGTGTGTGTGTGTGTGTGTGTGTGTGTAGAGGGAAGGAAGTTTAATCCCTCATGTAGTTGTGCTTGTACATGTGGTTGTACCTAAATTCAGACAAAGATGTGCTTGCCATAAGTAAGAATACAAATTCCATGTTGACCTTGAGGTAATTGCACCTAAATTGGCCCACCCAAATTACATAACTGTAGCTCTACAAGCTCCCAATATTTTATATGAAACCAGATAGTTCATGCTTTGTACACCTAATGTAGAAGTCTGCCCTGTCTAGAGGATTAAAAGACAATTTCTGCCCTTGAGGGGCAATACAAGACGACCTTAAAATGCATTTTTTTAAAAAATGAAACTGGAAATGTCTGAAAGTCCTCATCTGGCTTTGAAAAAAAAAACGGAGGGAAACACTTCAAGGAAGCCAAATAATCTATTTGAAAGGTGCAGGGCAGCCTCTGGAAGCAGATTCATAAGGCAACCCTTAGAGGTGATGGCAAGGTTGTCCTTTGCCTGTTTATGACTTCTGTCTTTTAAAGGTGCATTTTTGTTTATTTATTTACAATTTGTTTTAGCTGCCCCATTACGAAGAGGTCTCTGGATGGTTTGTTTTCTTCTCAAGAGGTAGCACTTTCACCCTTAAAACTCTTACTTACTTACTTACTTACTTACTTACTTACTTACTTACTTACTT
>JAHTLZ010000007.1:40155126-40170427 GCA_023846285.1 Phrynocephalus versicolor | reverse complement strand
TTACTTACTTACTTACTTACTTACTTACTTACTTACTTACTTACTTATTTATTTATTAGGAACTCTGGGCAGCTAACAGAGCTAAGCAAAACGAGGTGAGCACACAAAAATTTCAACAAGATGGAGGGAAGGCAAGACCCAAAGGGGTAGCACAGGCGGGAAAAGTAAAAAAAGAAAAAAAGAAAGAAACTTAAATAGAAAGGTCGCCAAATGCCTCCTTAAAAAGGTGAGTTTTCAAAGCCTTTTTGAAGGCGGGCAGGGACTCTGCAAGGCACAGCTCACTGGGGAGATGGTTCCACAATGTGGGGCCCACCACAGAGAAGGCGCAGTCACGTGTACGCGACTTCCGCACCTCTCTGGGTGTGGCCACCCGAAGTGGGCACGCCTGCGCCAATCTCATGGGCCTGGTCTCAGTTGATCTCAGAGAGATACGCTCCGCCAGGTACTCTGGTCCCAAGCTGTGGAGGGCTTTGACGATCAAAACCAGGACCTTGAACCTTATGCGGAGGACAATGGGAAGCCAATGCAGGCGAGCCAGAACTGGGGTGATGTGCTCGTATCTACGAGCACCCACCACCACCCTGGCCGCCGCATTCTGCACCCGCTGTAACCTCTGGAGAAGGGTCAAGGGCAATAATACATCTTTTACTTTTGGTGACGCTACAGCCCTTTAAAGCCCACTTGAATGTCAAGGCCAAGTTCTCAGGAGAATTTCTTTTTTTTTTTAAAAAAAGGCAACCTTCCAAAGTCAAATTCTGAAAGTACTGGTGTGATGACAGGATCAATGAGAAGGCACTGCTCGGAGTGTTTAATTATGCTTCTTGGTTGAAATCCAAGACGGTTATGCCGGGTTCATCTCATTGAGATTAGAGGCACCACTGAATCTCGACTAGATTGTAGCTATAAGGCATTACAATTTCACCCCTGCGCACACACCTCCAATTTCTGAAATTTAATCAAGTTAGTTAATTAAAAGGTTAAAGAAAAAAATCTCATCTGTCATGCACCTGTTCCACCATACACCGAAAGCCAGCTTGGATATAAGCTGGCATTTTCATACATCCCCAAGCCTTTTAGGAGCCTTTCACAGTGTTTGGATTTGCATATGCAGCTGTTGTAAATACTGTACACGCTCCTGGGTCAACATCTAGCCCAGTGGTTCCCAAAATGGGGGTCGGGGCCCCTTTGTGGGTCAAACAACCATTTCACAGGGGTCGCCATGAGCCAGTGAAGAAAAAGGCACAAACGGCTTGGGTCTCGAGGAGGGGGCAGAGGAAGGGGGGGTGAAAGAGTGAATGACTGCATGATAGGTTGGAGGGGATGTCAGTCAATGGCACCGGAGGCTGCGATTGGCTGAGGGTGCCTGTAGAGGGAAGTTCTCTATGGCACCTGCGGCAGTGTCCTGCCAAAGGGGGCTTGTGGCCTCTTCCAAGCAGGGCAAGGGGTCACCACAACATGAGGAACTGTATTAAAGGGTTGCGGCATTAGGAAGGTTGGGAAGCACTGATCTTGCCAGAGGAAATATAGTGCCTGTGCTGGACATGGAGAATGCCTAATTACCTGGCCCATGTCCAGCCTGAAGCTTAGTCTCAGAGATCATGGCCTAGGTTTTGACTACTTGCTTAGGCTATTAATCATATGCCTTTGGGGCTTAAGTCATCAAACATCTTCCAGCTAACAGGCCCAGTCTGTCAAAGGCTCAAAGCATCTTTTCTCACAGCTCTCTGAACAGAGTTTAGAAGGGGGAAGAGACATGGTCTGCTTAAGCGTTCTGCTTATATATCACCCCATAGTGCTAAAAGCACTCTCTGGGCAGTTTACAATTTAATTATGCAGGCTACAAATTGCCCCCCCCCCAGCAAGCTGGGTACTCATTTTACCAACCTTAGAAGGATGGAAGACTGAGTGAGCCATGAGCTGGCTACCTGGGATTGAACCCCAGGTTGTGAGCACAGTTTTACCTGCAGTACAGCCATTTAACCACTGAGCGTCCAGGCTCCTAGCAAGAACAGATGATCTTATCAGTTGTGAATGATGGATGGGTACAAATTAAAGTTCTTTTTAAAAAATCGAGTTCCCAGAATCCACAGCCAGCATGGCCACCATCAGTTAAAAAAACTGGCATCTGGCCTCTCATTGTCCTTTCACTGTGAATGGGGAGTTTTATGTGTTCTCTGTGAAAACCTGATTATTGAATTCAGGCTCCACAAAAATGGAAACCAGTAAATCATTTAAGAGAAATATACCAGAACTTGGAAATTGTGCTCATCTAGATTACTGTTCCCAAAATCCACTACCCAGCATGGCTAGCTAACCTGAGCATTGTACAGTAGGCCACCTGTAACCATGGAAGATGAGTTCCAAGCACCAGGCCCTTTGGATGCTAAAAAATACAGAATACAGTACAGTATTGTGAATGCAATAACAATAAAGAATGTCATGCATACAGACCTAGCATGGTCTCTTGCATCCCCCAGTGGCCAGTTCTGGTAACTTCACTGCTAAAATATATTTTGGGGAAATTTTCTTTTAATATTTTTAGACCATGGATAGGAGAATCACCAGATACTGATCATGCAGATAAGGGGGGCCTACTGTAGTGTCAAATGTAACATTTCCAATCATGCTGTTTGGAAAATTCTGGGAATTGTGTGGGAATGTGGAGTAGATTATCCAAGGTCTGGATTGTACATACAACTCCTTGAAAAGACTCTGAGCTAAATTGTGTAAGAAGATTTCACCTTGAGAGGAATATTTATTTATTAATTTATTTGACTTGTATACCACAAGCCATCGAGCCCGAAGGCTACTCTGGGCGATACACCACATATCACAATACAAAAATATAAAGGAATATGCAACACCTGAGCTGAGGCGAAACAAGGATATCTGCTCATTAGCAGATCAGAGAGTGGACAGTTCGAGTCCGATTCTGGTCAGAAAGGGTGCTTGTACAATTTGCTAATGTTTCCTCTGGCGTTTAGGTAAATTTTTAAAAATGCTAAAATTTGAAAAAGAAATGCTTGGCACAAATTGCACTGGCAAAGGGAGAAAGAACCAAAATGGGAGGAGACTGACAGCTGAAGCTCTGATGAAACCCAGAAGCTGCACTGTATTCTAATGGTTGCCATATGTGGGTGTTCTTTGGCTAAACCTCGCAGAAGCTTTCACTGCTAGTTCTACTGTCTGGGATTTCTAGGAGTTGTTGTTTGGGGACCCGAGGTTGGGAACCACTCCTTCACTGAAATCTCAAAATGAGGTGCTCCGATTGCTATTACATTAGGACCACCATATCTGTGGGGGATTGGTTTCGGGACCCCCAGCGGATAGTGAAATCTGTGGATAAGAGCAAACACACTTATTCAGGTTGACAGTGGCGATAGGTGTGGTGAGGTGGTGGGGTGCCAAGGCAAAAGCTTTCATCCTCAACACCCCCAAAATGGCAAAGAGGGAAGAAAGTGTTTTTCCCGCCCTCCTTGCCACCTAGGAGGCAAGGAGAGAAAAGAAAAAGAAAAAGAACTTTATTCCCTCCTTACTGCCACCCCGGGCCGGCACGTCCATTAAGGCAAACTAGGCAGTTGCCTAGGGCACCAAAATGGACAGGGGGCGCTGCCCCGCCTGCTGCCCCCCGCCGTCCCCCCCACCGCCTCCGCCGCCCTACACCCCCGCCTCCGCTGCTCGACCCCCCTGCTGCTGCCGCCCGACCCCCCTGCTGACGCCACCACCACCGCTGCCCAACCCCCCTGCCGACGCCCCGACGCCCCGCCCCTCGCCTAGGGCACGAAAAACCCTAGTGCCGGCCCTGCTGCCACCACCACTGGCCAGCCAGTGGTGCTGGAGGGTGCCTGGCAGGCTCGTGGTAGTGGCGGTGGCGGCAGCTAGGATGGGAAAAATGTTAAAATAAAAGTTACCACCCAAATGCCCCCCCCCCCGCTGATCACCAACCGCAGATAACTGAATCCGTGGTTGGTGAATCAGCGGATGTGGGGGTCGTACTGTATTCACCTTCTACTTGACCAAGGAAATTACCGCAACTTTCAATCTATACGATGCCCCCATGTATAAGACGACCTCCAGTTTTCCAACCCCAAATCACAGCTTTGCAACCGTACAGGGGTGTCCTTGGCTTACTTCTGTGTATAAGACTACTGTCAACTTTTAGTCGAACCATTTTAGACAAAAATATAGCCTTATACAGCACATGGAAAAATACTGTATGTATTCTGAAAGAGCAGAGTGGGTGGGGCAGCACTTAACAAGGTTGCCAACATCCTAGAATGCTCTTGCTTTTAGGGTGGCAACGCTGGGTCTTCATTACCTTTAGCACTGAACGTGTGTATGAATATCCATCAAAATGTGGATTTCCCAATTTCTCATTATTTCCAAGGAAGACAGGGCAGGAGGTGGACCTTTCCTTCCTCCAAAACATTTCGGGAGTTCATTTTCTCCAGAATCTCATGTGACCTTGGCTGCCTCTCCGTGTTTCCCACACAGAAGAGAAATGCCTTTGTTGTTCATATTTGCTTTAGAAAGCCACCCTCTTTGGGATTCCACCCTCGCTTAGGGGAATGGTATCTCGGCTGTCCACAATTCACGATTTCAGCGGGCAAGTGCAAAGCCTCCACTTAATCCGCTTTATATATTGAATGTCTTTCACGCCCGTTCTTTGAGAAACATTGGCGATATCCTCTCAGCCAGATTCTGTTTGCTGGATTGTGGGTTTTTTCTCTCTCTCTTTTTTATGGGTTGGGAAGGGAGATTGCTCTGCCATTGAGTTTTCCTTTCAGCTGCCAAGAGCAGCAATTCAGAGGCCTCCCTTGACACCGGAAGCTTCTACCAGCCTGCAGTTTTTGTCCATGGGATAGGAAGACTTATTTGTGATCGTGTCAACAAAAGCCCCCACCCAACCCCACCTCTACTTCATTCATAGAAAGCAAGTATCAAACATGGAGTGCTTTTATTTCAAGTACGCAAAGGCCCATGCAAGGCTATTGCTTATTGGGAACACTGTTTTCCCTGAGTATAGCTCCCAGGAATTGACTGAATAGCTCAGTAGTTTAGGTAGCTGACTGCAAAACTAGAGATGTTGGACTTGGATTTCTCACTGTGACTTCTTGGAGAAGAACCAGCCTGGGTGGCCTTGGGCAAGCTGCACAGTCCCAGGGAGCCCCCAGAAGAAGGGAATGATAAACCATGCCTATGTATTCTTTGCGTAGTATCATCTCTGTTATATGTTATCAAGGCTTCTAAGCTTACATACATGCTGTGCTGGTGAAATACATGTCTCAAGAGGCTATTTCTGGGAAACTGCAGAGACCCTCTTGGTTAAGTTCCCTTTGGCCAAACCGCAAAGAGGAAAGCAGAACTAAGCTCTTGTGTGCGAGGGCCCCTCACTTTCATGTAGCCACCGAATGAAAATGACTTTTCTCCTTGCTTTGCTATTAGAAGTATTCTTTCTTAATTGTTTAGTAGGTGTGTGCAAGAGATATATTTCAGTTCTAATGAGGAATTTTCTTCATGTGTGAGCATATGGATCTGTTATGTACAAGCCCAAGACTGCTTACCTGTCCTTAGTGTTTGACAAAGTATAAAGCTGTCCTGTTTCACCTTAGAAATTGTCCTTCTAATCTCTGAATAGAGGCACCTGTATGCGTATTCGAATAAACCTTTCTCAGAACCTGAAGCTCTGATGTCTGCCTCTCTGTCTGTCTGTCTTTAAAAGCCTGCGAAGGGTAAGCCCATTGCAATCCAGTATTGTTTGTGGGTGACAGTAGAAAACCCTGGAAAGGGCTGCTGTAAGCCAGAATTCTTGGCACACAATTATTTATTATCTTCCAGGAAGGCAAGAAGGTGGTAGAAGCTTGGCCTACAGTCTGAAGGGCCACCCTACTCCCAAAGTAAATGGTGTGGTCTACCAGGCCCCATCCCAACCCATCGCCCTTGGTCACCCAACGTCTCAAGTTTGTTTTCTTCTGGTCGAGACACCTGTAAATGTCTACAAGTAAAACTGAAAGAGGCAGTGACTTCAGGAGATCCTCCAAGGGTGGGGAAAACTGCTGGCACTCAACTCCCTTCATCAGCCAAGCATCTGTGCCCCTTCCAAAAAAGCATTATTTATTTATTTATTTATTTTATTTTATTTATTTATTTTTACAACTTATATGCTGCCCACTACCCAAAGGTCTCTGGGCGGCTTACAGTCAAAGAATTAAAACAGTTAAAACATCAAATATCAATAAATAATTAAAACAATAATAAAAGCCTTACACTAAAATCATTACACTAAAATTGCCATCAGAGAACCCACAGTCTATATAGTATCAATTAAAAAAACTTGTAGAACAGGAAGGTTTTTACCTGGCACCGAAATGTCATCAATGTTGGCGCCAGGCGGATCTCACTTGGGAGGGCATTCCATAGCTTGGGGGCAGCTGCCGAGAAGGCCCTATGTCTGCAAGCCATCCCTCTCACCTCCTTGAGGGATGGCTCTTTCAAGAGGGCCCCCTGACTTGATCTTAATGGCCGGGTAATAGAGATGGGCACAACTCAGAAAAATTGTTCGTTTTCATTTTCGTTTTCGTCTAGGGGTCCGTTTCGGCTCGTTTCCGTTTCCGTGAGCTAATTTCAAAATTTTTCGTTTTCGTTTTCGTTTCGTTACGTAACGAAAACGAAAATGAAATTTTTTTCATTTCTTCCCCATTTAGCTCCATTAAGTGCTTTCCCAGTAACGAAAAACGAAAATTGGCTCACAATTAGTCGTTTCGTTTCCGTTTCCGTTCCAGTTCTGAGCCGTTTTTCGTTTTTCGTTTCGTTACGTAACGGAAACAAAAAACGAAAACGAAAACGAAAATACCGCTAAGTCGTGCCCATCTCTACCGGGTAAGTTCGTGTGGAAGGAGGCGGTCCTTCAGGTATCTAGGTCAGTGCTACAAACTTGACCTCCAACCCTGAACTCGAGATCTGATAGCACTGTGAGCAGATCTAGGGACTAGTTGAGGAGAGCCACAGGGGGTGGCGGCGAAGAAGCATTGTGACACAGTGGTTCAACTGCAGCACTGCAGTCAAGACTCAGCTCACGGCCCGAGTTTGATCGTGATGGACTGAGGTAACTGGCCCGAGACTGACACAGCCTTCCATTCTTCCAAAGTTGGTCAAGTGACTATGCAGCTTTCTGGGGAAGCAATCTGCAGTCTGTATAATAAATGGAGACTATGGTAGACCCACCCATCAACCCCTGCCCTAGTCAGGGGTGGTGTGGTCCAACAAATCCTTTGTACATGAGAAGCAAATACCACACCACTGGTTTGCACTGATAATTGCACATTTTCTGGCCTCCACTTGCAAGCATATCCTCCATTCCTTTCTGATACTCACAGGATATGATTTTGCTAAAAGAGACCCTTCCTTGTTCTGAATTTCATTTCCACGAGAAAATGAAACAGCCAAAGTACTCAGCAAGGAGTTCTGCTGAAGTCCAAGTGGATTTAATTTTCTAACCAAAGAATGCCATGCAATCAGTTTTACATAATTGGTTTTCTGGTGGAACTTACATACTGATTGAATCTAATGTGAAAGAGATTTTCTATTACTTGACAAGTAATAAGTCTGCAGTATCTCTGGATTGCTTTAATATTAAGGTGGTTTTTTTTTAAAGTCCCCAAACCCACAGCAGATGAGGAGTGAAATATTGTGTTTAACTAAAACTTGAGATGAATGCTTACTAACATTGTTGTTATGTCCTGTCGAGTTTCTGAGCACTGGAGGAACGTAAGAACATAAGAAGAGCCATGCTGGATCAGGCCAAAGGCCCATCTAGTCCAGCTTCCTGTATCTCACAGTGGCCTCACCAGATGTGTCTGGGAGCACACGAGACTAGATATCTGTCTCCTGATACTACTCCCATGCATCTGGCCCTTGAAGTACCCCAGTTTTAAGCCTGGAGATGACACATCTCCATCATGGTTTGTAACCTCTGAGGGACTTGTCCTTCAGGAATCTGTCCAATCCCCTTTTGAAGGCATTCAGGCCAGATGCCTTCACCACATCCCGTGGCAGGGAATTCCAGAGACCAAAAAGTTGCTGGGTAAAAAAAATTTTCTTTTGTCTGTTCTCACTCTCCCGACCCTCAATTTGAGTGGAAGTCCCCTGGTTCTGGTATTTTGTGAGAGGGAGAAGAGCGTCCCTCTATCCACTTTACTCATGCCCTGCATTATTTTGTACGTCTCAATCCTATTCCCCTCAGGCGCCTTTTTTCCAGACTAAAGAGGCAACCCTATAACGCAGTGTTGGCACATTTATGGCACGGGTGCCAAAGGTGGCACGTGGAGCCCTTCCTGTGGGCACACGACATTGCCCCCTCACAGCCACGGCACTTCTCCCTCCACCTGGAGCACGTCACTGTGCTCCGTGCGGAGAGCCAGGAAAAGGGGAGGCAGCGGCTTGTTGGCTTGTTTGTAGCTGCAGTTTACTCTCCAGCCGTGCCGCTCTGGGAATCCCAAAAGCTGTCTGGCTGGAGAGTAAACTGGGG
Source organism: Phrynocephalus versicolor (assembly GCA_023846285.1). Lineage (NCBI taxonomy): Eukaryota > Metazoa > Chordata > Lepidosauria > Squamata > Agamidae > Phrynocephalus > Phrynocephalus versicolor. Next base: position 40,161,900 of record JAHTLZ010000007.1, on the reverse strand, counting down.
CTACAAAGAAGCCCACAAACCACTGCCCCCCCTTTGCCTGGCTCTCTGCACAGAGCCAAACAGAGCGAAGGTGCTGTGGCCGCAGGAAATTCAAAAGCCTGCTCTTTGATCCTCACTTTCCCAAAGTGTAGCACCCCATACTACCCTTTGGGAAAGTAAGGACTGAGGAGCAGGCTTTTGAATTTTCCGTGGCCACAGCGAGGGTTATTTAGCCGCGAGAAATTAAAAAACCTGCTCTTCGATCCTCGCTTTCCCAAAGGGTAGCATCAGAAACAGGGGAAACCCAGGGTGCCACTGTATTCAGGTTAAATTGCCTTATTGGCACTTTGTGAAAAATAAGTGGGCTTTGAATTGTAGTTTGGGCATTTGGTCTTTAAAACATTCGCCATCACTGCTATAATATAACAATCTTATCAACCTACCATTAACAGTTCTGCTCACGTCTTGCAGTCTCAAAGCTGTGTTTCCTTTTTTTTGAGTCAGTCTATCTCATGTTTGATTTTCCTCGTTTCCTGCTACTTTCAACGTTGCTCCACATTACTGTCTTTTCTAGGAAGTCTTCCCTTCTGGCGACATGTCTGAAGTATGATAGCTTCAGTTTAGTAATTTTAGATTCTAGTGAAATCTCAGATTCTAAAATGATCTAAAATTCATTTATATATCTTTTTAGCACAATATCTGTAATGATTCTGATCTTATTTCTGTCACTTTTTTCTTTTGCTTCTTAGGGTCATTAACCATTTAAAGAGTTTCAGCAGTTGCCTAGCAAAAGGTTTGTTTTGTTTTTGCTTTTGAAACAAAGAGTAATACTTTTTTTAGTTTCCTACTTCATATTTTTTCTGGTTTGTCCACAGTGCTTTTGGATCATGATCGACTGAACTGAGTAATGTCAATCTGTTGTTTATACAGTCTTTATTATTGTTTAGAAATGTTATTTAAACTTGGTACTGATGTATGTTGGTGCTGTCACTGTTTCATCATTATTCTTCAGCTTTACTGTTATTTTTGATATTTACAGTTTATGGCCTGTACTATTATCTCCTGCCGGTATTGTTTTTTCACACAGAATAGAGCTTCTCCATCATCTGCATACAGCTATAGTTTATTTGATTTCTATGGTGGCCATGTGGTGATTACCATGTGTATCACTCTCTGCTCATTGCTTGAAGCATATATTTCCAGTAAACATACTTCACAGAATTTGGTAAGTCACTCTCTTGCTTCATTACTGACTCTTAAACTAACTGCTCATTCTGCTTTATTTTCGAGTTTTGTATTCCAGTTACCTGGGGTTTCTCTATCCCCATTTCCACTAGAATTATCCCTTTTCTTCTGCTGAGCTGACAGAAGAGTTGGATAAATACACTGGGCAGCCATCTGTACAGGATGGTATAAGGTCTCCTGTCTTGGGCAGGCGGTTGGACTAGGAGAACACCAAGGTCCCTTTCAACCTTATGATGATTCGCACTTTTACACGACTCTTAAAATCTGGGGCAAAGGACTCCCAGATCCGGAGTTTAAAATTGTTTTCCCACCAGCTCCGGATTTCTAAAAAAATTAAGTACGACCATGCCCACCTAAGTGCATCCCAGCACATTTTCCAAGTACCTGGTCTCCAAAGGTGAAAAATTTCTGATGCGGATGTAAAGCAGTGAGTGCCGGGCTCTCCTCGCCTTGTGTGTGTTGGGTTTTTTTGCCCCCCCCCCGCCCCTTTAAGAGACTGAAAGAGACTGGAATGGTTCCCGGAGCAGCTCCATGGCAGAGGGCAGAGCGGAGGTGAGCCTGCATTCTTTTCTCCCTTTTTTCTCCCTCCCCTCATGCAGACAGGAGCAAGGAAGTGTGGAGGGGTGGGAACACAGGAAGAGCAACAAACCCCCAAGATCTCTGGTCTGAATTTAAGTTGCCAGCGGATCTTAGGGGTCATGTAAAAGCGCCCTGATGATCTCAGTCTGGTTTCTCAGCTTTGACCATTCTACCTTGGGTGATCCTATTGGATCTCTAGACTCACAATGGAATCTAGCCTCCTGATAGTATTGCTTCCAGGTTTTCTGACACATCCACGTGCTCTTACCATGTTCAAATGTGAATCCAATAATGAGATCATCAGTAATACCTAGGATTTTATTTGAGATTTTATTTATTTCCTTGAGGTCTGACTTGAATGCCAGACCCCAGCACATTCGCAAATTTTTTTCCTTTATGGAGGACAGTTGCATATTGACCTATTTGTGTCACATCGCAGGTTCCAGTTCTAACAATAACTTTCTGCCTCCGAATTCTAACCAGTCTCACATTTAATTGGCAGTAAGAAGATATTTCTTGCCACCAAGGAATAGTAATATTATTTAAAGCCTCTGGACATCTGTTGTTTTATTAAACAAAAGCCATAGACATAAAATCCAATGGTATTTATCAGGAGAGCTAAATTCAAAACATTTATTGATTTCTACTTACTGAAATCTGTCTTAGAATTATACCACACAGAAACGTATGAGGCACTCTTTGTAAAAGACAAGCTGTTGTCTTTAGTTTTTACCCACTAAAAATGTCAAATTATAATCTTCATCCCAAATTGTGTGATCTATTGCTCGTCACTGCCTTGTTAAATTAACAGCTAATGAGGAAGTGAATTATTGGAGAAGGCTGAAGTTCCAAGTACTCTCACTTAGAAGTGACTCTTATAATACTTACTTCTAAGTAGACAAGAATAGGCTGTAGGCAGTGTAAAATGATACCTCTTTTCTTAAATCATGGCAGCAAATTAAATGTGTATTTGCATTATCTCTGCTCTGAAACACATCACTGGGATTATGGAATGGATGAAAAACAAAATTATATTATGACTATTGATATTTAAGTAAGCCAAACCCCCCCACTCCAATTATACCACAAGGCTTTAGAATCCAGGAAGAGGGGTGCAAATGGTGGTGTCGGAAGGCTAAATAATATATTTGAACTTAAAAAGACATGAGTACTGGTTTTGCCAAATTGTACATTGCGTACATGCATATTTTCACCTTCATTTTGTATTGCACCTTTAGACTTTCCTCTTGGGTCAATGGAGTATATCCATTTCTGCTCAAGCAATTTTTTAAAAAATGCAGTGGATTTTTCTACGTTTGCTTATCACAGTCTGTTGACTAAGTACATGGGGGGGGGGGAGGAGACACAGAGAGAAAACTATTCCTCATCTGTCCTAGAGCCTGTCCAGATGTATATAAATACCTGAGTACAATTTGATTTAAATCAATGTATGTCCTCCATGTGTGTTTTAACTCAGAGAGCTCTATCCTCCTTCCCATTAGAATGATCCTGCTTGTTTCCGGTACAGTTTCTGGCTTCTGTTTTTGTTTTGGTATGATTCATTGCCTTTCTAATTGTTATCTGAAGTGACTACCCTGTGAAATATTAGGTGGGTTGTGACATTTTAATGGATGACAGGATACACCTCCTCCTCCTCCTTCATTTTCATTTTCTATCCTGCTTTATTTAAAAAAATATATATTTCCCTGTTGATACAGCACTGCAGTATTCTAGATAAAGGAGATACATTGGCAGTATTATGTGTATCATGCTAGGTTAATACATCACTTTTTTGCTATGTCACTTACTTTATTTAACAACAAAAGGAAAGTCACCACAACCTGCTGAATGACAGCTACCAAAAAAACTAAGGGGGTGTTATTGTCACCACTCTCAACATTAATCAGTACTGTAGATGACAGCATCTTTCCCTCTCCCCCCATTATTTTTAGCTTCGGTTGCTGGTGGTTGCAGTGGTGGTGGGGAGAGATGTTGAAATGTTGAAAACTGCAAGCTACATATGATGCCTTTGGAAGTTTTTGGTTGGAACAGACCTTTTCTGGATTGGGGTGAGTGTCGGTCAACTCAATAGCAACCAATTGTTTACTCTCTGCATCAGATTCCCCACGTAGAAACATTTTCCTATTCATGGTTCAGTTAGAATTCTGTGTTGGAACTATGCACTCATGAAGTGTTCTTTCAGAAGTTAGTCCATATTGAAGCTAGGTAGCCAAGAGCTCAGTGATGTAATCAGTTAATATTTCTATATGATGTTATGTTTGTTTTCACATAGGAAGATCTGTGAGTAAACTAAAACATTTTTACAGCGTTCTTAATCATTACCAGTATCTCTGTCTGAGGATATTCAGACAATAGATGCCGGTTGCAATAAACTAACCAATAAGGTGTGGTCTGCTGTAGAGAGACTTGAAGCCAGTCTGCTCTGTAGGTCCCTGTCTGCTGTCTAATTAGAGCTCATGCTCGGTATAGTATGCCATCATCCCATGTCAAGGCATCTGAAGAAGAAGGGATGAGAATCATAGTGCAAGGGGTAGAAGGGATGGCAGATAGACCGAAGACAGGTGGGGGAATGAAACGCGACCCCATGACAAGCTGTGTGGTTAGGAAGGGGGAAGTGGTTGAAGGGTTCTTGGCAATGCCTGAAGGGGAAGAACCAGGGGGAGGAGCAGGAGTGAAGAAAAGTGTGGGAGATAAAGCAAAGTGTTCTGCTTATATACCGCCCCATACTACTACAAGTAGCCTCTGGGCGGTTTACAATTTTAATTACAGAGTGCAGGCTACACATTGCCCCCCCCCCCAGCAAGGTGGGTACTCATTTTACCGACCTCGGAAGGATGGAAGGCTGAGTGAACCTTGAGCCTGCTACCGGGGATTGAACCCCAGGTCGTGAGCACAGTTTTACCTGCAGTACAGGCATTTAACCACTGCGCCACGAGGCTCTTAAAAACAGGTGGAGGAGTGATGAGGAAGAAGTCAAAGAGAATGGAGGAAGACCACCAAAGGGTTTTTGTCTTTTTGGGACAACATGTGTCCCTGGAAGAAGGCCCCTTCGGTGGGACACGGGAGGGATGGATGGATGGAGGAACCGGTGGACTAGGCTTGCCACCCATGCTGTGGGACTTTGTGTACTGGTCGCAGGCCACCCATGAGGCATCCCAGGGCCGATGAAATGTTCTGGAGGATCCCCTGTCCCCAGGACTCCCCTTGCTAAGACTGAATGAGTAGATTTCGCCTGTTCCGTTAGAGGATCCGTGTAAGTTGTTTGTTCCTGCTGGAGTTGTTATTCATAAGCCGGAAGATGTTGAGAATAACGTTGATAGTTTTTCATTACCGTCTCCACTTCTTAATTGGTCCATGGAAGAGCTAACTCAAGGTGGACCACCGGAACCGTGTCACAGTTAGCACCTTGAATTGTGCCCAATGTCTGATTGGCAGCCAGTGGAGCTGCTTTAGTAGGGGTGTAATGTGATCTCTGTAACCCACCCCAGTCAGCAATCGTTCTGGACCTGTTGAAGTTTCCTGAGACTTTTCATTGGTAGCCCCACATACAGTGCATTACAGTAGTCCAGCTGGGAGGTCCCTAGGGCACGTGTCACAGTGGCCAGAGCAGGTTTCTGAAGAAACAGGTGTAACTGGCGTACTAGTTTCAATTTTGTAAATGCACTTCTGGCCACAGCTGTGACCTAGGCATTTAGGCTCAAGGAGGAGTCCAGGCACACCCCCAAGCTACGCACCTCTTTTTTCAATTGGAGAGTAATCCCATCCAGTACAGGTTGCATCCCTATCCCTTGATCTCCTTTTTGACTGACCAGCAGCACCTCTGTCTTGTCTGGGTTTAGTTTCAGTTTGTTCTTCATCCAAGTTCATTACCAAAGCTAACCACGCACTGATCTAAAGTCGAAATAGCTTCCTTGGAATCTGGAGGTGACGAGAAGTAGAGTTGAGTGTCATCGGCATACTGGTGACACTTTACCCCAAACCTCCAAATAATTTCCCCACATCAGGATGCTTCAAAGCCAACATGAAAATTGTCATAATCTATCAGTTAGGCTTTACATCAAGCCTACGGAGAGCTGCATTAACACACAGCACAACAAACTGTTTGGGTTGTGCTTTGCTCAATTTAATTACAGCCATAGGTGACTTGCTGTTTCCCACAGAAACAGTGAACATGTGTTCGCCTCATTATTCCTGCACGCAGGTGAGAGATTGTGTGGCATTCGGAAGCCTCGAGGCAAAAGGGGATGTTAAGCGACGGAGCGCATAAGCACAACAAAATAAAATAAGCCCCTTAAGGTGTAATAATGCTCTGTCTACCTGCTGGCATTCCCAAGGATATGTTATGTGCCCACTGCTTTAAAAAGGAAACAATCTGGGTGTGGTGATCTCTCTCACAAACATACACTCACACAGAGACATATCACTATACTGTACATTTTAAGCAGCTGATATGAATTCTGTTTCCACAGGGAATCCTTCAAAGAGTCATCTTGTGAGGGAACACTGGACATATCTGACTATTCGCAGCACTCACACACCCTGGATTTATTGAGGATTTTCATGGCCCTTCAAAGGAAATAAATCCCGATGTGATGTGAAATGTTTTAGAAATTTCAGATACTCTCTAGGAAGGCGCCTCAGGTTTCCAGAACCACTGAAGCTGTAGGGTAAATCTTGACAAAATAAACATTACATTTACTTCTGCCCCTGTGTAGGTTTAGCTGCATGCATGTAAAAGAAAACAAAAGTACTGAGCCAGTTTTCAGAGTGACAAACGTATTTGTCAACAAAATAAAGGGGGATAAAGGCAAACAAGGACAAGACATTTAGGTATTTCAACCAATTGTTTCAATATGAGCTTTCATGAGCTTTCACACTCAAACAAATTTCTTAGTTTTTAAAAGTACCCAAATATGTGGTTCTTGATTTTTCCTTCTGCCTTGCCCCCCC
>JAHTLZ010000007.1:40094612-40148163 GCA_023846285.1 Phrynocephalus versicolor | reverse complement strand
GTGCTCCTCTCAACAGCTCCTTCCTCTCTGCAGCTCAGCCAGAAAAGCAATCTGCCCTTTGTTGTTGTTGTTGTTGTTGCTGCCTGTTGTTGTTGTTGCTGCTGCTGCTGCTGCTGCTGTTGTTGTTGTTATTATTATTATTAATAATCTACTGAGGCTTGACCTACTAGAATGTTGCGGGAGCTCTCACTCTGGGTGGCCACGTCAGGGGAGGCTAGGAAAGGGGTAATCCGCAACCGAACCTTCTCTGTGGCTGGCCCTTCGCTTTGGAATTCTCTCCCGAGTGAGTAGTGCCTTGCACAGTCCCTGCCTGCCTTTAGAAAAGCCTTGAAGACCCGGCTTTTCCGTGAGGCCTTTGGCAATCTTTAAATTTTATTTAATTTTTTTTTAAATTCTATTATGGCACCTCGCCAAATATCTTTTAAATATTTTTTGTTTTTAGTATCAGTACGGTTAATCACTTTAACATATTCTATATATTCCCGTATTAGTATTTTTTTCTTTTCTTTTTTGTTATACTGTTGTTATTCCTGATTGACTGTTTCATTGATGCCGTTAACCGCCTGGAATTCCTTTGGAAGACGGGCGGCATAACAATATATAAATAAAATAAATAGACTGCTAGCCTGCATACTGTAATTAAAAACTGTAAACCACCCGGAGATATTTGAAGTGGTATGGGGCAGTATATAAGCAGAACACTTGGTTTGCTTTGGGAGGGGTGGGGTGGGGTGCTGCTGGCACTGTTCCCTTGCGGCCTCCCTTTTTCTAACTGTGGCCCCTTCTCTCTCTCCGCTCCCCCCCAACTTTTCTAGGGATCTCTTCAGTGCCAACGTCTTCACCCCTCGGACCTCTCGCGGGTTCTCCTGTAATCGCTGCTGCCAACACCCTCAGGATGCCAGTTCCAGCTGCTGCAGTGAAGGAGGGCTGCCCGTCTGCCAGGCTCCTGGCTAAAGATGTGCAGGAGGCCTGGGCCGCCTCCCTCCCTGACCTTCCCCAGGACAGCAGCCAGAGCAGCAGCGGCAGCAACCACCACCTGGGTAGCTGACGGGGGTGGGTGCGATAGAATGCTAGGGAGAAACGGGGGGGGGGTCTGAACAGTTGCTTGTGGATTTATAATAGTTCAGTCATAAAAATGATAGGCGGAACCCTTCACGTGAACACCCCCCCTTTTTTTTTTACTTGAACTGTACAGGACTCAGAGGAATCCCTGACAAAACTCGCAGATGGAGCATTTTGTGGCCAGTTCTTCCCTACCCCATTTCGTCACTCACGGTCTGATGCGAGAAGCAGCATTTCGCCGAGTGAACCTTCATCTTGTCCATCCTTTCTGCCCACTGACGATGACACAGAAGGAGGAGGAGGAGGCGGTTCCTTCCAAGGGAGCTTTTGTGTTCTTCCCACACACACCCAAGTGTTCTGCAGGCCTGCAGAGCTAGTTCTTCCAAGGCAGCAGTGGGGAAGATCAGGAGTCTTTAACTACCCCCTCTCGTCCTCGCCTTCTTATTCTGCATCTTAATTGATGGGACGGAGCAGGAGAAGTGCAGGTTCACCGAATAATTCTCCATGGCAGCTGCAACCTGCAGGGTAGCAGCAGTCTTGTGAGCACAGGTGTTTTCTCTTGCAAAAGCACCTGCATCAGGGCTGTTTCCCCCTTCTCACCTGCTGTGTGCTTGATCAGACGTTTTCTGGTTTCCGATCCATCATAACTGAGTTGTTAACTTGGGTGAAAGACGTTCTGGCAATGAGGAAGCTGTCTTTTCCTGTGAAATTGCCCTGCCTTTCCAATCAAAGTCTACCGATATCTCCTGGCTTTGAGGTTCTGGAATGATTTGGCTACTAGACATTCTCTCTCTCTTTCTCTCTCTTCTCTTCTCTTCTCTTCTCTTTTTTTTCTGGCTGGTTGCTTCTTCCTGAGTTGATCCATGCCGAGTGATGCAGGAAAGGTGACTTTGCTCCCTCATCCATTTCACCTCCTCACTTTTCCGTGGGCCATCTGGCGAGAGATTCTGTGATGTGTCGATTCTGAGGATTCCACACACACCCCACTGTCCCACTCAGTTCACAGTCAAGCAAACAAAAGACTGGTGAAGGAAGGGAGGAACAGTGTGTGAGGAGAGCAATTTCAGAACCGCTGACTTTTAAGAAATCTGAGCGGAAGACGTCAGCTTACTCCTCTGTGTGTGTGTGAGTGTGCATGTGCACATAAGTGTGTGGATGTATGTGTACATATATATAAATATATATATATATATATATATATAAATCTTGTCCTTCCTATGCTGAAATGTCCAGTGTTGGGATTTCTTGCTGTAAATAAACTATTGTGCCCCCCCTTTTTTTAAGTTATCAAAGGTTAGGGTTAAGTGGCCTGTGCAGAAGCCCTCCCTGGGCAGCGGGGTTCATACCTTTTCACGTGATTTCGATCTCAAAACCCCCAAACCAGACCATGGGGACTCGGGCGGCTCTCCCTTCAGTTTTGCTCCTTGCACAGATCGGAGGTTGCCGTCGCCAGCCACGCTCAGAAGCCTTACAAGAAGCATCTCACAAGCCAAAGCGTCGCCTGAGACAAACAGGCCCACACAAGGACCTGCGGCGGCATTACCGGATTGCTTTCCTGCTTGTGTCGGCACCGGGATATTTATTTTAGGCGAGGCAGAAGGCTCTCGCTGGACCCTCTGCAGCCTCTGACGGGGGCTGGAAGGATGTCAGGAGGTCCGGCTGCCACTTCTCTGGGACAATCCCTTCTTTCAGAAACCACTACAGGAGGCTCACGGCCCAAGGGAAACCTCGCCGACTGGAGAGCAGCGAACATTTAATTTCTAATAATATATGCAACTTTTTCGAGTCCGGGCTAACGTAGCTGCGTTGTATCCCTTCCTTTCCGGTTCCTGCTTCCGTCAGTTGGGTCAGGCATGGAGAATCGTGTTTGAGCAAAAGCAAGGAAGAAGGGCCAAAAGAGCTGGTAACCTGGAGCTTTTTCCCAGCCCACCTGGACCCCCGGGCAAAGCGGCGTTGCCCTTGGGAAACGACGTGTGAATCCATGCAATACTAACTTTATTTCTTATTCGGTGGCGGAAACGTCCTGGTGGTGCATACATCATCTTAGCACGACGACAGCCTAGAGGCTGGTCCGTTCCTTAACAGTGATCAATAGCTGTGAAAGTGCAGCACAGGGACTCCGCAAAGCTGCCTTCTCATTTTTGGAGCAAGGAAGTCATATAGCAGGTCCTCAGCTGCCGGGCAAAAGAAGGGGGGTGTCGGGGAGAAGTACAGCAGCAACACCAAGATCTCTTTCCTGATCCATCACAGAGCCCATGAGTTGATAGATAAAGTCTTGGGTTTTTGCCCCAATATGCATTACTTTACATTTTCCTACATTGAAACACATTTGCCATTTCACAGCCCATTCCCCCAGTTTGGAGAGATCCTTTTGGAGCTCTTCGCAATCTTCTCTGGTTTTTACCACACAGAAAAGTTTTGTGTCATCCGCAAACTTGGCCACTTCACTGCTTATTCCTGTCTCCGGGTCATTTATGAACAGATTGAAATGCCTTAGGGAGCATCCAGTTCTTGGGAATAGATAGAGGGAAAAGTACCAAGGTTCACTTTCCTCCCCCATTCCACCCTTTAGCCAAGTAATATACCTTCTTAACACCCTTCAGTTTATTAATAAACTCACCATTTCTGCTCAGTTGAAAATACAATGATAAGGTTGTCTTCTCCACTCATCACCACACCATCTTTTCATTCTTTGTCAAACACACCACAACAACAGCAAGTCAAGTGAGCAATATATTTATACACCTTCAAGCAAGTCTTCAGAAATTAGTGATAATGTCAGTCAAGTTAATTCACCCTTTTTGAACCTCATGGAGGAAAGAATGTGCTCCAAATATAATTGGTTAGCCTACAAAGGTTGCAATGCACACAGGACTTTATCTAACTCAGGTGTCCACATCTGTTAGATTACACTTCACAACAAAATCATTCCTGACAGCAGGAAATCTATCTATTACAGGAAATAATTTAAAGGATCAAAGACCAGTTTGTTGAACCATTCAAATGTTGGCAGAAACATCAATGTTTATTGGCATTCTTATTCTCCGGGGGTAAAATATTAGACAAATTAATGGATGCAGCATTCATTATTTCTACTACTGGTGCCTTCAATTTTACCATAATAAATAGAGAATAATAAAGCTAGTGGCTAGGTGGGAAAGAATAATTTATTTTCAGGATTGAAAAGACAGAAATATTAACAATTGTTGCTGTGTTAGATATCTAGTGTTATTTGAAGCTGGGACCTAGCATTTTGTGTTAATGATTAACACTAATAAATATGCCATTACTACAGCAATAACATTAACTACTACCAGTTATAACTGTAATTTTGAGTTGGAATAGTGGAGGTCATCTTATACATGGGGTGTCTCATAGACAGGGAAATATGGTGTTTCAATGGATTTATATAGTCCTTCAAATAGAGAACCACTTTTAATAATATGATGAAGAAGGGGATCTTAGATCAAGTCAAGCCTGAACTATCTCTGGAGGCAAATATGTTGAAACTGTGGGTCTCCGGGTCTCCACACATTTCATTACCATTTGACAAAGTGTGTGTGTGTGTGTGTGTGTGTGTGTGTGTGTGTTACAGTCATGACCAACTCTTTGTGACCCCATGTCCATGGAGTTTTCTTGGCAGGAATACTGGAGTGTTGTGAAAGCTTAATTTTTCATATTTTACAAATCCTAACTTCTTCTATCACTTGAAGAAATAAAATACTCTGCTTTCATTAAATAATTCTTTGAAAAATTTCCTTCAAGGAACTAACAGAATGTGCATATTATAGATTTGACGTAACTGTGTACACAAACACTATTAGACTGATTTGTGATTCTACTGTCAAAAAAAGTAAAAGCTGTTCTATGTGCAGGATTACTATTTTCACATATCAGTTTTACTTCTCTGTTGCTTTGTGTGTCCACAAGTTTTCTTGGAAAAGGCTTTGGTAGAAATATAAATATTTTGTTGAATTTTCTAGAGATTCGTGGGTTTGTAGTATTAATGCTTAAAATAAACATTAAATACCGATTATTTTAAAAAAGAGACCTTCAACACAGTTCACCAGAAAATATGTCAGCAAAACTAATCCATAAAACAGTGGGATATGCAGAGGTAATAATGCTAGTACTCTGCAAACAAACAGACATACTGTCAAGGCTGACATGTCATGCCAGGATCTCGTCTGGAGCTTTTACAACCTTACATGCTGCCTTTGTTAAGTTTGGCTGGGAGGGACCTTTCTTGTCTGGGGTGACTATCAATCTGCTCAGCAACTGTTCTCTCCTGCCTCTGAATTCAGAAACACACCTCTCTGTGGAAAGAAGTCTATTGAGGTATGTAACTGAAAGCAATCAAGTTTGTCCATATGCTATTTGATTTGTTCAGTTGTACGCAAGGAAGCTTTCTATTCTTTCTCTTATTAATGTCTCTGTGAGACAGAGCAGGCAATAGGAATACAAAGAGAAGGTGGGCCGTCTGCCTTAACAGATGAGGAGAAAGAAAGTGGCAAAGAAGATGATACTACACAGAAGCCGAAAAGAGTTATACAGGGAATCCAAGCCATAACACTAGAGGAGGTCGGGGGGGGGGCACGTGGACGTACAGACCAAATGGTACTGTGGGCATTAGATGATCTAAATGTCAAAGAGGAGGAGTATGAGGAGTTAGGCGCGCGCGGGGGTGCAGGGGGAACTGTCAGTTATGAGGAGCCGGTAAAGACAGTTGGAACTCAGACCTGGGAGAGCCGAATCGGAGAAAGGTCGGGCGAAGTTATCTCCAGGAAGAAGGATGAGATAACTTGGGCTGTGACGGTAAAACCATTGCGCTGGCCGGAAACTTCGGAGAAGTTTCGACGCGAATGGAGGCGAGACCGGAGCCCAGCCCATACCCCACAGTGGGTGAGGCATCCCTGTTGTGGGACTCCGTGCCCGGGTCGGGGAAAGGATGCCCCTCCCTTCCTTTAGATGACCACGATTTGATGCTCAACCCGTTAGAGCCCGGTTACACTAATCCTTTGTTGATAGAAGATGTTTGTAAACCTTATTCTATGTTATCTGTTAATCAAGACGAACCAGCCTACAGAGAGTTTCATTCTGTAAGAAATAAAAATCCTTTCCATGTTGAACCTATTATCGACTCCAACTCTTTTGATGAATTTGGATTGAAGAACCCTCTTGGCGAACCCTCACAGTCTCCAAGTGAGTTATTGAGACAATATGTGCTAGTTGATGAGAGAAAAATAGGTGGACTACTCTGAGGAAATAGAAACTATTCTGCCCTATGAATCCCATGCAGAGGAATTTAACCAAAATTAAGAACTCTCCAAAACTCTACCCACGGTGGGCAATAGAAGCTCTCTCTTCTACCAATCTCCGGTAATGTAGTAAACAGAAATGTTCCAAATGAAATAACTTTACTATTATATTTATGTGCATATCTTGTCACCCCATACCTACACACACTGTGGAAGTTTGGGGTGTGATGAATTTCCCATGAAATCTTTTTCTGCTGTTTTCTTTTCTCTGGCTGTGGTTTGCAGTTTACCCAATTAACTGCTGGTCTCGAAGCTAAAGCTGAAAAAGTCTTCTGTCTCCAAATTAAAGAACTACCAACCCTTCCTAATTAAAGCATTTTCTCCCTGAATCCCCCTAATGATTTCCCACTAAAAATGGAACATAACTCACCTCACAGAAGATCAATAAGAGATCTTAAACCCATAAGGCTTTGAGGCACTTCCAAGACAGAACAAAATCTCTCTCAAACGTCTTTCAAATCTACTCGGATATTTTAAAAACCTGTAAAAACCTTTCATTTTCAAGCGATGCTAAGATTGCAAATAGAACAGATGCTGTGACACACTTTCATGAGGCACTTAAACTCTTTTCCAAATTTTGTTTCAAGTTTCTTCCCCCCCCCCACCTTATTTCAAGTAGGAAAAATGGGTAGAAATGCTTCCACGTAGACTGGCATAATGACCCGTTTGCCTTATTCTGTGCATAAGGTGCCGCTAAGGAAGGAACTTGTGATTTTTAAAAAAAATATTATTATTTATTACTTTACAGTATTTATATCCCACCTTTCTCCTTAAATGGGACCCAAGGCACCTTACATCATTAAAACAACAAGTTTTACAACTAAAATCAATAAAGAATGTAAAAAGTATTATATTAAAATTTTAGTTTTGTGAGAGGTAGCCGTGTTAGTCTCTGCAAGAATTCCAGGCAAAAATCAAAACAAAACAAAACAAAAGACAAAAACATAGGGCACCGTAAAGACTTATTATATTTTAATGTAAGCTTTTGTGGACACATCTACTTCTTCAGACATTTAGTAGCAGAATAGCAGGTCCCAAGTAGTAGAGGGTTTTATAAGTTAACACCATCACTTTGAACATGATTCAGGACGCAACAGGTAGCCAGTGCAGGTGAGCCAGTATAGGAGTGAGGCGGTCATATTTGCTTCCACCAACCACCTGCCTAGCGGCCACACTCTGCTCCCACTACAATCTACATATCAGATTCAAGGGTACCCCCATGTAGATTGTGTGGCAGTAGTCAATCTGGGAAATTACTAATGCATGCACAACTATGTTTCTCATAATAATTATGTTTCTCATCCAAGAATCTGTCAATGCACTTCACAAAGACTCAGCCTTAAAAATAGCACAAAAGGAAAAGATGTGGTGAGGGCTGAGTTATTTATTATTTATTTTTATATTAGAGTATTTTACCCCGCCTTTCCCCTTGGAAGAGGAAGCATAACCTCTTTTTTGGATTTTTTTTAAAGTGTTTGTTCAGTCAGGTAGGGAAAGTCAGGGCATTTGGCCAATTCATAGTCCCTGGTTGTTTATCTTTCTTGTTGTGACAGTCTTCCTACAGCAGGGGATGGGAGCCTCCCAATAGGTACTGATTAGTTCCCAGTGCAAAATACCTTTGCAATCCTTTAAAGCACTTTTATCTGAGTCAATCTCTCTTACTGCCACACATTTCATTTCCATAATAAGCTCTGTTTCATATTAGACCATTTTCTAAACTGCTACTGGGGACTTTCTCAGTCTTGCTGAAGCCGAAACACTCCCTACATGGACAGACTGAACTGCCTTTGTATAAATGTGCTTTTAATTTTCCATTAAATTCTAGCAGGACTCACTCTAATTACTTGTTTTTGGGCTGACATTTTTTTTTTTTTTGCTTCGGGTTGGTCATCTTATTAATTCCTTCTTTCCTTTTTTTTTTGGTACTCATTGATCATCCCCTCAGAGCACAGCACTATTGTAGGTAGTTTACATAAAAACAGCACACTATTTTTTGTCTGTGTGTGCGTGTGTGATTTTATATTGTTTTGTCTCATTCTTCTTTGTAAACCGCCCGGAGTTCCCCTGGGAAGACGGGTGGTATAAAAATAAATAAATAAATAAATAAATAATCTAAAACAAAAAGCGACCAGGCCACTTAGCCAGGAAATGACGCTAAAAATAAAGCAACAAAACAGACATGGAAGAATTCAAAATACGCTGCTTGGGCCTCTTGAAAGAGAAGCACCTTCAAGCAGGCTCTTAAAGCTAGCCAGTGAGCAGGCCAGGCATTTCCACCAGAAGGCAATTCCAGAGATGTGGTGCCACCACCAAAAAGGCCTGACCTCTTGTAGAAGATTTTCTGGCCTTCCTTTGGCATAGCTCCTAGGACAGTGTTGGCACTCGGAGCCCTTTCTGTGGGCACCTGACATTGCCCCTTCACAGCCACCTGTATGCGGGTTAAATGGCTGTATTGGCACTTTGCAATAAATTAGTGGGTTTTGAATTACAGTTTGGGCACTCAGTCTGTAAAAGGTTCACCATCACTGTCCTAGGAGAAGCATAGCCTGGGAGAATCTGGTTGCGCAAAATGATGACCTTAGGAAGAGATGCTCTGAGAGGTAATGTATTTCTTTCTTCAGCCAGACACTTTTCCTATGGACCCTGAGGTTTATTTTTCCAAGACAAAAAGGCAGGATGGAAATAATTCTAATTAGTAAATGACAAATAATTTTGAGATTTTTAAAAACGATTCCAAATCTTTGATGAAGAATAGGATGCCTGTCTAAAACCTACTGCCTCTAAGTGACGGCCATCACTTGCCCCAGAAAGCACATGGAACTCAACTTGCAAACACGCTAATACAGCATCTCATCTCAGTCTTTTGCATTCTGATCATTTTCACATTGATGATCTGACTCTACAGTATTCACAGGTTTTGAAATGGCATCTAATACATATTCTGCATTTAGAAGCCCTTCAGCCAAACAAACCACAGTGCCAGGAACAATAATTCATGCACGGCTCATGAGCAGCTGGGGGCACAGTAGATTGAGAGTTAATTGGCTTATTTATTGCAGATAATTATGCATACTGCCATAATTGAAGGAGCACCCCTTTTCTGGCTGCTGAACAGATTTCCAGCCATTCAGGTTGATTGTAGGTTTCTTCTGGTAGGAGCCACAAGGGCAGATGCCGGGAGAAATCTGCATGAAATTATGATGCATATGTTTATGGTATCGGACATTCTTCCAGCTAGTCTTCAGAGACTCCAAGCAACACATTTGCACATAGCTGTTGCTTCTTAACCGTTGCACAGACCCATTTGTCATAGAAGAGGAGGCAGTAAGCAATTTAGATGAGAATTTTTTAATGGTTGGTTCCATTCATTTCAAGCATATACATAACTGAAATTCCACACTTGTCAGTAACTTCAGGAGGCATGTAAGGTTCCCATACTCACTACATCTATGCAAGGTAAGTGTAGCTGTACGAAAGTTGCCTAGATAACTACATGTCCTCAAGTCAATTCTGGCATATGGTGACTCCTTCCAGGGTTTTCTAGGTAGTGAATACTCTGGTTTACCGTTCTTTTTAAAAAAGTAACTAAAACAGACTACTTCAAAATTAGGCACCAAGGTAACAAATGAAATTAACAGGATGTGTTTACTGATTGCAAAAAAAATGTTGTTCGTGTTTAACAATTAAAAAATATTTTTAAGAATTTAAAAATATTTTTAAGAAATTCAAAATTTTAATTACCGTATTTTAAAGTTCTGAACATGGAAGTTAATTTTCAACCCTGCTGGGTGTTGTAAAATTAGAGGAGCAACCCAGATTGTATGTGCAACTCCATCCCCCCATTATGTGAGTTTCTCCCACAACTGGAACCAAAGTGCCTGGGAACATTTGCTGTGGGGGAACGGAGGAGGAACGCAGCTTGGAGGGGAGTCGAAATGTGTGTACGCTTCTGAAGCCATGCAGCTTACAGTGGACTTTGGTTTCAATTCTCTAACAATGTGCTCGAAAGGAAACAGAATCCTGGATACATATTTGGAGCCCCTCAAACATTATCAGTGAGTAGCCAAATTAAATCTTTTCAGATGGATTTAAAACGGAAGAAAGAACTGAGACAGAAGCATAAAATGTAGTAAAATATATTTTCCTTGCAAATCTCACTGACCTTTAATTAATATTTCAGCAGTTTCCAGTACTGGCATGTTGTATGTCAAAAAATCCAGCCATTTGTAGCAGACACTTAATGAGTAAAAGGTGAAGAAAAAAATCACAAAGAACATACATTTTATTTTCAAAAAACTTAACCGAAAAAAAAAATCATTTGGAGAGTGAGTGAACCCTGAAAAATGCTAACCAGGTTAAACAATGTCTGAAAACCTAGATCCTGTAACATGAATTTTACATTGCATTCATTCTGAAAGGACAAGAAATTTTTACAGTACTTGGAAAAGCAAAAGAAAAGCAGAAGAGTCAAGAGAACCCAAGCTTGCAAAACTTACATTTCTGGACCAGACAAAAGGAACTAATGCCGGAAGGGGAGATTTTGGAGCAGGTTAATCCAATCAAGTAATCTTTCCATGCTCTGGCTTTGAAAAAGTTGCAAGGTGCCTACGGAGACGGGGATGGAGAGAAAGCCCATCTGACAGGAGTGCCACCTGCACGCAGCACGGAAGACTGGCCAGAGTGGAGGGAAAGGCAGAGAAAGAAGGAAGAGGCCAGAAACGAATGTTTGAGGGAAGCACGGGAAAGAGAAGAGACCCGGAGGAAATCTGAGGAGTCGCTCCGGATTTGAGGGGCAGAAAAGGCGGGAGAGAAGGAGACACCCACAGTAGTGGAGGTGGGGTATGGTTATATAAAAGGGAAGCCGCGTATCTTACCACCCGGCTGGGAGTGGGTCTGGATGCGAAACCCAGACACGTCAGAATGGGAGAAAATGATGATGCCTCACGCTGAGGCGGAGAGCTATCGGAGAAGGGCTCACAAGGTCGGTTGCTCCTAATGTGGAGAGCGAGAGGCACGGGTTAGATTTGAAAGGACATAGCCCTTGATAAGTGGGTGGCTCAGAAAGTGGAACAGGAAAGAAGGGTGGATCAATATTCCCTGGGAAGGGGTCCCATCCTCTTCTACTAGTTATTTTTTTTTCATTTGTTCTCATTTTGAATTGTCAATCCATTCTGTGCTTATTTGTTTATTTGTTCTTTTTATTATTGTGATTTGATTATTTGGTTTGATTGGTTAGGTTTCATTTACTATTTTAAGTTGTTTAATCTGTTTTTATATTTTGTATATGTTTGTAAACCGCCCAGGGTAGCTTTTTTGCTAGATGGTTGCAGTATATAAGTCAAATAAATAAATACAATAATAATAATAAAATAAACGACTATCACCTCCTCGAGACTGATGCTGACAAGAATGTGGGACCCAAAACTCAGCAGAGGATGGGGTACAACCCCCAACAACCTCCAAGGATTCGACCCTTGTGAAGGGGTCTGGTGCGTGTGGGGGGGAACCTCTCTGGACTAGAGGGAGGGGTGGACTCTTCCTTACTCACTCCCACACAGGAGTCTCAAAACAACCCGTTTGTTGGAATGGTTAATTCAGTTCCTACTGTTAATGTTAATGAAAGCGCCTCCAAACCTTTGGAAGAAGTTAATAAAAGAGACTCCTTGTTAGAAAAAGACGACTCTTTATTGAATGAGTGGGAAATGGGTGTTTGGCAAAAGGAGGAGCCCTCACAGTGGCAGAGAGAAGGTGGGAGCCGCAATGTAGAGATGGGCACGAAATGCTTCGTCCCGGTTCATGCCGGTTCAAAATGGCAGTAGCACAGGTGCTGTTGCTCCCAGCTCCTGCCACCTCAGCCAATCAGCCACTCACCAGGACCAGCTTGCTTGCTCTTCCCTCCTCTTTGGCAGTTCTCCTAGTCAGGAGCAAGAGCTCAGACTTTTCCACCCTGCACTTTTGTCTGAGTGGGAGATCAGCCAAGAGGGCAAGGCAGAAAAACCTGAGCTGTTGCCATGGCTGGAAGATCAGGTGAGGAAGTGCTGGAAGCCAGCATGCTGGGCCTGGTCAGTGGCTGGACGAACAGAAGAGGCGGGAGATGGGAGCAGCAGCACCCACACTGCTGCCTTTACGAACCAGGACGAAGCAGTGCGTGCCCATCTCTAGTGAAAAGATGACCCATTAGGCACATTCAACTTTTCTCATTCAGCACCACTTCCCTGGCTTTTTTACTAAGCAATGTGAACAATCATGGTGTCTTGGGATATCAGCGTGGATGGGAAGGACCAGAAAAAAGAATTTTCCAGAAAATAGCATGCTCAAGCTCTACAGTTTGCCTACCACTCTGCAGTGATCTGAGTTCCTAGCTGGGTTATGGAGTCCCCAAAAAACAGTGGCCAAGGCTTCTTTAAGAAAAGCATGATTCTATTGCTATAACTGTACTGCTGTTTTGTTTCAGTAACAGAGCTTCTGCAAAAAAAATAAAAAAAATAGTGAATTCTACTTTCAGGTGACTGCCTAGCGCCAGTGCCCAAGATGGTCTTCAAGCAGTCAAGCAGGGAAAAAAATGTTGCCAGAAGAGAAAATAACTTTTGCCCATCTGGCTGCTCTTGCTATTAGACAGCTGCCACAACAGCTGCTTCATATTAAGACTCCAATACAACCTTAAAAACCTGTAAGTTTACTTCAGAGCAGCTGCTCATGGTGTGCCTTGAGGCTAATTGGTCTTTGAACAACCACACCAACGCCTCTACAATTGAGGGTCATGGGGGGGAATGAACTGAACACTTGAACTAACAGTCAGGCATATTCAATACCTGCTGATCATCATCAAAGATTCAAATGTATTTAGTTTTACATTAAATTACGGGATTAACCACCCTTCAATATTTAATGTCAGTATTCTGTCAATTCTTAATTAAATGGGTTGAAGAGCCATTAACGTACTCTTGCTTAGTAGACCAAGTCCACACATACTTATCCAGTGGGCCAGTTTTAATGGCTCTTGTGATATAGGTCTCTCTCTCTCTCTCTCGCTCGCTTTGTTTTGTTTGTTTATTTGGTTTTCATTCACCCGCATTTTATTCCTAGCACAGCTCTGGAATCTGTTGAAGAGAAACACATATGGGCAATCATGTGCTGGAAAGACCTCATAAAACTGGAATGGGACTATTTGTACATATTTCGGTGAGGTAAAATTTTCTCCCCCAACCAAGCTCTTTCTCCATGTGATGGATGTTGTAGTCCCTCACATCTGGTTTAGGTACTGGATAGAGAAAGGTGGCTCTTAAGACATTTGACATGAACACACACACACACACCACCAAAAACAACAACACCCAGTTAGCTAAAGCAATTTGCTTGAAGCATAAACATGAAGTGTACTTGGCTGGTGTTGGAGGGGGGTGCTTTAAAAGTCCACAAAAAATTCTCTTCATATAAGGCAATAGGATCTCACAGTGGCCCCGCCAAATGCAACATGAAGTATCACACAGACTGGTACATGTATTTTCCTGGTAGGGCCCTGATTGATTGAGACCTGAGTTACTTGCTCTACATATCTAGACAAAGAGACAGGCTGTGTCAAATCACAACTCTACAGTGATAAATAGGTGGGGGAGGCTGTAGCACTTCTGAAGAAGCTCTAAAGTCTAACCTAGACCCATCCTCAGAACTTAGAAATGCAAGCAGAAAACTTGTAGGCGTAGCCACTCAGCTGCTGGAACCGCGGTTCTAATAATCCATCATACTTGGCTGATGGGAGTTGTAGTCCAATAAAAATCAGGAAGGTTAAAATTCCCTAGCCTTGGCTTTCAAGACAAGGATGGTGATTTTTCCTCCATCTTAATTTGTGGCTTCTTACCACAGGCTCACAGGTACACAGAAATTAAAACTAAAGGCAGTTTAAAGTACAAAGGAGAGGAAAAGAGGTCCCTTGTTACCCCATCTTTTCAAAAGTCTGAAGTCACATTGGTTTAAGGTGAGAAAGAAAACCAAACTGGTCAAACCAAAGGGCCTTGATTTGTTTCGAATGGTACCTCACACCCTGGGCCGCTGCTCAGTTTGAACAATCAAATGCAACTGTCGCTTTGCAATGGCAGTGTTCAAGTCCCACAGAAATTCCAGCAGGCACCCCGTTAGAAGCGTTTCCATGGGCACAAACTGCAAGACCTGCTGCGGGGAGTTTGACTCAAGCAGTGTCCTCATACGCTCATTCAGCTGCTGCAGATACTGGATGACTGGGTCAGGAAGACCTCGATAACCAACACACAACAGTGCAGCACTGGTCCCTAAAGGCCGAGATGATGTGGGACAAGCAAACGAGAGACACCGGAAGCAGCTGTGGAGTACAAAGACGAGGCCAGCCATGAAGCGCGTACAACAAGAAAGAACGGGCAGAACCAAAGCGTCTCCTTTCTGAAGCTGAGGGAACACCTGCAAGAGGTGCCCCAGAAACTGCTGTTGATATTTTGGTTCTCCGTCATGGAGAAGAGAACAGCGGAAAGTTGAGAGCGGTGCTCCTTCGAGGAGTTTCACATCCAAGTTGTTTGGGCTTTCGCCATCACAGAATGACGGGAACCGTACGACAAAACATTTGGGTTGGCTAGGGCTGTCTTCACCAGAATCTTCTTCAAGCTTCTTCATAAGGTCTGCCAGTTCAGTCAATATAAATGAACCTGGAGGATCAAAACAAGAGGGACACTCCTGTTCCATTAGTCTCGTGACGGTACCAACACCTGCCAGGGCTATTAAAGACTTCTCAAGGGCCTCGTTGAGGCTCTTTAAGGCCTCTCCCTCACAGAAGGGAGAACATGTAACCTTGGGCAACCTCCGCCCCTCCAAGATATACCACTGGTGCCAGTCCAGAGTATAAGGCGCCCCTTTTAAAATGGAGCCTTTCCCCACATTGTCAAGAGAATGCTGATCAGCCCATCCGTCAAGGCAGCCTTTGGCCATCTTATCTTCCCAAGACAGGGATTCCATCAATTTCCTTTCATTGTATGTGCAAAAATATTTGTTCCTCTGCCCATACCACTTGGAGTTCATGCTGTAACCTGCCTGGGGCTTCTTCACCAACCAATCACTCCTGGCAATAGGCTTCACTTGGTATCGCTGCAAAAAGACCTCTACGGCGCAATCCCGTAAAGCATTAAGCTTTGCACGCTCCACCTCGCTCATGCCTTCAAAGAGCCTGAGGTTCTCCAGAATCGTCTCCGTTTGGTGCCTGTGAAAGAACAAGCAGCATTCTTCGTGGGCTTTCAGGAACGATTCTGGAATTACACGCTGAGGGAAAAGGGCCTTCTCTACCATGTCTTTCCCAAAGCTCTGCATCATCTTGGACAAAACCGAATGGATGGCTTCTTGGCCCAAATAGTGAAGGCAGACCACATAAACCTCAGAATTGCCAGCTTTACTGGTGGCTGGTTTAAAAACATGCACTTCCTCAAAAGAGCAGTTCAGGAGGAACAGCAAGTTAACAGAACGATGTTCAAATAACGTGAACATCTTCAGAACAAACGATCCCCCCGGGCCGAGGGTCATTAAGGCTGTAACCGTTTCACAGTAATGTAAAGAGGAAACAAGTGCCTCTTGTTCCCCTGGGTTTCCTTGGCAATCAAAACTCCCATCAGAAGTGACCAGGTGAACGGTGGCCATGTTGCTGATCAAATGTTGCAGTCCTGTGAGGTGTTCCAGGGTCATGACATCCCCTGTATTCTCAGGGCCAAAATACCACCGGTACAAAGTGTTTGCAATAAGTCTGTCATCCATAATCACCATAAGAGTATCATTTGCTTCATGGTATGGGTTTAAGGTATTGGCTACCCAATTCCAATCGCAGGGGACACGGTGAGACTTCAAGTAGTGGTTTAGGCTGGCTATAAAGGCACCAGGGGCTTCACAGAGATGTATGGAGTTGAGTTCTCCATTTTCAAGGGCCTCGCATGGGAGCAGAGGAAAACTGCACAAGATCTCGTGGAATTTGCACCATGCCTGGGTACACAACTCAGCATTTACGGACTTCTTCAGATGAGC
Organism: Phrynocephalus versicolor; assembly: GCA_023846285.1. Lineage (NCBI taxonomy): Eukaryota > Metazoa > Chordata > Lepidosauria > Squamata > Agamidae > Phrynocephalus > Phrynocephalus versicolor. The sequence goes on along the minus strand of JAHTLZ010000007.1, from coordinate 40,131,754 downwards.
AATTATCTTACCCGCTTTGTTGGTGAACGATGTGTGTTGATGCCACTCATCTAATCTCTTATCGCTCAGCCTGTTCTTGACTTCATTCAGAGACTCTTTCAGGGCAACAAGGGAACTGAACTCTTTGTGATCACCGATAAAAACCTGGTTAGGATCCGGCAACTGCCATTCGTTGTCAGGCGGTTTGGTGTACGAAAATCGTTTCTGAAACAGTTTCTCGGTCTCCGTGAGGATGCCATGGCCAAACTGGTCAAAGCTTGTACTTTGCTCAGCATGCACTGCCTTCTTTGGTTTGTTCATCGTCAGACAGAGGGAGACCCTGAGAAGAGAAGGACAGCAGATGAGAAGAATCTATGATACATGGTATCTCATGATAGAGTCCACTCATGGTGGGGAGGAGAAAACACAGACAGATCCTCCATATCAACAGGGCATCTGAAAGCAGACTGTCCTGTTTATATACCATCCTGTAGTGATTAAAGCACCCTCTGGGCAGTTTACAATTTAAACATGCATGCCACACATTGGCTCCCAAGAAAGCTGGGTACTCGATTTACTGACCTCTTGGACTAAAAGGAGATTTTATTTATTTGTCCACATGCAAAGATAAAGAAAAAAATATGGCAACAAAGTTATAGCCCCACATCCAGGCCCAATGACTGAGGTTCCTTGGCTTACCATCAAAACCCAAAGAAATATTGAAGAGTTGTAATGGAAATAAAATTAAAATAAATAATAATTGGAGCAGTTCCGAGACTCCCCGGAACCACCCGCACCCGTCCCACACCGTCATAAGCACTACACTTTAAACCCGGTCCCAAAATTCCATTCCATTCTCAAGATATCGGGAGGAATACATCTACTGCCGTTTTGCAGGCTGGAGGCATTGCTAGCGAAACTGAGAGCTTGGGTGGCCAGAAAATGCTGCTTTGTATCCAATTTGTCAGTTTACGCTGATACAAGATAACCGCCATTTCCGCGGAAAGTTCATAAAACAGCCGGGGTGCTAAGGGTTTAGCCACCTGTGCGCCTTAGCCAATCAGCACCCCCCATCCGTCAATGTCTCGTTAATTACAAGCCGGAAGGGGGCGCTTAACACGGATAAGATTGCGATAGATTAGGGAGTAGACCACTACAATGGATTAGAGCCATAAACCATGGACCGCGGAAATTCGAAACCCCAACCGATCATGTGTTCCAGGGAGGTGGCTAGGGTCTACCGACGCCAGCAGCATGAATCCACCTTTCTCCACCCGCCTCACAGTTCCACGCACTCAGCTTGAGTCAGGACTAAGCACCGGTCCCTATTCTTAGCTGCGTCTCGGTTCCAGGGGAATTCTGCCTTCAACCACTAATGCTTTTCTATGATGATAGGCTGTCCCCATGTTTCCCTATGACGGTAGACCACCCCACACTACAGAATCTCACGAATAAGGCTCCCTCCCTTTGTGGAAACCTTTGGAGACTTATTTCCTCCATTCCAAAGGTTTCCACCGAAGCATACTCAAGGCCCCCACTAACAAATTTGGTTAAACCCTTCTTGGCCGAATTGGATTCTGTTCTTTAAACCTTTAAGGCGGCCAGATCCGCAGCCCAGGAAAATCTTCCTGAACTGATGGTTTATTTCCACCATGCTCTTGGCTCACAAAAAGATGATCAAGAATGATCATCTCCAAACCCCAGGGATGTCCCTAGCCTCCAAAAGCTTACCTCCATCATCTCCCTCTGCCTATACTGCCTCTGGCCTCTGACCCCAGCCAACCTAGACCCCCTCTCTCGCACTCTGGCCCCTCTCTCTTTCTCTCTCTCACTCTTTTCTCTCCTCCCTTTCTCTCCTTCCCTTAACCCACTCGCCCTGGGTGTGCTTTAAACGTGTTCCTACACTATCCTATGTCTCCTGAACCTACACTATCTTGGGCAGGGATTCATGGCGAAGGAAAAAGGCATCATGGTGACTCCATACGAAGGCTGTATCTTCCAGAATGGACTCCATTGGTCATCACAGATTCCAGCACGTCGCACCACAGCTGCACCCCGGATTATCTCCAGCCAGAAGCTTCCCATTGTTTCAACTCCACACTTATCAGGAATGTCTGACAGCCTCGGGGCTAATCCTATTGACTCTCTGGTCCCTCCATTGACTTACTGATTTCCCCAAGTTTACCCAGACCCCCAGACATTACCCAGTTTCCTCCTTTCCATTGTCACACCCTTGATGGCTCATTAAAGGACAGATTTGGCCCAACCACACCTGGGCAGGTGTCCAGTTCCAGGTTATCAGGAACACCCAGGACCTCCTCCGAACCAGCCCCTGGACTACACCTATTGGACATTCCCGAAGACTGCCCCCTGCCCACCCCCAGGGAGGCGCGCACCTTGGAGGGAGGGAAAGGGGAAGGTATAAAATGGTTTCCATCTTTGTCTTCGGGGCGGAACATCTCTGCGCTGTCCTGGTGGGGTGTTTGCCTGCTGTCTTTTATTGGGCTCAATAAAACCAGTATTTTCCTTTGGATCCCTCTCCTGCTGGACTCCTTATTGGGTATTTTGGGGTTCCAGCAGAACTTAGCGGGACTAGCCTTGCTAAAATCTCAACAATATAAGCAACAGAAAACTTCAACATGGAAAAACAAGTTGTCACTTAAGGGGAGGGGGCACTAGGGATCAATTTATGCAGTCTGCATATGATAAAACGGTATTTCCACCACCACCACACTATTTTCAGATCTTTCATCTATGGAGAAAAAGGAACAACAAAGAATCTATCCATCCATCCATCCTTTCTCCTTAACAAGGATCCATGGTGGCTGAACTTACACGGTGCCTTAAATATTTATTAAATAACAATCAAATTAAATAGCACAACCAACATCTATGACAGACAATCCAATCAAAAGCAAGTACTGTACAGAGAAGTGTCACTGATTTCAATAGAGGCAATTTCAAGAATAATGTTGGTCTCCCAATTAAGTAATGGAACTTTTATGGGCTTAAGTTTGATGAGATTGTATCCATGATACTTTACAGAATAAAAGCAAAGGTGCGACTCCATTACAAGCTTTGATGGTTCATCTTTCAAATATTTTATCATTAAATTTTTGCCACTAAGAATGATAAAGGGAGATGGCAGGATAAACAAAATGCATGTAAAGAAACGTGATTATTTAGCATATGACTAAAACCCAGGTAATTATAATAATGCAGCCACAGGTAATAATAAGTAAAACAGAAGCAACAACAGACATAGTGAATACCTGTTCCTCATCTAATGTAATAGATGCTGCATATACCTGTGCATTCAAAATCCAGTCACATTTTATAGACCTTACATTCTGTAGCTATTATGACACTAAATAGGCTTTAAAATTTCCCTAGTCATTTTAAGTGCCAGAATTAACCCTTCTACAGATGCTTGTTTTGGAGTAAATCCTGCTGAAATAACTAAGTCTTACGTTGGAATGAATGTGTATAGCAGTGGTTCTCAACCTGTAGATCCCCATATGTTCCTGGACTGCAACTCCCTGAAGCCTCCACCACTTGCTGTGCTGGAAGGGATTTCAGGGAGTTGCAGTTTAGGAACATCTGGGGACCTACAGGTAGGATTAGCATGTATCCTCTCCACTCAGAAATAAATTCCACTGGGTTCACTGGGATATACTTCCTGGTAAATGTGAACAAGTTTTCAGCTGAAGTCTGCTTTCAAGCCAACTACTAAAAAAATTACTGTACTTATCAGACATAAGGCAGTGGTCCTTCCTCACAGAGTTTCTGCACATGCTGTAGCTGGGGCCTAATCCCATCCAGTATGTGGAGACAGCTAAAAGAGCCAAAGGTTTCTGCAAGAGATCCACTCTTCAGTGTTCCGGTTTATAATTTTTTGTGCATCTCAGGCAGCAGCTTTCAAACAGGGACCAAGGAAACCCTGTGGCTTAATAAGTGCCAGATTCCTATATAATGAAAACATCCCAAACTAGAATTTTCTTTAGAAGTCCTACTGGGCCTATACCGTGTTAGTTACTTAGTTCAATAAGAAACAGGATTTCAGCTACTGAATCCCTTGGCAAATAGCAAGTCACCACTTATCCTGATACAACTGACTTAATGGGTCTACTTTAGACTTGTGTTCAGACCAGCACTGAAATGTAGAGAGCGAGGCCTCTTTAAAAAAGCACCAGCTCTTCTGCCAAAACATTAAATTTAATTTTTTTTGAATTTTTTCAGTATTTTTTGAGAGAGAAAGAGACAGACAGAGAATGAGACAGAGACAGTACTTTCCAATAAAGGTGGGGTAAAAATTCTTTTTATATCTAGATATTTAGATATCTAGATAGATAGATACCTCCAGAGTCAACTGCAGAACTGGTCAGAATGGCTAGTAAATACACTGCCTGGGAGAATCTTAGGAGCAGATGTCCAAAAAAAGCAAGTTTTGAAAGCTCCAGAGAGTGACAAACTTCACCAGAGGGCAGCTCCACTCCTGCCCACCCACCCCATCTTTCTCCTACAGCACCATCTCTGGTCATCTTCTCCAGATCACAGGAAGTCAACTGTCAAGTAACAGCACACTCAGACTAGTCTCTCAGATCACCCAGCACTGCAGCCTGACATGTTGCCCCCCGCTGTCAGAATCTGGACACTTGCAAGTTCCCAGGGATAGAGACGTAGGTGATCAAGAAAGGCAACAGGAAACGCCGTGAAACTTTTGGGTGCTAGATCGCAAACAAATAAGAGAAAGTACTTTTTCACCCAGAGGATCACTGGTCTGTGGAACTCCCTGCCAGAAGAAGTGGTGAGAGCTGTCAGCCTTGACTGCATTAAGAAAGGATTGGACAAGTTCATGGAGAACAAGGGTATCAATGGCTATCATGATGAATGCCTAAGGATAACCTCCGGGTTGGAGAGATAGGCAGGATATCTCTCAATGCCATTTGCAGGGAATCATAAGCAGGTGAAAACATCTGCTTGGGAATAACCTGAAGCAAAAGGTGAGCCGCTGTGTGAGACAGTATGCTGGACTGGATGGGCTGTGACCTTTTTCAGCAAGGCTGTTCTTAGGTTCTTATGAAAAGGATCCACGGGCACAGAAAGTTTCAAGACCGGCCTCAGTCGGGAAGCGCAAAGCCATTCCCGTACACAAGATCCTGCCTTCAGCCACCGGTAGCATCTCTAGGGGATCATCCTCCCAAATCAAGCGACCTCTTGCATTCAGACACCCCCTCCTTCCCCCACCCCCACCTGCCCTTGCACACATCATCCTGGCTTATGCACAATCACTAATCAGCCTTAGCAAAACCGCCCCCTTCACCTACACATCCATTCATTCCAAAGGAGCCACGACGTCCTCCTGGATTGCCAGCCACGAGTTCTAAGCTGGAGCAAAGTTACTTTTGCACAGAAGGGTTCCTACGTTAACAGCAACGCCTACGCGGGCACCCGCTCCAACCACGACGCATGCGTACTGCCGACTTTTGAGGCTACTTTTTTTTTCTGCGCACGCGTACTTCCGAACGTTCGCCCTTCTTTTTTCCCCCAGCTCTTCTGTTATTATGCCTTCTGTGTTAAAGCGAAACGCTTCCCCCTCCCCTTCCCCCTAAAGCACGCATGCGCACCCGAGTTCCTCTGAGCCAGAACCCGCCCCGTTTCCCGCGGCTTTGCGTTCTACGCTCAAGCTGGTCTTAAAACGTTGGGGGCGGGTGCTGCGGAGCGCGCATGCGCGGCGGGCCGGGTTCGGTTTAGCCGGATGTGACGTCGTCAGGAGCGACTTCGCCGGGGCACAATTCGGGAAGAGGCGGTTTCGGCGACACGGTACGCCAAGGGTCTCTTTTTAATCGGTCGTGCGGTATTTAGAAGGAAATGAGTCCCTTCCCTCCTAAGAATGCTCTCCCTCGTCCCTCCTTTGATTTGGGTATGGCAGGAGCAGTGGGGTCCAGTGGTTATAGCCACCGGTTCCCTCTTGGTGTGTCGGACTACAACTCCCATTATCCCCGCCCTCGTGGGACCTTTTTTGTCTGTGACGGATGGGGCTTGCAGTCCCAGCACATCTGTATTTTTTTGTATAGCCGTCATCTTGTCTGATTTATTATTATTATTATTATTATTATTATTATTATTATTATTATTATTATTATTATTTAATTACTGAAGTATGTGCTTGTTATTTGTTTTGGGTTTTTTTAATTGGCATGCGTATGACTGTTGTAAACCGCCCGGATTTCCGCTATGGAAGACAGGCGATATAGAAATACATAATAAATAAATAAATAGGCTGCGGAAGACAGCTAATATCTATCTGTCTATCATTAATTTATATACTGCCTCATTACCATAGCATCCTATTCTGGGTGGCTTACAGCAAACTAAAAAATAATCTGGCAACAAGTAAACCCAAGAAACTATAAAACGTAATGCAAGAGGATTGATATCATTTAAAGGCAGAGCACGAGACATGAAATCAGGAGTAAACTCAATTGTGAAGTTTATGAAGTCAGTCTTTCATAACTCGGTGACCCATGTGTGTGTTGCGTCTGACCGACTCTTCGTGACCCCATGTGCATGGAGTTTTCTTGGCGGGAATACTGGAGTGCTTATGCCACAGCACCTGGTATTCCCTGGTGGTCTCCCATCCAAGTACTAACCAGGGTCGGCCCTGCTTAGCTTCCAAAATGAGGCCAGATTAGATGTGTTTAGGGCATCTAGGGCTAGGCCACTCCTCAATAACCCATAGGGTCCCTACTAGTTCTTTGCTCAAGAATCTTCATTGAACGAGCAACTTCTACCTGCTAAGGCAGCCGGTTCTAGTCTCCAGCAATTTGTACTGTTAAGAAGCCCTTCCTAATATTAGTAGAAAGCACCTTTCTATCCTATTTCTTCTGGTTAAAGTGAAAATGAAATAATGAAACCGTATGCACACAGCATTTTGAACTTATTGAAGGAAAAGTAAGTGGGAAATGCTAGGCATAATAAAAAACATGCAAACAAGTAGCATTGACTATTTAAGTAAAATATAAGCAAAAACCTTTTCTGGATTTTACAAGAAAGGTTTTCTGTTATGTTGGTTGTGTTAAAAATTGTTATGATAACGAATTATAACAATACATATTATTCATAGCAATGCTGGTAGTAGGTTTCTTATGCTAGCTATGTAGTTCTGTTGTAGAACACACACACACCAAAAAACACCCCTTACAGCATTTTCAGGGCAAATAATTTTTTTTTGGCATAAAATGTTGGGGTTTACAGACTTCTTCATCAGATGCTTCTTATTCTCAGTTGACAGAGTTATACATTACTGGTTATATAGACCTGCATAACCACAACTCTGAGTGCTGTATGTAGCTTTTATTTGTTCCCTGACTTTCTAGATAGTGACAGGATTCCGTTAACCCACCACCACCACCACCACCACCACCACCACAGCATAGAGCAGGCATGTCCAAACTTTGGCTGTCCTGATGTTTTGGACCACAACTCCCAGAATTCTAAGCTTGGATTGCCAGTGGCAATGGACTGTGGTAGTTGTGGTCCAAAACATCCGGAGGGCTGAAGTTTGGACATGCCCGGCATAGAGGTTTGAGTGCCCTAATTTGTGTACACGTGAAAGGTTTTGCATTGATGCATGTGTCTGTGTACCCCAGTTTCACAGTATCTTACCTATTCGTGCCTTTTTTTATTCCTAGTGTTTTCAGGGCAGCTTTCACTTCACTTTCTAGAAATGAAGGTTCTTCATCACTGGACTCTTCTGCAAAGAAATCTGATATATCTCTTTATTATCTTTATTATCTATTATATCTTTATTTTCTGTGTACAGTACTATTTTCATGTTTTCTTTATTTTATCTTGGTCAAATAGTGTGCTTCCCAGTTAGGTCTTAGCATTCTTAGTCTAGGTTTAAATTTCCCTTTGATTTCTTGGATCTTCTGCAAGAGTAGAAATGTAAAATTACTGGGAATTTTGAAGCCAACAGAGAACAAGTTGGAACAAAATGGGAAAATTGGGAGGGGGGGACGACAATTTTTCACTTCCCAAGTTTCTAGAAATCTCTTCTATGCAAGATATTTCTTCTACTGGCTGTGGTCATACTTTGCTCTTTCTTTACATGCCAATCACAGGAAAGTTGCATTCAGGATTTTGACCTTACTTTTGTCATGTTTTATTTTTGCTTCTTGCCTGTCCTTATTTTTCTGAACATTTGAGTTTTGAATAGCATTATATAGAGAAGGATTAAAAATTGTCTGGTTTTTCTATGCATTTTTTTAAATGAAGTAAACAGTAAGTTGTGTTGCGACCTGCTGGATGCGTGCTGGATGTCTTAACATTGTTAGCTTTCCCCTTAAATGCAGACAATTGTGTGGAGTGTTGAAGTGGCTATGTTTCATGAGCCATAACAAAGAAATGGCTTAAAACTGAACCTAGAAGATTGATTTGATTAGCACATCAGTTCCTGCTGCCAAGAAATTAAACGGATGTCTTCTTAATGTACACATTAATTTGCTTTGTGAACTTCATTGAGATGGATTGAAGCAAAAAGCATTTCTGTTATGTTTTGCTTTGTTGTTGCAGCAAAGAATATTCAATGTATCCAAAGATGAAAAGAAAAGTGGCCAAAGCTGGGGCACTTAGACTTAGTCCTAACGAAGAAGCTCAGCTCTTGAAAGAAGAACGTGAAAGAAGACGACGCCTACGGCTGCAGCAAGTATGTTTGCATTGGCAAAAGGGATCTTCCTTTAGGAAGGTCAAGCCTACACAACACGTCAACCGCGGGCTACCAATCGACCGTGGGGCCCTTTGAAGTAGCCCGCGAGGACTCCGCCAGTGACGCCATGTTCCAAAAAAATTGAAATCGGCCCGCCTGCCCAGAGCGTGCCTTATGGGGGGCTCCAGGAAGGAAGCCAGGGAGGGTCAGCAGAGGGAGGGACGAGGAGGAGGGGAAGGGCAAGCCACCCTCCTTGGGCAAAAACCAACATTCGCATTTGCAGCAGTGGCGACACAGGCGAGGGACTGGGTGGGAACCTCACTCCACCCAGGCGCCTGGCCAGAAATTGGGGGGGGGGTGGCAGCAGAGGCACAGCTGCCTCCTTCTCTCTCTCCTTCGTCGCCCCCCCCCGCCCGCGGCCATGATGCTGGGCCTGATCCTCCTCTGTGAGATCCCGGGGCGGGGGAGCAAAAACCAGGGTGTCCGTGGAGGAGATCTGGTGCAGGAGGATTGCGACAGATCCCTGCCACCACCCTGCCTCCCTTGCCATCCGGGAGGGGTGGCAGGGATCCGCCGCACTCCTCCTGCTTTGGATCTCTCCCTGCCCAGCCTGATTTTTGCTCCCACCCCCCATGAGCCCACGGTGGAGGATTGGGCCCAGTGTCATGGTGGTGGGGGCAACAAAGGAGAGAGAGAGAGAGACAGAGGCAACCGTGCCTCTGCCCCCCCCCCCCCGGTTTCTGGGCAGGGTGCCTGGGCAGAGCGGGGTCTCCCATCTGGTCCCTCACCTGTGCCGCTGCTGCCATCGCCACCACTGCGATTTGTGAGTGTGCGCAAGCGTGCACACGTCTAATAACCACTATGAAGTTTAAGAGCTCCGAGAGTCAACCATGGGGGGTGTTCGGGAGCCTCACATAGGCTGCAGGCTGTTCAGAGTTGGGCGGCCCTGCTTTAGGTAATTGATTGAACAAGCTGTGCAGGAGGGATCGATGTAGCAAGCCTCACACACACACACACACACAGAGAGAGAGAGAGAGAGAGACTCCCATAGGAAGAACAGCAGGGATTTATTTATTTATTTATTTATTTATTTAGCTAATTTATATACCGCCCATCTTCCCGAAGGAACTCCGGGTGGTTTACAACAATACAAATGGAACATATAGGCAAATCAAACACAATACACAACAACAATTAAACAAAGAAACTACTCAAACTGATAATATAAAAAGCAGCGGGCAGATGGCAGAAAAAAAAATCTTAAGTCACCAAATGCCTTGCGGAAAAGCAAGGTCTTTAGAGCTTTCCTAAAAGCTGGCAGGGACTCTGCAAGGTGCACTTCGCTGGGAAGATGGTTCCATAAGGTGGGGTCAGCCACAGAGAAGGCTCGATTTCGGGTGGATGTTTTTCGAGCTTCTCTGGGCGTGGGCACCCGTAGCGAGTGTCCTTGATAGTGGTAGGAGTGCAGCATTTCATCGGTAATGAGGGCAGGGCCCTGCCAACCACATATTGGGCTTGTCTGGTTGAATCTTTGTCATTCTTTTACCCTTTAAATAACTGTGTTTGTACAAGTAAAGCTATGTAAAGTGTATGTGAACAAATGACAATTGCATTCTATCTGAAAGGCTGAATTAGTCATTCTGGTTCAATAGGAATTCTGCTTGGGGTTACCCTTCGGGGTTCTCGGTGAATGCCTCTTTGCATGGCATGACATTTTGCATGAGTTCCATCGACCTGGCACACTACGCTCCATTCCAGTTGAATCAGGCTGCAGTTTGCAAATGAGCCTGCTCCCTGTATTTTTTGGTTTTCCTTCCCTATGATTGCAGACTCTCACACTCTGTGTAGATCCTGGAGCTGCTCTTCCATGGGGTGGAGAGTCACAGTAATCTAAGCACAAGAGACATCTCAGATGGGTTTAGGTAAAGGGATTAAAGGGTTTAATAAAAGAACAGTTTGAAAACAGAATAGAATTGTCTATAGAAAATATCACATGATTGATAGCTACATTTTTTCCTGCTTCCAGGTAAGGGAGCAGGAGAGGAATATTGCTTTACATATCAGACAAGATGTTAAGCAACGGAGAGACGAGCAGCTGCACCAGTTGGCAGAAGAACTAAAGACACAGTGGCAAAAAGCTCAAGATGAGAAGATTAAAGCCCTGGAAAAGCTTTATCTGTCAGGTTTAAGAGCTGTAGGGGAAGGACACCGACAGGCAAAAGAAAATGTAGGTAAATGGCTAATGTGAGGCTGTCACACAATCAGTGCTGTTTGGAGATTCTTGCTGGGGATAAAAGTCTAATCGCCCGTGTCTTGTTCAGTGTTTACATCTGTGCACTGCTGTCGCTATGGAAGTTGCCATGGCAATCCAGCGAGGTGCCAGTTGTGTGCAAACCGGGCACACGGCCAGCACTTTGTCAGACTTCAAGCAGTAGCTTCAACTGTTGGGAGTTTTTCATGTGCAAATATTGAACCAAATACTGGTTGGTAATTAACCACATCTTTTTCTTAATGATGTAAGCGTATACTAACGAAGTATAAGGACATGGGTTGGAGCCACTCATTGTTCACATTTTTGAAGAAAGGCGTATGGAAAATCAACCCACCCACCTCCCCCAAGAATAATGTATCTTTGTATGTCCATGCAACCTGTTTTATTTGCACACAGTTCTCGAGACGCAAGAATGATGATGGCATTGCATAGAGCAGTGGTGCCCAACCTTTTTGCTTTATCTGGTTCTCACCGATTGGCAGCAGTGGTGACAGAAATGTGGCTTTAAGTCAGCTAGTGCTTGGCAAGGTGAAAAGGACCTGCTCCTGGTCCTTACCAAGAATGTTGGTGCATCTTTGACAACATCCCTAAGTCAAGGTCCTGAGAATGAATCTTTGGTGCCAAGTCCTGAGTCCCTACTAGAAAAAGACACCCCCCTGAAAAAAGAGAGGGGTGGGTAGGTTGTAAGCCACATCCAAATTGTTGGGGGGTGGGGAAATTAGAGTCTAATCATTGATGTGGTTAAAGTCCAACTTGACAGCAAGTCCCATAACTCAAGTACCTACCCCTGGTCCTTACATGAAAAGAAGGTTGTAGATGTGCACAAGTTGCTTTTTAGACCCCAGATCAGGTCCTGGTAAGAAGATTGCCCATGTGTTTGTGTACAAGTAAGTGTACACATATAATGCACAGACACAGAGATACAACTGCATATAGGATTAGGCCTTAAAGCTTTGAAAAAAAATGTTTGCCTCTGCAAGTTGGGATGTTGGCTTAAATAGCCTTATCTAAAGCGTGGTTGTTAAGAACCAGCAAGTCACCTTCAACTCATGGCAACCCTAGTGTGATTTCATTAGGGTAGGGGAGAATTAAACCATAAATAAGAGAATTAGGTAAATGTGACCCCCTTAAATATTAGAATAGGCTTTAGGTTATCCCTTTATAGGTCACTAATAAAAATATTTTTAAAAAAAACTTTGCAAGTTTTCACAGGCAAGGCTACAAAATGATTTTTTAGTTATTTTTTTAAATTAGTGACCTATAAAGCTATCACCTATAGCCTAGTCCACACAGTTCCCCCTTTTTATTTCAGTTAAATATTAGAAGTGATTTACTTCTGTGGTGAGCACATACAGTATTTTGTTTCAAAGGAACCTGATTTGGAAGCTCTGGCAAGGCAAGCAGAGGAGAGAAAAGAGAGAGCAGAAAAAAGACACAAGGAAGCTCTTAAAGAACAGAAAAATCAAAGGGAGAAGCTGCTGAGGGAGCAAATATGGTAAGTGTTGTATCATATCCACATAATCTGTGCCCTTCTTTGGCGTTTGTTGTACAGTCCCATGTATAAATCTTGAGATCATACAGTAATTGAAGTGTTTGACTGGGGCTTGGAGGACCCAAATTTACGTCCTCTTGGCTCGTAACACTCTCTTTTAATTTGAAAAGGATGTGGACAACCTTGAACGGGTCCAGAGGAGGGCGACCGGGATAATTGAGGGTCTGGAGGAAATGCCTTACAAGGAGTGGCTTAGGGAGCTGGGAACATTTAGCCTTACAAAAAGAAGACTGAGAGGGGATATGATAGCTATGTTTAAATATTTGAAATGATATCACATTGAAGAAGGGACTGGTTTGTTTTCCATGGCTTCAGAGACTAGGACACGGGGAAATGGTTTCAAACAATAGGAAAAGAGATTCCATTTAAACATTAGGAAGAATTTCATGACAGTTAGAGCTGCCCGGCAGTGGAATGTGCTGCCACAAAGGGTGGTGGAGTCTCCTTCTTCGGAGGTTTTTAAGTAGAGGCTGGATGGCCACCTGTCGGAAATATTGTGATGGGGTTCCTGCATGGCAGGGGGTTGGAATAGATGGCCTTTGAGGTATCTTCCAATTCTATGATTCTATGATTCTGTACAGTGTTCTGAAGATAAAATGGGGAGAAACTGAACTGTTTACTGTACTTCACCAGAGGAAAAATAATATATAACAGTAACAAAGTAATATTTTTGGTTATATCCAATATTATATGCTTTCTTTGGTGCAATGGAGCTGTCCAGTCTCCAGTGCAGCCTGAAAAGTGTCTAAAACTGGGGTTGCAATTGGGTGAGGCTACTTGAACAATAGGAAGTGTATTTCTGCTCTCCCAGTGTGCCACCCTATTAGGAATACAGTGGTACCTTTTATAAAGGAATTAATTCATTCCAAATGAATTTCTGTTAAGCAAATTTTCCTTTATACGAATTTCCCATAAGGAATGCATTGAAAATGGAGTAATCCCTAATTGCAGCCATTTCTATGCTGTACGGATTTGCCCCATAGACAATTCTGTTAAGCAAATTTCCCCTATCTCCAGAATTTTTTATGTTGTGCAGATTTTATGTTATACAACCCGTTTGTTATATGAGGGAACAGAGAAAGTAGAATAGCAGGTGCATTTTTGCCTACAAGTATCCAAGGAACCCGTCCTCTGAAGTGTCTCTTTGCTGAATTCAAAGAACATGCTTTTAAATAGTTGTGCACTGTAGTGCTACTAGCATGTTGTTTCTGTGTTGACCTAAGCCTTAATATTGCAACTTTTGTGTAGATAAATCCATCATTTTTCATAAGGATTGAAATGCCCACAATTAAGGAGCAATAAACCAAACTAATTGAAACGGTAACATGGAGGATGGTATTGGTTGCATTTAATTCTCTAATTCCTGTTATTTTAGTAACCTTTGTTCATTTTAGTAATACAAATTGGCATTGTTTGCTGACATTTTCTTCTAGAAATTCATTAAAGGGTGAGCTAATGAAATCGTCTTGTTGGTTGGCTCTTTGCTTTCGCCTTGCATAAAATCTGATTTGACTGCTTTATTTCTTACCATTTCTCTTTCTTCTAAACAAGGCGAGCAAAGGCACGGAGGCACGCCTTCCAAGTAGAAAAAGAAAGGGCTGCTAAAATTGCAAGCCTGCCACCTCCTCCCCCACATCCTTCTGAAGTGAGTACTGTATTACATTTCCAAACGTTTAAAGAGACCAAAGGTGTATCTGAGTCAAGTATGGTCTCATCATAGTAACTAATGGGATCGTTTTTTAAAAACATGTAGTGCTATTAGCATGTTGTTTCTGTGTTGACCTAACCTTACTATTGCAACTTTTGTGTAGATAAATCCCTCACTTTTCATAAGGTTTCATCATAGTAACTAATGGGATCATTTTAAAAAAAAAAGTTTAATTGTAAAGTGTTATGATGCTGGTTGATGGTAGGAATGGCAGGTGACATCAAGTGGATTGAATGACATATTTACTTCTAACGAATCTACCATCGTGAGGGTTCTTACTTATGCCTGACCTGACCACCCTGTATTTGCAATAACAAGGTTTGCCAAACAAGGTTTTTATGATGATAGGATCAATAAAAGGCGAAATATCAACTGGGTTAGGAGATTCCTTTCCCCATTCAACAGGGGTTAAGAAGGGATTCCTTGAACTAACAGGAACAGTCTCTGGAAACCCTTCACGCTTGTGGTTAAGTCCCCACCAAGGGTCCCCCTGGGGCGTTTCAGATGACGTTAGCCTTAGTGGTTCACATTCCTCGTCCCACCGCATCTCCCATTTCCAGTCCTGGGGGACCGAGTAGTATTTCCTGGCTCCTTGGACAGATTCCTGGAGGAAAAGTCCATCACAGGTTACAAACCATGATGGAGATATGTAATCTTCAGGCTTAAAACCGGGTTACTTCAAGGACCAGATGCAGTGGAGTGGTATCAGGAAACATATCTAGTCTTGTGCACTCCCAGATGCATTTGTTGGGGCCACTGTGAGATACAGGAAGCTGGACTAGGTGGGCCTTTGGCCTGATCCAGCATGGCTCCTCTTATATTCTTTTATTCCTCTCCCTGGATGTTGACTCTTGATACCCGGTCCATCGTTCCTGGCCTCTCTACACCCTTTCTCTCCTTTCTCTTTCTACCTGGGTTCTTTCTTCTCTTAATTTCTCCCTCCATTCTCTCACTTCCCTTTCTCCCCAATATGAACAAGCTTCTCTTTCTGCTCTCCTCCTCCTCTGTTCAGCTTCCTCTTTAGGGAGCCTCATCCACCCCCATTTATGAGGAGAGTCAGGGTCTTCCTGACATCCCCACTCCCAGCCGGGTGGCAGGATCCATGGCTTTTCCCTCACTTCTGCCTCAGCCACCTCTGATACCTTTTTATTCTCCTCTCTCTCTCCTGACTCTTCTCCAATCCCCTTTTCTCTTCTTTCCCACTCTTTCTTCTTGACCGGTCCCCCTTTCTCTCCTCCTCTTCTGTCACCTTCCCCCTTCTGACCCTGATGTTTCCCGTGTGAGTTCCCTTCATGCCTGGTATCTCTCCTTTGAGGTCTCTCCTCATTAGTTCATGGCGGTCATAATTGTCCTGGTGAGGGGCTGACTCCAGCAGATTGGTCCTCCCATCTGCCTGCTTCTGTACAGCCATGCATCAATTTTTGTTCACTTGTTCGGTGACATGTAGGTAAGTGTTTATCGTGACATTTTACAGTGGTAATAGAATGCCTTTAAAAACATTGCTAAGAAGTATACATTTTCCTATTATAGGCTATTTGATGTATCAAACGAAGTTGCTCATGTAAGTTAATGTTTGTGCTAAGTATTAAAATGAATGAATTTGAGTTGGACATATGAATTCATTCTTCATATTTCTAGGTTGTATGTAGCCTGCCTACTATAATGAAACTGTAAACTGCCCAGAGACTTCTTGAAGTGGTATGGGGAGGTATATAAGCAGAACAGAAGAATAATTCCATTCTGCTCCTTTTAACATTTTTGGATTATCAACTATGCTGGGCTTGGTGGAGGTTTATTTTCATGTGCTATAACATCTAAAAATGCAGTAAATGCAAACTTTCTCCTATATAAAACATTGCTCTTTTAAAATTAATTTATTATTTTATTAAATCTTTTAGAATGTTGACTTGAAGAGCACCCCTACAGTGAAAGTCTTTACAGCTGAGACATTTTCACTCACTCACCACCATCTCTTTGACCCGTATGTGGATAGAGAAATGGACACAGAACAGGTGACTGAGTTGTAATATATACAGTATGACCCCCTTATCACTAACCGCAGATTGTTGTACACAGCTGGTGATCAGCCGGGGGGGGGGGTAGCGGCAATAAGGGGGGAAATTAAAAATACTGTAAAACTTACCACTGCCAATGCCTGCCATCCTTCTCCTCATTGCCACCGCCATGGGCCAGCCAGGCACTCTCCAGAGGGGTGAGGTGGGGACTTTGAATTTCCCCGGCAGCGGATTAGGATGGCGGAGGTAGTGGGTCAGGGAGCACTCGCCCACCAGCTAGGCAGTGGTAGAGGTGGACCAAGGAGTGCCTCCACGCCCGCACACCTACCCACCAGCTAGGCAGCAGAGGAGGGCCCAGGAGCACCCACGCCTGCCACCACCACTCTGGAAAGTTGGCAGCGGTGGCAGAGGAGGAGGTGGTCACACAGGCTGGGAGAGCCCACCCGCCTACCCGCAAAGTTGGTGGTAGAGGTGGCGCAGTGCCATGCCGGTGTTCCTGGGGTTCTGGGGAGCTCTCCCAGTTGTTTCACCTCTATTTCACCAGTTGTGTTCACTCTTATCCACGGATTTCATTTTCTGCAGGGTGGCCGGGAACCAATCCCCTGCGGATACGGGGGGGGGGTTCCTACTGTATGTGGCATATTCTAGGAAACATTGTGGGCAGTAATCCAGAAGAGTGTGAACTTCCTGGGTTCCCTCAGTCAGGCATAGAAATTGAAAACCTGAATGTGGTTTATGAATACAGAACTTGTTGCTTTTCATTCAATAAGAAGTGGATCTACATTTCACTTCTCAATAGAGATGGGCACGAAGCAGTTCAGCCCAGTTCGTCTCAAATCATACATGAGGCACCACAGCTGCTGCACATACCCTCTTGCAACCCCCCCCCTCCCGGGATGATAGTCCCACTTACAAGCCAGCATACGCTGGCTGGGTCCCCCTCCTGGGTAAAACTGACCAGTTCAGGCAGGATCAGGGACTTCCCTTCCCCGCCTCCTCTAGCAGCCGTATATTCAAAGTCTGCCGCGAAAGAATCTCTGTCCTGCCTCTTTGCTCTTCAGTGGAATGAGGCTGCTGCCGATTTCTATAGGACAAACATAAGCAGCAATTCTGCGGCGCAGCATTTGAACATTTGTCAAGGCGGGACAGGAGATATATAGATTTCTGTCCCAAGTTTCTAAGGCAGGTCGAATTCACAAAGAACGAAGGCATTCCTGGGAAACGCATGGGTGCCATTTTGGAGCAATTAAGCGGGGAATGTTGTCTCAAATTGATTTGGGCTTGATCCTTTTGTCTACAGAACTGTACTTCAGGTGTTGTATGTGTGTGGAGACCCCAAAGGAGCTGTTATTGCTAACTTTTTGTGGTTTTTTTGGTTGACTGCCAGCCAGATGCTCGGTTGCTCGCTGAAGAAACAGCCAAACAGGTAGAAGGACTACAAAGCAACAAAGAAAGAGAAAGGAGAGAGCGGCTGGAAAAAGCTCATCTGAGAGGGAAGCATGCCTTGAAGGTCGTTCGTCTGGCACAAGTATGGAATGTCGGAACAGTTGTGTCCTTTGATATGAGAAGTGAAAGCGTGAAATCATAGCAAACGTTATTATATATTTAATGAATTCAAAGTCGACTCGTCTCATCTCTTTCCAGAAGGATTTTGAAATAATGAATTTTTAAAAGTTCATACCCGTCAAGTGCTCGTAGTCCTTATCCTTAGTCTTCAGATCTGCTGTGTGTAAAGGTCTTTCCGTTGTCAAACACGAAATATAGTTGAACATTGAAAAAGCTACGCTGCAGTTGTTCACAGAGCTAAAAAGATTTGGCATTTGAAAATTGTAAAAACAATGAACGCAGATACTTGAATGGGTGGGTGAGAAGTTTGTTATCAGTTACATTAGTTACCTTCATCCATTTCAGAATTAAATATAGTTGGAATATTCTTTAACATGACTTACTTGGAGAACAGGAGGGCAGCTTCTGATGTTGGTCCAACTGAAATGAATGAGGTTTGTTAGAGGACTACTACAAGTCCCATTGGCTTTAGTGGTCTGCCCTAGATGGAACCAATGTTGGATTTAGCCCAAGAAGTATATCATTTTATATTAGGCATCTAAAATTTGCTCATACATATTTGTGCACAGTACTTTCAAAACAGAAAACCTCCACTTTTCGAACCCAAAATTACAGTTTCACAATAGCACGGTTCTCTCATCTGTTTACTTCCATGTATAACAGGCATGTCCAAACTTCGGCCCTCTTGATGTTTCCTACCACAACTCCCAGAATTCTAGGCTTAGATTTCCAATGACAAAGGACTGTGGGAGTTGCGGTCCAAAACATCTGGAGGGCCGAAGTTTGGACATGCCTGAGTTAAGTGAACATTTGAAGTAGCTGTTAACGTGTGTATATATCCTGAGGAGATTCAGAAAAATCATTAGAACAGTTGACATTTCAGGACATTGTATGATTTTTTAAAAAAAAGTCTTTAAAATCAAAGTCATGCTGAAATAAAACACAATCCCCTGCTTTTATGATATACCATCATTTTATGATATACCATTGAATATACAGTGGTACCTTGTATAAAGGAATTAATTCGTTCCAAATGAAATTACGTTAAGTAAATTTTCCTTTATACAAATTTCCCATAGGAATGCATTGAAAACAGAGTAATCCTATTTTTATGTTGTACAGATTTGCCCCATAGGCGATTCTGTTAAGCAAATTTCCGCTATCTCCAAAATTTTTACGTTATACAAATTTTATGTTATACTAACTGTTTGTTATACAGGGATCCACTGTATATCTTAGAAGCTGCCCGCCTTTTCTGCAGACAGTCACAGTAGATGAAAGAAGTGTGCTTAGTATGTAATTTTTTTTTCTTTTGTGGAAAAAAAAACCTAGTTAGTTCTCATTGACAGCTTCATAACTGCTTGGTTTCTTCCCACGTTAAAGGAAAGAGAGAAATTAATGAAGGAGCTGGAACAGATGCAGAATATAGACCTTGCACACAGGAGACAGATGGTTGCCCGGATGCCCCCTCAGTTGTTTGAACCCACCTACAGGCGTGTGGAGCTCAAAGAGGAATGGCAGCGGGAGCTGGAGTGTGCCTTTGAAGACATGTGCACTGGAGATCGGAGTAGGTGTTATGTGGAACCGCGGTTATCTCGCTGTGTTCGGCAACCCAGAGATCCTTTCAGACTTGCTGGAGTTAATCTGTTGACATGATCAATACCGTTTGTTCACCACTGAGTGGATTTGGGCATGTTCCTTCTCAAACTGAACGTGTCTTAATTGTAATGGACTGTATATTGTCTCTCCTTACTGTAAGCCACCTTGGGTCCTTTTCCAAGGAGAAAAGTGGAGCAGAAATACTCAAAATAAATATATAAATAAATCTGGAAGTTGAGCCATGGCAACTGGACTTCTTGTGAGATCAAAACGTTTCGCTACTCATTCAAGCAGCTTCGTCAGCTGACAAAGCTCCTTGAATGAGTAGCGAAATGTTTTGCTCTCCCAAGAAAAGAAGTCCTGTTGCCATGACTCAACTTTCAGATATCTTCAGATAAGAAAATCATATCCAAAGGGCCTGAGGCATTCGTAAGAAGAGAAATGGAGGTTCTGGATCCTCCTTCTTAGTGTCATTGAGTCTCTTGCAACATGTGCTTATTTTCTGTTGACAAATATCCTGCCTGTTCTTTGAAAGCTGCTAAATACTTTCTCTGTAGTTATAATTTATAGTACATATTGTGGCATGTTGATTTCATGTGGATTAATTTCTTTCCACAGGAATGAAAGGTGACCTTATCTTGCACCTTGATCCACAGCCGCTGCCCACCTTATCCGTGCAGTCTCAAGATGATGACCTGGAACTCTCTCAGGAGCCAGACTGTGTCGGTGAGGCGCCACCAAAACAGGAGGATGAGGTGGAGGATATGGAGCCAGGCGGTAAGAAAAAACTTCAAAATGCTAAATCCTCAAAAATGAGACACAGGGGGCCTGTGTGTCATTTCTTAGCAGAACATCTCAGGGGCAGGGTGTGTGCCAAGTATATTTACTAGATTTACCCACTGGTCTTTTAAAAACTCTCCTTTATAATGTTTGATGTTAGATCAGTGGCTCCCAACCGTCTTAAGGCCGCGACCCTTTAATACAGTTCCTTATCTTCTGGTGACCCCTTGCCCTGCTTGGAAGAGGCCACAAACCCACTGCCGCAGGTGCCATTAAGAACTTCCCTCTACAGGCACCCTCAGCCAATCGCAGCCTCCGGTGCCGTTGACTGACATTCCCTCCAACCAATCAAGATGTAACTCACTCTTTCCTCCTCCTCCAGATCCAAGCCATTTGTGCCTTTTTCTTCACTGGCTCATGGTGACCCCTGTGAAATGGTCGTTCGACCCCCAAAGGGGTCCCGACCCCCCGGTTGGGAGCCGCTGTGTTAGATGTTTGTTGTTGGCTGCTTAGGCTACGGTATTGGAGAAAAGACAGGATAAGAATAAAATACAACAGTAATGCCTCCCTTCAAAGGCTCTCTTGGCAGATTACTAATAGAGACCTGTTGTTGATCTTGTGAAGATCTTTTGTGCTGGCCTAGATCCTGGGCTTCACATACAGTGGGGGCACACTCCTGGATTTCATATATCGGTGTGTTGCTACCATCATCATCATCATCATCAATATTTTATTTTTTACAGTAAGTCATGAAGTAGAAAAAGGATGTGAGCCTCCGTCAAGAGTAGCTCTTAAAAAACTGCTGAACAAGATCAGGAACCAGAAAGACCAATGGACATCAAGAGATGAACCAGAGAGTCAAAGTGACATTGGGACCATTGAATCAGGGACCATTCCTAGTGGGGAACGAAGACTGTGTGAATCAGAACCCGAGCAAGAACTCAAGTATGCGCCTGTATGCGAAGGCAAAGGTATGTGACTTACTCCGTTCAAGATTTGAAACGGAGCATAGTAATCTTCAGGAAAAAGAAAACAGAAATAAATTTGTGAATCCAAGATGCTGGGATACTTAGATTTTGAAACAACCCTTTTTCACGTGACACCACAAATTTCCTTGGAGAATACCCCCGTCAATATTTTGCAATACAGAACCATAGAATTATGCTGGAAGGGATTTAAGGGTCAGTGAGTCCAATTTCTACCAGACCAGAACCCACAACTAAAATATCCCTGACCGTGGCCACACAACCTTTTCTTTAAAAGTCGAGCTTAACACTTTGTACCTTCTGCGAGAGTCTGTCTCATTGCTGAATAGCTCTTAACATATTTAACTGAAATATTTTCAAGTAATATGAATCCGTTAGTTTGGGTTTTAACCATTGAAGCCACGGAAAACAAGTGCACTCAGTCTACTGCTTGATAGACCTTCAAATACAGTGGTACCTTGTATAAAGGAATTAATTTGTTCCAAATGAAATTATGTTAAGCAAATTTTCCTTTATACAAATTTCCCATAGGAATGCATTGAAAACAGAGTAATCCCTAATCACCATTTTTATGTTGTGCAGATTTGCCCCATAGACAATTCTGTTAAGTGAATTTCCCCTATTCCAGACTTTTTTATGTTGTACAGATTTTATGTTATATAAACTGTTTGTTATACAAGGGTCCACTGTATTTAAAATGGTTCCAGGCTGGATTTGATTTAAATCACAATTTATATTTTTTAAACACAAAATTTTGTAAGATTTACATTTTAATTACCATTTTTAGTTTAAAATCAAGTTGAGTTTTCAACAAAAATAAATAAAAAAATCATTGATTCTTTTATCCACCCCGAAAGGTTCTCATGCCACATTTAGTCTTCTTGTTTCCTAGCTAAAAATGCCTCCTTCCTATAATCATCCCCCATGGGGCTTTATTTCCAGAATCTTCATGGTTTTGATTGACTTTCCCAGACCTGTTCTAGAATTGGACACAGTATTCCAGTAAGATTGGACCAAGGTGAACTAGAGTGGTACTGTTGCTTCTCTTGATCTGGACTTGATTCTTGCATTGATGCCACCTAGTAAGGACATAAGAGCCATGCTGGATCAAGCCAAAGGCCCATCTAGTCCAGCTTCCTGTATCTCACAGTGGCCCCACCAGATGCGTTTGGGAGTGCATGAGACTAGATATCTGTCTCCTGCTACCATTCCCTTGCATCTGGCCCTTGAAGAACCCTGGTTTTAAGCCTGGAGATGACACATCTCCATCATGGTTTGTAACCTGTGATGGACTTTTCCTCCAGGAATCTGTCCAATCCCCTTTTGAAGGCGTCCAAGCCAGATGCCATCACCACATCCTGTGGCAGGGAGTTCCATAGACTAACAATGCGCTGGGTGAAAAATATTTTCTTTTGTCTGTTCTTACTCTCCCGGCCCTCAATTTGAGTGGATGTCCCCTAGTTCTGGTATTTTGTGAGAGGGAGAAGAGCTTCACTCTATCCACTTTACTCATGCCCTGCATTATTTTGTACGTCTCAATCATATCCCCCCTCAGGCACCTTTTTTCCAGACTAAAGAGGCCCAAATGTTTTAGCCTTTCCTCATAAGGGAGGTGCCCCAGCCCAGTAATCATTTTGGTCGCTCTCTTCTGCACCTTTTCCAGTTCCACTATGTCTTTCTTGAGATGCGGTGACCAGAATTGTACGCAATACTCCAGGTGCGGCCTTACTATTGTTTTGTATAATGGCATTATAATGTTGGCTGTTTTATTTTCAATCCCCTTTTTGATAATCCCTAGCATGGAATTGGCCTTCTTCACCGCTGCCGCACATTGGGGAGACACCTTCATGGAGCTGTCCACCAACACCAACGTTCCCGTGATGTGCCCCTTACACACACTGGGTTTTCACTCGCTGCCACCACCAGATTTACTGGACACTTGTATTTGAGAGAGAGTCACGCCAAGTTATATCGTTTTAAAACAAACAGGAAACATTTATTAGTTTACAATTAGATGATCAGAATTATGATAGCTTTAGCTGATGTTATTGTGTTGCATACATGAATTCTTATAATAATGTGTTTCCTTTATAAACCAGACCCTTTTCAGTGTCAGGATCTCCCACCTGACCAACTGAAAATCTGACTGACTCTCAGCTCTCTTTACTGAACTGAACACCTCTCAGCTCTAACACAAAACTGAACCAAGCTCGTCCACCACCCATTACTTTCCAATATATAACATTCTTAGCCACTCCCACCAGCTTGGTGATTGGCTATTCAAACAGAGTCATGAATATTCATACTTGTTTTAACCCTTTTCGCCACACACCCCTCTTTAGTGTCTGATGATACTTCTCACTCATGTTTAGCTTGTGCTATAGGATGTAGTTCTGAATCTTTACCTGTCCTTTTACGGTAGCCTTTTGGTTAATCCTGTCATTTACTTCTGCCCCATTTTAGGAGTAAAAGACTGGGCTGAGATCATGGTGCCATAACAAGGACAGAGTTGCTGTTATGTCCACTGATTAAGTCATTTGGTTTTGCTTTCTCCAGCAGAGGAATACTGATTCTGCTTATTAAGATTGGTGTATAAGCAATCTCATTGAGTCGGCTTTGGAAGATTTTTGTTGTTGTTGTTGATACTGAAAATGACTAGAGTTTTTATTTATTTATTTTATTTATTTTTACAACTTATATGCCGCCCACTACCCAAAGGTCTCTGGGCGGCTTCCAATCAAGGAATCATGTTCTCTGCCCACTGTGGCCCTTAGCTCTTCCAGTTGGGGAATTGTGACCATTGCTGCCCCTCTTGCTGGCGCAGGGAATATCTGGTAGAAAGAAGTGCTGTGAAGGTGGAATCCCGGTGCACAGCATGTCTTCCAAGATGTGCCTATTCGTTGTGATGATTTTGTGGTTTTCATTGATGCAAATGGTGTGGTTTAGAGGCTAGGCTGGCCTATGCAAGTTCTAGGCTTCCACATTCTCCTTTCTGCCTCCAAGGTGGCCAGAAGATCAAGATGGAGTTAGCCCGTATTAGTTTAACTCCTGTTAGTGAAATCCATGGTTAATCTTTCACTATTGAAGGAGTCTAGCTGTGAATTATGAAGAAGCTTGCACCACAATTATGGTTACTTTGATTTTTGAAGTAATTATATGGAAGCCTTAATAGAGTTTCCCTGGGTTCTAAATTCATTATCCTAGTGACTGCATTGGAGTGTATGTACTCATGCATCCAGGGCTTGCTGTACTTTGCCCCTGTGACACTAAATTATGGTTCGATACTACATCTGAATAAGGCTGCTGAGAAATGAGATAAAATTTCATTGAAACAGTCATCCAAACATACATTATAGTAGTGAAATATAGCAGCGTTAAGCTGTGAGCAGAGATGAGGGGGAAATGATAGCAATCTATCCCTAAAGTTGGTCATGTTCAGAAAATACAAGGTCTGTAAATATAATTAATGGTTGTTACCCAATTTTCTGTAATGAAGTTCTTCAAATCTTTTTTTTTTTGACAATTTTTAAAATGCTGATTTGCTTTAAACAACTTCTGTTTAGTATTAATCATGTTGTGGTGCATGTAACTAACTGTTCTTATGCTAATCTTTATTTATGAATACGTATATGTGTATTTTAGAGCTTTCAGATAGATTGGACCAAACTGTTGTTGCTGGAAATGTGCTTCTCAATCACCCCCAAGAACAAGTAATTAAAACTGGAAAAGAAGGAGAAAGACAAAAACAGGTACAGTCTATAGCCATGAGAGACAGCTTACGATGCTTTGTACCATCTAATGCCTGAATCCTTAATTAAATCCTTAATTAAAATCGTTATTTAAGTCACTAATATCAGACTTCTTAGAAACACAGGAAATTGAATGTCTGAAACCTCAGTTAAAAACAGTGAATGCTTAAGACCAAGATAATTAAAAACCAATAAAAACAAATGAAACCAAAAGAGAAGCAATTACTGCCTGCAATGGCATTCAGGAACGCTCTAAGTCGGCTCTGTGGGATACGGAGGCGGCAGAAGGGAAAGTTTTACATACCGTGTTTCCCTGAAAATAAGACACTGTCTTATATTTATTTTTTCTCAAGAAGACACACTAGGGCTTATTTTGAGGGGATGTCTTACTTTTATTAAATATAATATGCTTGAATGTCAGCCTGCACACAACCATAGCCACGCCCATCACTAGGTCTTATTATCAGGGTAGGGCTTATATTTAACAAATGGATAGAAATCCTGCTAGGGATTTTTTTTTTGGGGGGGGGGAGGTCTTATTTTTGGGAAAACAGGGTAGTTGGCAAGATTCTCCTTCTAAGAGCCGTGAACAGAGATGGTTTCGGAGGTTCGTGCCAGTTCGTTGGACCAGCACCACGGGTGCTGCTTGTTCCCGTCCCCCACCCAGATCCCCCACTCACCAGCCACCGCAAGCCGCTCTTCTCCTCTTCCGGTGTTTGACCAGCCCCGAGAGGAGTGCGCGCTTCCTTCCTTGGCCTCCTCCAACGGTTCCCCACTCAGATGAGGACGCAGGGCAGAGATTCCTGCAGCACAACCTTTGAGTGGATGGGAGCTGGAGGAAGCAGAGAAGGGAAGCATGCACTTCTACCAGGACTGGTTGAATACCTAAAGAAGAGGAGAAGCGTGTTGGCTGCTGAGTGAGGGATGTGGCCAGCATTGTGGGACAGGAACGCACGCTCTGACGAGCCTCCGAATTGAGGTTCGTGCCCATCTCTAGCCATGAGTAACTTTTAAAGTGAACTTACATTTTCCCAGTTTGAGGGTCATTCCAGTTGCACAATGAAGCTTAACTTGCAGAGTTCTCCACTTACCTTCCTTGACATTTTATAAATAGCGCATAATCATTTCAATATGGGGCATGGTGGCTCAGCGGGCTAGAGCACTGAAAACTGTCAGCTACAAAGCCGGCAGCTCAGCGGTTCGAATCCCGAGTGCCACGCAGCGGAGTGAGCTCCCTCTGTTAACCCCAGCTCCTGCCAACCTAGCAGTTTGAAACCATGTAAATACAAGTAGATAAATAGGTACTGCCATAAAAAGCGGAAAGGTAAAACAGTGTTTCCTTGCAGCCATGCCGGCTACATGGCCATGGACTTGTACAACACTGGCTCTTCGGCTTGAATACAGAGATGAGCACCACCCCTAGAGTTGGACACGACTAGCACTCATGTGCGGGGGGGAACCTTTACCTTTTTTAAATAATAGTGTACAGTCAAAATCTGTTATCTTAGGAATGCAAAATGCAATACTTCTTCTGTTATAATAGTGTAACAAAAGTGAATTTGCAGGAGCAAATTGTGGTGATGATTTCACGAATGTCATGAATTGTCTGCTCATGGTACTCCCATGTCAAAACAACCTTTCAGTCACACGTCCAGATTAGTTTTCATTAAAAAGCATCAGTGTGTTGCCTCAAGAATGTAGTTAATGAGATTGAATGTCTTGGTTCTACCTATGGATTCCTTCTGCCTATAACAAAGAAAATTCATATTTATTTGACAAGATGGAATGGCTAGAGCACCAGAAGCAGCAGCAGCTAGCCTTACTTCAGCAAATTGAAGAGCAGAAAATACGTTTGGAGGTTGGTGTTCTGAAGGCTGACATGCAGCAGCAGGAAGTTGAAAGAGAACTGGCAAAGAAAGACCAGGAATCTCCGACTGTAGAGACGAATGGTATTATCTCTGCTGGCCAGCAGCCGGAAGCAGTGCGGAAGGTAAAAGCATAAAAGGTGGTCTGGAAATAGAATGGAATGTCTCGCTGAATGGAATTATAGTAGATCCTCTCTGGGATAATACTGTTGTTGTTTTTTTAACTGGCTGAATAGAGCATCAAAACAGTCTTATTTTTATTTATTTATTTATTTATTTATTTATTTATATAGCTTGTATGCCGCCCACTACCCAAAGGTGTCTGGGTGGCTCACAATCAGAATGAACAATTAAAACATCAAGATACAATAAAATTAGAACAATAAAACATGTAAATGCAATAAATACAATACATTAAAAACACACCACTAAAATTGCCATCAGGACCCACAATCATTAGTTAAAAAACTAATTTTATTTATTTCTTTTTTATTTTTTATAAAATACTTTTTTATAATTTTATTTTTTATAAAATATTTTATATTTTATAAAACTTATTTATAAAACTTATTTATTTCAAAAAAAAATTCCTCCAGATTTCAAGGTTGCCACTTTCTGGAAAGTCAAGGAAAGTTAAGCAAATGGGAATTAGGGAAAGTCAGGGAAATTGTGATTAAAATATATAATGCCCAACTTAATTATTACTGCATTTTCAAAACTGTAACTTTTTTAATGTGGCTTCAGACAAACCATTTTAGATAGAACATTTATTTAATTTTTAGTGTACCTTTAAAACAATAGCAAAAGTTTTATGTCATTTGTTGGCATTCGGAGTTTACCTGAATTTAAGTTCGTATCTTGGTGTAATATTTAGAGCAACTGGCAAAACAGATGTTGGTGTGGTTAATGTTGAAAGAAGGTGATATTAAACCTTACTTTGATAAATATTTTTTACAGTTGAGACTTGTGTAGTTGTAGAGTGGAGCATTTCATTAAACCTTGCATCAATGCAACACAGCCTATTAATTTTTTAACTTGTGGTTGTATTTGAATGGTGTTTCAGGGAAAATGACAAATGCTGGTCAGGGAAAGTCAGGGAAATGAAAAATACATTTTTGGTGGTAATCCTGAATTTTTTAAAATAAAGAAATTCAAGTCTTGCATACAAAAGAAAATAAAAACAAAAAAGAGAAATTGTGGATAACAATAATTTGGTTAACAGAGGCACGTTTCTTACTACAAAAGTGACAGCCTGCACAAATGTGCTGTTTTCATGGAATAAATCGTTTTGTCCTGAATAACTTAGTTACAGAGTGCAGAGCCATCAAGAATGGTCACATCTACTTTTGAGGGAGCATGTTCCAGTTTTTGGCAGCTCCCAATCCCTTTAGCATCCTGTGGCTCTTCATTATTATTCTCCATCCTCCTCCTCAGGTTGTTTAGCTTTCCCCCACTGAGGTTTTTTTCTAAAGCATATTTATAGATCTACAAATGCTGGGGTTTCACATCCCTCTGATACTCCCCTCTTTATGCAGAGTCAGTGTTTCCTTCTCACACAAAAAGTAGCTGTGTAGCGGAGTTCGGCAAATTAGTTGGTATAGGAATATAGTGTAGTTAATTTGTACAGTGGGTTTGTACAAAAATGCATGCTCTCCCATATTTATGGGCTATATTTTTCAAGATTTACTATGGTGCCCCAAACCACAGGTAACAGTAGACCTTGTGTATATATAGTAATATTATAGCTACAGATAGTGTAAGTTATAGCACACACATCCTTTATTTAAGCTTTCTTATAATCTATAAGACATGTTTGACTGTCAAGAATGTTATGGTGCTGTGCCCTTGTGCAGCTGGAGAACTGGTTAATTGTTTTGTAATAACTTGAGTAAACTATTGTTCAAGCCTCATTTTCGAAACCATTTTCATTTTCAGGACTAGTTTTTCCACATACCCTTGAATTATTTTAACCCTCTCTGTGCACAAAATTTCATATCTTAACATTTACAACGCGTAAGCGCAAGATAGATAATGCTCCGGTAACAGTATTGGGCTGTAGCAAGCTCTGAACGATCATTTCACAATAAATAATTGTCTTTTAAGACTTGCTGATTTTAAAACAAATATGTGTTTTACAAAATTACTATTTGTACTTCCATTTTGCATCGCCTTTGATACTTCCTTCATTTAATTTCTCTTTAGTCTGATGGTATCTTCAGATCCCAGACAGACAGCACCAATCAAGAAAGTGATCATATACAGATAATTCGTGACTATCAGCAGCGCCTTCTAGAGCAAAACAGGTATTTTTTAATTTTCATGAGGTGTAAGAGTTGGAAGTGTTGTTTCAGTACTGTGTATTACTGCTATTCTTACTCCCCAAAAGTATATCTTTAGATAATTTTTAAATTACGTATATTGTTTTAGGATGCACAGAGAGTCAGTTGAAGGAGCGAGGAAGCGTTTGCAGGAATATCAGACGAAGCTAAAGCAGAGATGCGCATCTGTTTCTGCAGCACTACTAGGCCCCGGTGACCGACTGGCAAAACTGAATTCTGTTCCGGAATTACGATCTCAGTTACAAGGATTTGATGTGTTGCAGAAAGTGAATCTTGCAGCCGCCGCCCCTCCTTCAAGGCAAGCTCCTGGCCAAGATCCAGCGCGGTATTCAGCAGGGTCGTTAGGGCAGGAAACGAAAGAGCCGACACACCTCGATGCCAGGCAGATCCAGCCTGACTACATCTCGGTGGATCAAAGAACTTCTCAGTTGACGCTGCCGTCTTCTCAACAGAAGGAAAAACTGGATGCGGTGGAGGTACCCACAACACAATCGACAGAGTGCCACCGAATCCCGGGGTTATCAGTACCCAGATTGCAGGATACATCTGTTACTGCTCAGTCCGTAGCTTTTGCGCAGGGTTCCCAGTTCACATCATCTGCGGGCGAGTCTGGATCTTTGGAAAAACTTTGGTCTGATAAATTTCCACCTCGTGCTCCTTTGGCCGAAATGGCTGCCCTGCCAGCATCCTCTGTGACTCAACCCATTCCTACTGAGGATAAGATAATCCCAACACTTGATCAAGCCGGTTTTCCTCCGCAGCCCATCTCTCCAAAGCCTTCGTCAAAAGCGAGCGATACAGAGAAAACCCAGGAGTTCTCAGCGGCAAGAAACGGGGTGGCATCTTCGCCCACCTATTCCGACATCCTGGACTTAAGGGACAGGATGCTAGCTTCCTCGGAGAGCATCCAAGCTCAACAGGAGCACTTGAGGGAACTGCAGGAGCAGCTGGACGAGCAACGGGACGCCCTGCTTTCTCGGCAAAAGGTCCAGGAGGACATTCTCCTCCAGAGGCATTCTCGACTGAAGGAGCAGATGGAGCGGCAGCAGGAGGCCTTGAGAGAGTTTCTGAAACGGGTAGGCTTTTAAATGCAGGACGCGCCGGATATTTCAGGCTAAACTCCCGCGAGAGGTTATTTGTTTTCATGTATTGAACCGGCTTCCATTTATTGCAGTGATAATGGAAAACGCAATCAGTATAGCCAGATAAAAATGGATGCACTGTGACGTGTGTGTGTCGATTGACTCTGTTTTTACTCATGGGGAACAGAAGATAAAATTAGGAATAGGGAAGCAAGAAAAAGTAAACATGTTATTTAGCCATAGAAGCTTTGGACAGGCAAGCAATACCATGCCAAAATAATAATAATAATAATAATAATAATAATAATAATAATAATAATAATAATAATAATAATAATAATAATAATAAAAGTTTTTTAAAAGTTAATATCCTTGGAAGAAAATTTGGAAATATTGTGTAGGCAGTTAAGGTAGTATTGAATTTTTAAAAAGTGTTCTGCTTATATACCGCCCCATACCACTTCAAGTAGTCTCTGAGTGGTTTACACTTTTTTAATTACAGTATGCAGGGTACACATTCCCCCCACCCCCCAGCAAGCTGGGTACTCATTTTACCGACCTCGGAAGGATGGAAGGCTGAGTGAACCTTGAGCCTGCTACCTGGGATCGAACTCCAGGTCCTGAACACAGTTTTATCTGCAGTACAGGCATTTAACCACTGCGCCACAGGGTATCAAGGGTATCCTGTGGATCAGCATTAGATAAGGCAGCTGAATTTAGTGGAACTGTCTGTAATTTTAAAACGGTCTGCCACAGTAACAGTGGAAAAATAGCTATCCTGAATCATTGGATTTGTTTCGATTTTATATCATAGTCCAACCCTGAAATTTATGTATCCCTAATAATATTAACTATTTTGCAAGCCGAAGTAATATTATGAAATACCCCTGGTCCCCAATTTTTACTTTCAGGTTGGTGAAGTTCAGAAAATGCATGTGCTGGAAAAACTTTTTCAATTGCTTTGTGTTCAGAGCTTCTTAATTTAGTTTATGACACAGAATCTTCGCAGAAAGGAGACACAGGAAAGGCCAGGGTTGGCATGGCGCATGGAAAAACCCAATCAAAGTGGTTCAGTTGGGGCCATGAGCAGGATTGCACAATCAATAGTTATAGCAGTTCATGCATATCCTACTTGAGCACCACTGGGACTTTGGCCCTGCCACTTCCTAACAATGCTGTTACAGTAGGACCCCAGTATCCGCTGGGGATTGGTTCCAAGCCTTCCCGTGGATAATGAAAACCGTGGCCAAGAGAGAACGCCAAAATGTCCCCAAAACTGCAGTTTTGTGGTAGTAACTTGCTTTACAGCAGCTGTTTTGCAACAGTAGTTTGTGACGGTAGCTGGCTGCCGTTTTATGACAGTGGCTTGCTTTACAGCTGCTCTTTGTGACAGTAGCTTGCTTTGTGGCTCCTGAATTATTTATTTATTTTTTTCCTCTGCCAGCTGTGGATAACTGAATCAGTGGATAATGAACCAGTGGGTACGGGGGTCCTACTGTAATTTATCTGCACTGCCATCAATCTAGTACTTTTCTGTCTCTGATCTAAGGGACTGGTTTAGAACACATTTCAAAGAGCTTTCACATACCACTCTGAACAAATGTTTTCCATATGATTTCCCTCCAGATTTTCGGTTTTCTATTTGTTGTTCTCAACCCCAGCTTGTCATATTTCTACTATCTGTGTGTGTGTGTGTGTGTGTGTGTGTGTGTGTGTGTGTGTGCACGCGCGCGCACGCATGCATGCGCATGTGTAAAATACCGGAAGAGCATAGTAGAATGGGTATCTATCAATAATAAACAAATGAATGTGGCACAGAGCACGCTGCCGTTGCGTGTAGATAAAGTGATAGTAATGATATAAAGTATAGCAGAACTTAGTAAACGGAGAGACAAAGCATGGATTAGAGTAAAAACTCATATATTCCATATATACATCAAATATACAAACAGCATGACACCAAGCAATATATACAATACAACCAACAGAGTGTGGGGTACTGTCTCTCACCATAAACAGTCCCATCTAACATAAGTCAAGCTAGTGCTTATATACAGTTTAGCCCCCATCAGATATGACTCATCACTAATCACAATCTGATGCAACCATGATGTTATAAATTATTCCACCTGTGCTTCATCACGTAACATGCTGGTGATTACTTATCCCTTGCACTTGTGGATAACATCATGAGACTGCAGAATCTAACTGCCTCCATTTTACAATTCTCTTTCCCTATCTGTTAAATATATATTACATACATTTTGTCAACTTTTACATATTGTGTTAATGTTAGTTTATTGTTCGGGATTAGTTTTTCAGAAACGTAGATGCATTCATAACTCTGTCTTTGACAGCTCTTGAAAGAGGGCTGTTAGGGGTTTAGAAGTCTTCCTTTGCTTTTTCCAAACCACTGGTTCAGGCAAAGATTTTCTACCCAGCCCGCGAGAGAGCTTTTGCTAAGCAAGGCACATTGCAATCTTGGTGAGATGGACTAAGTCTAAAGCAATTCCTTCTGTGCTGCAAGCATACAGTACATTCACTTGCCTGGGAATTAACCCCTTTAAAAAGTGCATGTTGTATTTCAGAGCAAAGGGCAGTATGACTGTGTCGAGCGCGTGTGTGTCATTTTGAAGTGCTGTGGTTCACTCTTAATTTCTTTCTAAAGGCAAGACAGTCAAGTATCTCTAAGGAGATGACCGAAGAAGCACAAGAGACTCATAGCTTCAGTTTGTTGGCATCGCTTTGTAAAGAAGACGAAGATGCCCGTCAAGAAGAAACTTGCTTCAGTGACCTGAACAGAGATGACGAGAAAAACCTTTTCTTCCAAAATGTTGGTTCAGCAGAAGAGATTGGTAAGGGTTTTTTGTAAAATCATGCATGTCAACCTGATTTCTCTCTGTGTGTTCAAATTTACTTCAAATTCACTCTGTTGAAGATGCGTTGACTCTTGAGGAAAAGATAGGAGAGCAATACATATTGCATAGAGGTCTTGATGGATATCGGCCTATCTCTAAAGAAACTTACTTCCTGCTACGCACCTGAGCAGAGGGAGTGAGATGCTTCTTTAGTTTGGATTCACGATGTAACACAAAGAACATATACAAAGGGACATGCCTATAAATAAAGATATGCCTAAGCTTTCTGGCATGCTGGAAGTAGCTGTTTTGGATGTAGTGAATTGTAAGATTAATCCTTACATGTTGGTTTTCCTGACTTCTTATTATAGAAATAGTTGTTTTCCAATTGCTATTAGCGAGTAGAGGCGGGACTTTTAACTGTGTATTGTAGAGGAACTGACGAAGAGCCAAGTCCATTTGCCAGAGTGCTGTCTGCCCCTTGCCTGGATAATTCTAACACCCGGGACCTGTTATAATAAAGCACTGATAAAGAAAGAAAGAATTGAGTAAGAAGAAGGAAGAAGAATAAAAAGGGCTCACTTAGAGTTTATTTATTTTATTTTTATTTTGAATATTTTACCCTGCCTTTCTCCTTTGAAAAGGACCCAAGGTGGCTTACAATAATGAGGGATAATATACAGCCTAGAACATTTAAGACGTACTCAAGTTAGGAACAGGGAATTCTTCCCTCGCCAACACGGGGAGAGGGAAAGGAGAAAGAGATAGGGATTGGGTGAGAAGAGAAGGCGGGAGATTTAGAGAAGTGGATTGGAGGAATGAGGGAAGAAGCGTCAAAGGGGGCAGAAGCTGAAAGGAGGGAATAGACTCAGATCCATTCTCTGGGATGGGAATGGGCATGGATGGAAAGTCCAGACACCCAGAGATGGGAGAAGTTAACGGTGCCTAAAGAGGAGGCTGAGAAAAAAAGGTGGGCACATCAAAGAAAGTGAGGTTGTTCCTATTGGTGTGTGTGTGTGTGTGTGTGTGTGTGTGTGTGTGAGAGAGAGAGAGAGAGAGAGAGATGAGAGAGTGGAGAAGGAAACTTGGGGAGGGATGAGCCAGGATAGAAAGAAAACAGTGGGAAAGAAGGGATAGCAGTAGACCTGAGATAGGGAGTTATCGGCCAAGAGAAAGATGCGGACAGTAGGGATGGGCAATTCCTAGTGACCCGGATGACCCATATGAGCCCAGGTGGTGTTCTGAAGCCTCTGACACACACGCAGCCAATTGTCTTACCTTTCTCTGGGCTCGCGTGGGGTTAAACTCCAACCAGGAATCAGGCTGCACGTCATCTTTGCTCCTCTGTGGTGCTGGCCAATCAGGAGCTGTGCAGGGACAGGCATCATCCCACCTCCCTGTCTGATTGGCCAGCACCACGAAGCAACCTGATTCCTCCTTGGAGCTCAGCTCTGTTCTGGCACAGAGAAAGGTAAGACAATTGGCTGTGTGTGTGTCAGGGGCTTCAGAACACCGCTTGGGCTCGCATGGATCGTTTCAGAACCAGTAGGTTCCCTAGACACCAAACCCCTTCCTCGGTGAACACCTGGGGGACCTTGGGTTGGAGGAGAAAGACCTGTTTGACCCACTAAACATGGAAATCCCACCAAGGTGGAAGGGAGAAGAATCCAGAGTTAAAGTGAATTTGAGACTGGATAGTTGCTGTTGATGTCCAAAGGAAAAATAATAACCCAATTAATGTTTCTACAAAACCCTCACCCTGGGGCGAGCTTTTAGTTTAGAAACTGTTGTTTTCAGAAGAAACCCCAAGAAGACCATTTGTAAATCAAGAAGCCTCTTTATTGCAGAACATGACTAATCTGGTCAGGCCCATAGAAGAACCCTCACAGGTATCTATTGGTCCATCTTTTCTTTTGCTATCCTGACATGCCAGTTCCTGACAGCCTAAATTTATGCTTGCCTTACAGAGCCCTTTCCTGGCCCCTGGGGGAAAGAACAAAAATGGAGACTTTCAAAACCCCCATTGGCAAAAATAAAGCTAGGGGTTGATGTGCAACAGCATGAACTTAGTGTGATACCAGAGCTCGACACACCAAGAAGTGGCAACCTTTCCACTACAGGTACACGGTAAAAGCAGGACATGAATCAGAAATACCTGCCCCTGTTATCTTTCTGCTCTTTGCTGCAGCTTCTCCCTCTTTGTGCTGTTAATTTGCTATAAAGTCAGATCATCCCATCTTTACTAATCCTGCTAGAAGTGTGATTCGGGGATAAAGAACGACAAGTCCAACTTGGTGTGGTCCACAGTATCACTAGCTGTCTTGTATTTTGGCCGAACTGAACAGTCTTCTGTTATTCATCTAGCCCTATGCTGGGTTTTGTGAGAAACTGTGAAGTACAGTAGGACCCCCGTATCCACTGAATCATTATCCACTGATTCAGTTATCCACGGTTGGCAGATAAATAAATAAATCAGCCATAAAGCAAGCTACTGTCACAAAACAGTATTTTTCGAGATTTTTTGCTGTTATCTCTTATCCACGGTTTTCATTATCCACGGGAAGGTCTGGAACCAATCCCCAGCGGATACTGGGGTCCTACTGTAATGTGACAATTCTCATTACATTAAGCGACAGGATGTCAGCCACCTTGTGTGTGTATATTGAAAGTGTGGACTTGCTCTCCATTGCTTCTGACTATTTTCCATTGGTCAAAATCAAGGAAGAAACTATAAGGACCAAGGATAATGCCAGCTGTTTTCACTTAAGTGAAAATTTAATGTATTCTGTTTTAAAATCTGGCTTGGAGTATGGACAGTATGATGTTGTCACCGCAAAAGCTGGCAGGCATGAAGAGTAAGTGAAAAAAAGTTGCTTCTTAATGAGATCTTTTGTTCTTAGACTCAGAAAATAAATGTTTTTTCTAACTGAAATAAACCTCTAAATCAGGCATGTCCAAATTTCGGCTCTCCAGATGTTTTGGACCACAACTCCCACAGTCCTTTGCAATTGGCAATCTAAGCTTAGCATTGTGGGAGTTGTGGTCCAAAACATCTGGAGGGCCGAAGTTTGGACATGCCTGCTCTAAATGCTTCAGTGGAGTGGACGAACTTCCTTCTAATAACTGGCGATTGAATGTTTCAGGTTGCAGAGAACGGCTGACTGAAGATACTTCCCTGACTTCTCATGTTGATGTAGAGGAGTCGAGTCTCTCTGACTCTCTGTGCGTAGAAACATACATGCTGAGGATTACAGCAGATAGCAAGAGACAGAGTTCAAGTGAAAGTCTGGACCAGTTCCATGAATCATGGCAAGAGGGGTCGGTGACAGAAGCTGCTGGGTTGTCTGACTCAGGTGAGAAGGGTTTCCCTTTTGAAGCGGGAATAGTAATGGCTATAATCGATGAAAATCACTGCTCCTCTTCCCCTCCCCGCTTTCTTTACATTGTTTGTAAACTCTGCCACTATTAGTGTTTTGGAAAAAATGTATTTGGATCGTTTTCATCTTGGCCATTAACAGTTAATGCAGGGTGACAATATGCCTGGAAATCACGGGTAGTTGTAGAATTATGATGTGTTCCTCCGTGCTAGCTCTGTGTGATGCAGAGAAAGTGTGGTACAGTAAAGAAAGTGTGGTACAGTCAGGAACATAATAAAAGGGAATGGATGTTTGTCAAGCAGAAGGCAGTTAGGGGTCTGTGCTTTGTGAAATCAGCTTTCCAAGACCATTAATCAGTTAATGGAACATGCTGAAGCAAAGTCTTTTGTCTTCTAAGGAAGAATAAAAAACACTATTCCATTTGTTGATTTCCACTGTTTACATTAGCTGCCTAAGATGCCCTAAGCACATCCGATCTTGCCTGATTTCGGAAGCTAAGCAGGGTCGGCCCTGGTTAGTACTTGGATGGGCGACCACCAGGGAATACCAGGTGCTGTAGGCGCCTGGAGTAGGAACTGGCAAACCACTCCAGTATTCCTGCCAAGAAAACTCCATGGACATGGGGTCACGAAGAGTCGGTCATGACTGTAAAAACACAACACACACACACACACACACACACACACACACACACACACACACACA
>JAHTLZ010000007.1:40070082-40092172 GCA_023846285.1 Phrynocephalus versicolor | reverse complement strand
TTATTTATTTATTTATTTATTTATTTATTTATTTATTTATTTATTTACCACCCAACATTCCAAAGGTACCCTGGCCAGTTCACAGCAAGAAAATCCATACAATTCAGCTATAAAACCAAATGTAAAACAAACCCAATTGATCAAGACATTAAAATCAATTAAAACTAACAAACAAACGTGAAAGCCATAAGATTTCAGAACATCATTATTTGCTTATTTTTCCCCTTAGCTAAAACGTTGACCTACCTGTCAGCTTTTAGCTTTAAGCTACGACATACTGATATTTTCCTTATGTTCTCTTTGCTTCTGTCTTTTACCCTGATAACTTTTCTAAAACTGATTTTTGCCTTGTAAGGTTCCAATTAGAGTGACTTTATAGAAATCACAGCAACCATTTAGCTCTTGCCTTAAAGGTGTCACTTGCCTTTTCACCAAAATGCTACAGGTTTCAGAAAAGGCAGCCACATTAGTCTGTATAAGCATATTCGGGCAAAATCCGAAGGAGGAAAAAACCCAAAACCCAAAACCAAAGCAGGAAAAGAAAAGAAAAAAGATGTACAAACGAAAAGGAAAAGACCCAAAAACCAAAACCAAAGCAAAAAAAGAAAAGAACAAAGATGTACAAACACAAAACATAGGCCATACTGCATGTGGGAGGTAACCACACACCCAGAACTCTTAAAGCTAACAAATGTTCTACTTGTGAATTTGAAATTTTATTCTGTATTTCATTTCGTTTTATTCCATATGTCCAAAGAAATGGACATGATCCATGAAACTTATATTAAAATTTTAAAAAGCAAAGTGTTTTGCTTATATATCGCCCCATACCACTTCAAGTAGTCTCTGGGCAGTTTACAGTTTCATTACAGTACGCAGGCTACACATTACCCCCGCTCCCAGCAAGCTGGGTACTCATTTTACCGACCTCAGAAAGATGGTGCCACATGTTTTTGTCATCTTCTCTTTTTTTGCTTTGTTTTTGTGTATCTTTTCCTTTGTATTTTTGTTAATTACTGAAGCATGTATAGCACATTTTGATTTCTCGTTTGTTTCTGCACTTTTTATATCTTTAGAATTCAGAATTCTCTAAGAGTAGCCATGAGTTAACAGCTTCTAGCCTGGAAGAAAGAAATGACTGTCTTTGGTTTCCAGGCTCAGAAGAACTAAGCAATATTCTGTTTATGGAACATACACAGGAGGAAGAAGAGAAAGTGCAAGGTAATTGCTTGGTGTCTCTGGGGGACAATCAGTTTCAATTAGCTTTTTAAAAATAGTTTCCTTCCATAATCTGGGAGTTTCAATGCTGCTTTGATCAAACATGTATATATATTTTTTTAAAAAAAATTATTCAACCAGGTGCTGGAGAATTCCTTGAACCACCTGCTGTGGAATCTCCACCAAGTGAACTTGGACAAGATGCTGATAAAGTGAGGACTTTTAGTATTGTGCCCAAACAGAACCTTGAAATTGGAACACCTGTTCAGAATGTGTCTCTTGCGCAAGAGAGTGGACCCAACAAGGAACAAGAAAGCACAGAGAACGTCAGCCTCTCTTGTTCCATTGAAAACTTCCGTAGCCTGAGTCCAGGGGAAGAGGAGCTCTCGTTTTACCCATTGGTTCCAGATGATAGCGCCATGAAGGATGCTATCAGGATGACAGAGTCACTGAAAGAAAATGTATCTTCTAGAGAGGAGAACCTGAGCTTTGTCGAACTACCCTCCACATCCACTGAGCGGAAGCAAGAAGATGGAATTAGAACTGCAGGTGTAGACTTGGATCTCTCCCGGTGTACTTTACGTAATGCGGGAGAACAGAGTCCTCAGAGGACTGACATTATGCTGAGCTTGCCTCGACAAGTTGATTCCACAATCTCCACCAGTCTCGTTGAAAACTCTGAACTGCAAAGCGGCTGTGAGCTAAATACATTTCCACAACCAGATCAGAATTCTCTGCAGCTTAAAAGCTCCGATTCCCATTTGTCAGAAGACTTGCCAGTCTGGGTGAGTGAATTTTTTTAAAAAAGTTAACAAATCAATAGGTCTTCCAGTATCTGCCAAATAGAAACTTTTTTTTAATGATGACACCATTTAGATCATGCTGCGAACTGATAAAAGCTCTGTGGACATTGAAAAATGCTTCAGATTCATCCATGATATTTGTGAAGCAAACCCTGAAATATTTGTCAATGTAATTGCATCCCTGTTTGGCAGGGTTCCATAACAAGGATAAATAACTCTTGTGTTCCTAAATCTTCTGCTTTTATTGGTCTGGAGACATCTACTGTTAGCTATGCTTTCTGCTTGTATGCTGCCGATTGATTGATTGCACTTTGATTCTGCCCATCTGATGACAGGGCCACTCTGGGTGGTTTAGAACAAGATACAAGTCAACACTTGTGTTTGAAGTACTGAATGTATTTATGCCTGCATTACCTTCTTTAACTTATTTTCTAGGAGTTTCAGAGAGGGTAGCCGTGTTAGTCTTTTCAAGATTTTATTTGATTTCTTGCCTTATTTTCTAGGGGAAACTTTCAGGGAGAGGTATTATGGAAGAACCTGAGCTGACCCTAATAAGCTCTAACGACATCAGCCTTGCCGAATCGGATCTGACACTTTGCAGCCAGACAGAAAGTAAAAAGGAGAAAAGCGAAAACCTGTCCTGTGGCCACCATTCTGAGGTTAGCTGTTCACATGACTTCTTTTTATCAGATTACATGATACAAATGCAAACACAAAAAAAGGAATGGAAAAGAGAGGCATCTGAATACATTTTTCTCTGGTATAATTTTGTATATGATACAGTAACCCCCTGCCAATCGCAGGGGTTAGGGACCCACCCCACCCGCGATGCATGAAAATCTGCGATATGCGGAAGCGGGGGGGGGCTGGGGGGGGCGATCACGCACCTGTCCAAGAAGTCTTGGCGCGGCACGCACAGGCGGTGTTGCGCGATCTGACCTCCCGCCACCACCCGCCCGCGGCGCCCGAGACCTCTCGGTGGGGCAGCGGGGAGCGACCTGATCGCTCCCCACCACCCCTCCGCGTGGCTCCAAGGTGTTTCGCAGGGGGCCGGGGAGGCGGTGGGGAGTGACCAGATTGCTCCCCGCCACCCCCTCGCATGGCTCCGAGGCCTTTCGGAGGGGCCCGGGAAGGCGCCAGTGAGCGACCCGATCATTCCCCGCCACCCCCCCTCGCGGCTCCGAGGTCCAGGTACTGCGATCCCGCGATATAGCGGGACCGCAGTACCTGAACCGCGAAATGGTGGGGGGTGACTGTACTTGATTAAGGCAGGGTTTATTTATCATCATTGATAAGAGTTAAATGGCAGAGAACAATTGGGTTTCATAGGTTTCAGGTCATCTGGTACCCCTCTTGAATTGCCCAGAGCTTAATCCCCTCCTCCTTTGGTTCTTAGAACTACAGGGGCCGGATCTTGGATCAGCACATCCGGCCCCTCAAGGAGGCAGAATGGGGAATTGAACTCTCCACCTCTTGGTCCGCAGTCAGAGAGACCTGCACCACTGAACGAAGCAAAGTTTGCTACTTATATACCACTCCTGAGTGAAGGAAGATGCAGTCTGGAGCACAAATTGCAACCAACACTGGCATCTGAAAAAAAATTCTTTTAAAAAACCCTCCAGTAAAACAAAAGAGCAGCTAATTTCTAGGTAGATTGGAAACGGTGAAGCCAGGATTGAAATGATCCCCTCCACAAATGCAGTCCCGTGCTAGGATGCACTGGAAGAGGACTTTTTGCGCGCCCCAGAATACATGTGGCTGCCCAGGCGTTAAGAGTGCATACAAGTGATGGCTTTGGGGAGCCCACAATTAGGCTCATTAATTAGTTTCTACTGCCGGGCTTTTGGAAAACAGTGTTGTTGAGGCTGCCCCTGCCCATTAGCTTCTTGAGAAAGGTATAGGTCCCCTCCTTGCACATGTGTGCTAGTCATGTCCAACTCTAGGGGTGGTGCTCATCTCCATTTCCAAGCCAAAGAGCCAGTGTTGTGTGAGAACACTGTTTACCTTCTCACTTTCTATGGCGGTACCTCTTTATCTATTTGCATGCACATACTTTTGAACTGCTAGTTTGCCAGGAGCTGGGGTTAACAGCGGGAGCTCACTCCACTGCGTGGCACCCGGGATTCAAACCAGCGAGTGGCCGACTTTGCAGCCTCCAGTTTCAGCGTTCTAGCCCACTGAGCCACCACGCCCCTCTTGGCTTCTTGTACCGCTCTGCAGATCTTTAAGTGTTAAGAAGCAATGGATCAGCCACTCAGATTGACAAATCACAATCTTGTATTCTGAATGAAAAGCAATTTCCACTTTCTTCCTATGTTTCTTTCAAATTTTGCATACTTATCACAACCTATAATTCTTTTAACAGAACAGAGGATTTTTACCATTGAATTCAGAAGTGGACCATTCAGTTTCCACTTCCCCTGATTATGATCCACCAATAGCCGTAACCTCAGAAGAGGACTTGGGTCAGAAACCCAAACCTAAAGGTAGGTATTCAAACGTACAGGAGCTTAAGCAGTATCTTGTCATGCTTAAGGCATCTCTTATCAGTCTTGAATATGGCCAAACTTGAGCAGTCTCTATTCCTAGCACTGTGCTAGATCGTGTGTAAGCCCGAGAACCGCAAATGTTTCATCATGTAATGGCTTCATTCCACTTCGTGTTGCAAAGTAACTACTTTATTCTGCACAGTATGTCTCAATTTATTGAAGATCTGTGAAAATGGGAATGCTTTTCTTAAAAAGGGCATTCCGCTTCTCTTCCCTAACCAGCAGTTATGTTGCAGGGTTCCCATCTGCAAGCTTGCAAGAATCGTTTTTGAAGCGGAAGAAAGATTTCATCGAAAGATCCTCCAAAAGGCTAGAGAACCTCAAAAGTAGGCAGCGGAGTTCCGGAAAGCCTCAGGCCAAAGCCTCTCAACAGAAAAAGGCACCACTTTGTCAGCCTAAAGAGAACTTGCCGCCTAAGGGTAAACTTGTCATATAGTGTAATAAAATC
Source organism: Phrynocephalus versicolor (assembly GCA_023846285.1). Classification (NCBI taxonomy): domain Eukaryota; kingdom Metazoa; phylum Chordata; class Lepidosauria; order Squamata; family Agamidae; genus Phrynocephalus; species Phrynocephalus versicolor. The sequence goes on along the minus strand of JAHTLZ010000007.1, from coordinate 40,087,154 downwards.
ATATTCTGCGCTCCCTTGCTGAATATCTCTTTCTCATGCAGCCTCGATAAGAACACTTGCATGCAAAACATAGCCTAGCTTCAGGGCGGCAGCTTGCGAATGTAACTAAACCTGTGCATCCAGTCCTGCAGTTGCGCTTAATGAGCTCTTGTTACATCAAGGTGCAGCTGCTGCTTACTTGAAGAAAGTGGAAGAAGTGAAAGTTTGCTCTGCTGTGGACAGGAAGACGGCGGAATTACAAATGCTCCAGCGGACTTCAAGGTACAGTCGTCCCCCGCGACATCGCGGTTCATATATTGCGGTCCCGGTATATCGCGGATTTTTACTTGGAGAGAGGCGACCTGCCCTGTAAGAGTGGTTAAGTGCAAGTGCCAGGGGGGTGAAAGCCACCAACCTCCGGCTCCTGCAGGTGCCCAGTGAGGAGGAGGAGGAGTTGGAGCAGGGACTCCCAAACACCAGGTTTTCCCATCATGCTGGAGGGCCTGGATGAGCTGGACTTGGATTGCAAAAACCCACCACTGCCCAAACGGGTAAAGGGTTTTCCTCCTTTGGTGGGTTGAGCTTTTCGCCGAGCACCACAGGGGGAAAGCTGGTTTTGGGGCACCTGCATTTGTTGTGAATTTGGTCACACAATAGGCATCCTAATTGGGGGGGGGGCATCCTGTAGTTGCTATTTCCTACAACAGGATTTCGGCCTTCATAAAACTTTTTTATGTTTTGAGTATTTTTACCCTGTCTTTTTCCTTGGAAAAGGACCCAAGGCGGCCTACAGTAAGTAGAGACAATATACAGTCCGTTACAATTAAGACATACTCAGTTTGAGAAACAGGGAATTGAGGGGTATCCCACAACATTAGAAGGCAACATTAAAACGAACAATTGATAGCATAGTGTCAATGCAATCACACAAGGAGAGAGATAGTGGTACAGTACTTCGATTTATGAACACTTCGACAACCGAAACATTTGACTTATGAAGGCTCTCTGCAGCCACACCAGACAGGTGATTTTGACAGGTCGGACCTGTCAAAATCAGCTGACTGGCACTGCTGTGGAGAGGAGCCCTTGTCTACCCTTGATTGAGGGAGGGTTGGGACAGCCTTCTCATGGGAACACACTGAAAACCAATTAATCTATTCCTGTTTGCCTTTTTTCCAACCTTTGGAATGAATAAATTGATTTTCAATGCATTCCTATGGGAAACTGCAATTTGACTTACAAAGTACTTGACTTCCAAAAATGCATTCAGAACAGATTAATTTAGGTGGTTATAAACACAAAGTCTGTGTAGCCATCGATGGTAGATTCATGTAAAAAGACACAGTAGGTAGTGCTTGCTCTCTTGCCCCTCCCCCAATATTAGCAACATTTCAAGAAATGTTGGGTATCATTGGTTTTATTGGCTAGTCAACAGATTGTAAAGCTTTTCGGGTCAGCCAACTGATCAAAATAAATGCATTTTTTTCTCTTTGGCAGATTATACAGTAATCTGGCAGAAGTGAAAACCAAAAGGGAGGAGAAAGAGCGGCAAGAAAACTACGCCAAAAACCGTGAAAAAGCAAAGGAATTTCAAAAGGTAAAAAAGCGGGCAGTGGGGGGTCTGGGGCCTCTTCTACTCCCCTTTGAAATTCCAGATGGTTTCAAAGAGATTTGCTGGCTGTCTACGCTTCACATTTTGGAGCAGAAAGCAAGGGGGTTGCAGTTTAGATGGGGGGTGGGAAACGGCACTGGAAGAGGAAGAGGAAGCACATTACTGTGGGCTGGATCACATGAGCAAGGGCGGGCCGTACACCTCAACGGCACCTGACCCAGGGAGGCCTGCTTTGCTGAGCTCCCTGCTTCCTGAACAGGATGGTTAAAGATGCTCGGTTTTTTCCTCCCCCCCCCCACAGAAAACACTGGAAAAACTGCGAGCTAGAAAAGCCAATGTGAAAAACTAGATCAATGAGCAAAGGAAAGAGGATGGCAATGAAGAAAGACATATGAAATTTAATCAAATCGGCCTTGTGACTAGATGAAATAATGTCTTAAGGTTTGATGTGATTTCTCTTTGGCTTGGATAACATGTTGGAATGTCCAAAGCTGTACAGACTAACTTCTGTTTTCTAATTATGGCTTTTTAAAGTATATATATATATATGTGTGTGTGTGTGTGTTTGAAACACATCATACACTTGTTTTGTATCACTGTTATTTATAATAAATTTGACCTTGATTTTACTGTGAGAATTCAGCTTGTTTCTGTAACACAGTTCCATGCAAAGATGTAATCACTATTCCCTACCTGTAAGATTGTACCCAAGTGTACTACCGGGAAGTGCTGGTTGTCAATCAGTGTTTCCAAGCCCCACCAGCCTTCCCCTTACTAGACTTTTTCTGCCACCACAAATCCACTCTACAACCTGGCTGGGTAGCCAACTGCTCAAGGAGTGGTCACAGTTGCCTGAGGAGGTGGAGCAGAGGCAGCACAAGGTGGCTAGCGAATGGACCAGGCTGCTTGGGGGAGTGGGGCGCTCATACACACTGCAAAACAGCTATCTCTACAGTACAACCTTACCCATGAGGATAGCGAAGGGGATGGTATCTCCATAGGCACTTAAGGACATTGCCTTTCAGGCAATTAATGTGCTTAAGGCTTTCAGGTTGATACATTGTCAAGGTTGTTCATAATTGTATTTTATTGAATCACAGAATTGGAAGAGACCTCAAGGGCCATCGAGTCCAACCCCCTGCCATGCAGGAACCCCCATCACAGTATTTCCGACAGGTGGCCATCCAGCCTCTGCTTAAAAACCTCCAAAGAAGGAGACTGCACCACCCTCTGTGGCAGCATATTCCACTGCCGAACAGCTCTAACTGTCATGAAGTTCTTCCTAATGTTCAAATGGAATCTCTTTTCCTGTAGTGTTGAAACCATTGCCCCAAGTCCTTGTTGATCTATTTAAGGGTAAAGAGCTAAATGGAATCCCTGGGCCCTGTATTCTCCCCAGCCATTATTCAGAGTCAAGCCTAACTTGAAGCAGAAAAGCAAAGGGCAAGTTACATGTTAGGCAGTCAGCCGAAAGACATGCCATTAATTCCAGTAGGACCTAAAACCAGGGACCAGGAAAGGGCTACAAATTATGGGTTTGTATCTGCTTCTTGACTCTTGAGAGCTGTAACACCGCACTAGAAACTACTGAACTGAAACTTAAGGCTATAAAGAACAAAACGGGGGAAATGAATCTCAGCCACAGGCTGTGTTACTAATGCAGCAGCCAAATGTGATGATAGTGCAGTTTAAAAATCCAATAATAAATAACATCATTTCACGTTTATTGAGTAGTTTTTAAAGAACTACAAATCCATTTATTTTATATATTTTTTAAAAATTATACAGATCAATACTGACACGACTGGCTGCTGATCCCTCAAGAGTAGGTTTCCCCAGTTGAGCATTGTCAAGACCACTGATGGAATGAAGCCCTAACTTCTTACAAATTATTTCTTCCTCAGGCTTCAAGGATATGAGATCTGAAATAGAAAAAAAACCAACACCACTCTTTTTAGAAAGACAACCAAATGCTTAGTCTTATTTAGGCACAGTATATGAATGGTTAGCTTTCCTCTCCCTTAATCTGGCCTGATTCATGTAGCCCAGTGGTTCTCAACCTTTGGGTCCCCAGATGTTCCTGGACTGCAATTCCCAGAAATCCTGGCCAGCTCAGCTAGTGATGAAGACTTCTGGGAGTTGCAGTCCAGGAACAACTGAGGACCCACAGGTTGAGAACCACTGACATAGCCCAATTCATTTTCTTACAGGGTTACTCCCTTGCAACAACACTTGCAATTTATCAGAGGGCTATCTCTTGTTCCGCAGGAAAGCTATTTCATGTTGCAAGCCCCACCACCATGATTTGGAAAGCATCTCTCTGTCCAAAACCATTACGTCCAAGAACATGTCTCCTCTGGTATAGACCACAGAGCACACACCAAGTACCCTTGATATCCTGCAGAGGATCTTCCCTATGAGGTCCCTGCGTTAAGAGCTGCTTGTTTGATAGCAGGCAGCCCTCTTTGAAAGGACCTTCCGTACGGTGGCCCCAAAGGAGATCTTATTACCTTTAAACTGGCACCCACCGGCCTGGCCTGCAGCTTCTATCTGGATTTCATTAAGGATTTTCTGGTAGGAGCGCACGGCCAAGGGATCCTGAAAAGAAGCGTTAGGACATAACTAAGTTAAGTACCTTCACACATTGAACCATTAAGCAGAGGTCGCACAAATACGTCTTGCAAGATCTTGCTAATATGAAGAACAGAGGGGGGCAAGGAGAGAGCTTAGCCACATAATCAGCTGACAGAATTTTAAAATTCTTTCATTTGCAACTGTGAAGCGAGAGACTACCCAACATTCATGAAATGTCTCCCAACAGATTTGATGCTATTAGAGTAGCAACCTGAAAATCTGCAGGAATTACTTTATGGCCACGTCCACAGCATACCAGAAACAGAGTTTCCTAGCAGCCTTGGTAGTGACCAGGCAACATTCTTGATGTTCATCAGTGCGATGCAAGATGGACACAGATTAAACTTCTACCCAATATAGTCAGGATGGGTTGGAAGGAAATAAATGTCTGACTTGTATCCTTCTCTGTCCTCCCTACAGCATGATATCCCATTTTAGTTCTGATTGACCTAATACAGTGTTGGTGAACCTATGGCACGGGGTGCCAAAGGAGGCACCCGGAGCCCTTTCCGTGGGCCCCTGACCCTTCACAGCCACCTGTAGTCAGGTTAAATTGCCGTATTGGCACCTTGTGAACAATTAATGGGTTTTGAATCTAGTTTGGGCACTCTGTCTCTAAAAGGTTCACCATCCCTGACTTAAGATCACCTAACCCATCTTCCTGGCACGCAGGGATGGTCGAGGGCAAACCTTCCCCACCAGTTACAGCCCTGAAAAAAATGATTGGTCCTTAGATCCTGTCTATGGAGGTGAATGGCAGGGACAGCCCATTGTAGGAACGTTCTCTTCCTGCAGGAAAATAAGCAATTTATTTAAGCTGCAAATCAAGGAAATACACCTTTTTCCTGTGTTCTGAAAAAGAGTCGCCTCGTCACTAGATGGGCGGTATAAAACCCAATTAAAAATAAATAGGTCCTGTTATTTAAACAAAATCCACAAGGAAACATATATAGAAAAAAAATTATACCTCATCCCATCATGAGTGCGTATAGGGACATTATCTATCTATTGTTACCTGAAAAACAACATTTGCGCCTTCAGATAACCCAACATCTGAGATTCAGCCACAATATTGTAGCCTTAAGTAGCCAAACTGGCATGCAAGTTTACAGTTGGGAGCCATGAGTGTTACCTTTTCATGAACGCATTTTGCAGCTATACCGATGAACTACAGCTGTACCTGTAAAAAAAAAAAAGAAGAAAATGTTTAACGCCTGTTCTTAGGTATAAGTGTTGGGAATATATACTGTATATCCCTCTATTGTTTACTGTACTGCAGTTTTATACCACTGAACTAACAAACGATTCAGTGGGCCAAGTAAAACTACACGCTTGCTCTCTGAGGCGTTTCCAACGATGAGAACCTACAGCAAGGCCCTATCGGGATAGACCTCATGGCTAGATTTCCACCAGTGCAGTCAAGCTCCACCGCAGGTTTCTGTCACCTTCATGATGCCCAAAAGGTGCACCTTGGATGGATAAGGTCTTCCTGTGTGCAGCTACAGTCTTAATAGTCTAATTTCTAGGATGTTGTTATTCTTACAGAACACCTTCTCTCCCCGCCCACACAGCTCGGACAATCAAGCTCACACAAATTGCCATACCTTGGTGTGTATCTGGTTCCCCAATCACAGCAGCTTCCATCGAGTTGTGTTCTAATTCCAGGTTAATTTATTATTTTTATTGAATATTTTTACCCTGCCTTTCTCTTTGGAAAAGGACCCAAGGCGGCTTACAGTAATGAGGGATAATATACAGTCCAGTACAATTAAGACATGTTCAAGTCTATGAGAACAAGGAATTGAGGGACATCGTGCAGCATTAATCATGCAGGTTACACATTGCTCCCCCCCCCACAGCAAGCTGGGCACTCATTTTACTGACCTCAGAAGGATGGAAGGTTGAGTGGCCAATTTTTCCAGCTGTAGACCTGACATCAAAAAGAGAGGCACAAAGAGGGTCAAAGATGCTGTCATAACTTGCTTCCTTTTGATTTCTTGTGCCATTTACTGCGTCAAACATCCTAAAAGGACTAACCCTTTAATCGCCTGTACAACGAAGTGCAAACAACTTTTTTTGAATAGACTAAATACTAGATTCAAATTGGACACACACCTTGCAAATTAGTGCTTTGTTCTTGTTCTCAGGCAAAAAGGGATTCCGGCAGCTTGATAAACCCAACCTGCCCCATTCCCATCTGTGCCTTAGGACGGATCGGAATACACCCCATTTATCCACCACAGTCCCTACAAAGACTCTCCAAACTTCAAGGAAGTTTTCACTTGCTAGCAAAGCACCAAAGGCAATTTCAAATTGCCTTGCGGCTCAGCTTGTTCAGAATGGCAGTTTCTCATTCACTCTTTTCAGAGCAGTTGAACATTTTGCCAATCATCATAACGATTCCTCACCATGGCCGCCTCTATGAAAAATGTAAAAATCTTTCCATTACATCAACGTAGGGCAGTGATGGTGAACCTTTTATAGACTGAGTGCCCAAACTGCAATTCAAAACCCACTATTTTTTTTTTTTTTTTGCAAAGTGCCAATACAGCAATTTAACCTGAATACAGGTGGCTGTGAAGGGGTGATGTCAGGTGCCCACAGAAAGGGCTCTGAAGGCCACCTTTGGCACCCGTGCCATAGGTTCGCCATCACTGGTATATAACATGAAGACCTTAAGGAAAGACTTCTGAGACATTTTGCCCTAGTAGTTTCAATGTTTCCAGAAATTTTACATAGCCTGCTTCTATCAAATGGTGTGTGCATTAAGTGTGTATCCTGTCTTTCTACATGTCAAGGAACTGAGTGAATGGTTCATGTAGTCCTTTCCCACATTCTCTTCTAAGCTTCCACGGGTGCAAAGAGAGACAGTGACAGAGAGGCAAAACACCTACATTCCTGAGCACCAAAACAAAGGACAATCTCTCATGAGAACTTTGGGCTGAGAACAGAGAAAGAAGCTTGATGGATAGTTTGCTACACTGTGCTTGGTTGTCATCCATGAGACTGGATGCGGATGGGAGTTGTTACTACTGAAATATTCTTAGTGAGTTAGTAGCATGTAGTTGGGGGTTGCAAGATGGCTTCATTTTATAGAAGCTTAGTTACTGCAGCTTTTCAGCAAATATGGGTTTTGTAGTTCTTAACAATAGCATTACTTTATTATTTTAATGGATTTTTAGCATTTCATCCTACCTAGCACAAATTGGTGTACAGTCACAAGTACACAACCAAGTTTAAGTTTTGTCTTTGGAAATAAGACAAGTGGAATTGAGTCATCTGGGCACTTAAACATGCATCCTCCTGGGAACTTTTAAGTAACCTAGGGCAAAAAAGTTGTGTGAAATGGTTGTGTTGCAGTGATCTTACCTAGTCTTCCAGAAGCTGGACAGGCTTAACCACCCAGCATCCTTTACACTACTAAGGACAAAGCACCCAGCCATAATAAATGTCCACTTAAAATAAACTTAATTATACCATTATAGGAAAACAAACCGCAGCAGCAGTTGGCTTCCAATCATTCTACTTTCCTCTGCAATCAATCAACTGGTCTGCATGAATAAACAAGGTTTTGCATCAGGGAACAAAGATGGAGAGGGAACTAGCCTGATCCCAGTAACTTACAGCAAAGATCAATCCCAGGAAAATTTCTCCCTGTGTATGCTCTAAATTAGAAAAATAACAAAAAATGGTTTCTTACCTATTTATTAGGACAAATACACAGCATCTGGTATCTTTAAAAGGAAAAGGAAAAGCTAAGTTAAACTCCAGATACAATCCAGGCCATTGCCACGAACTATTTAGACTCTTTACATGCAGAGCAAGAGATGTCAAGCCTTAATAGCCTTTTCACTTGCTAACAAAAAGTCTGCTTCCATGAGCAAAAACAGGCTAGGAAAGGCAACGGGAAGCTTGGATTCTACCCTGAGTAGTGTGACAAAGGCTTTTCTCCCCTCCCTGCCCAGCACACACTGCTCCACAGAGCACACATACCCACAAGAGAAAAGTATGGAGCGTTGTAAGGTACCTTTTGTGCATTGTGTGTAAGAGCCAGCAAAACACCTTCCATAATCAGCATCCAACCTCTGCCACCCCACTTATGAGCAACGCGCTGTGAACTACAAAGCCTGATCCAGGACGAGAACAGCTTTTTCTACCCCAGAAATGGACCCGTTCTGCATTTCTCCCTACTCCACACCAAGAACTCAAACTGTTGTCTGTAAGCATTACGCATCCCACTGGGTTTCAAGGACACTCCCGTATGAACACACACATGGGGGAAAGAAAGCCTAGCTTATTTCCTACGCCTCCACCTGCCCTTTAGACCTCAAAATATTCTTATTATTACAGGCCTCATTGTCATCAGTGTAATTGGCCTTACAAAGATGGAAGCACAGCCTGCTGTTTATTGTTGCCTCGTTGATCAACTGGGGCACAAAAGTAATGGTGTGCCCCCATTTATAAGACCAACAAGGCCATTTTAAAGAAGCTATGGCAAACATCTGCTGCTCCTTCCACCCAATGTTCTCTTTAGAATAGAAGGATCACTTACCCATCAGCATGAGTAGTTGCTGATCCAGGAACAGAGACCCAAATGATTCCTTCTCCCCAGCGAAGAGCATTTCAAGGGGAATTCTTCGGGACCAAAAGACATATACAGTCATTTTCATGAAGAACACAGACATGTGCTGCATAACAATGAATGCTGCCACCACTTGGGACAAGAAAGTAATCGTACATGCATAAAGTCATATGTCTACATCAGGTTTGATTCTTTTAGTGCCATCAAGAGATCCAAACAGAAATTTACAGCAGGGTGGGCAATAATATTTTTAAAATCAAATTGATTTTAATCAAAATAATATTTTAAAATTTGACTTGGCATAAAAAAACAAACACCCAATTTTAAAAATTTAAATCAAATCCACTCTGAGTTACAGCAGCACTTGTGGGATCAGCCCCTGTGAACTATTCTGATATGTATTGCACATTGGAAAGTGTCCACCTGAAAGCACTTACAAGGGGCCTTTTGACAAATGCAAAGGAAAGTATACAATGGCCTAAAATCAGTGTTTTCATTCAATTCCTGAACGCTACAACTCCTGCTCCACTCTTGCCAGTGTGACCTTGGAGTTTTCCAGGGCCACTTGTCTCAACAAAACTACCAGGTTCTACAAGCACAGCAGTTTGAGAACCAACGATGCCAAATGTTGATGTGACTATTGCACTGCTTTCTGAACATGCCATCAGGAAGAAGCTGCTGGATGCAGATACCATGCAGTGCGATTGTGGCTTCACTTGTGTGCAATAGCAAACGAGGGTAGAATATATATTATTAAGTGGTGAAGGTACCTCTTCTATGACAGGATTGCTTCCGAAGATCTTTCCCTTCCAAATTCCTGAAAATCAGAAATTCAGAGAAGTGATTTTCATCCATAGCTTTGATTCACATGCATTCCCATTAATATGCAAGATACTGTGCAACATCTCATATACACACAAAGGCGTGATACTATTTTCTAGGGCAGTGGTTCTCAACTTTGGGTCCCCTGATGTTCTTGGATTAGAACTCCCAGAAATCTTGGCTAGCAAAGCTAACAGCGAAGGTTTCTGGGAATTTTAGTCCAACATCTACTGGGGGCAAGGCTGCAAACCACTGTTCTAAAGATACATGCTGTGAAAACGCAGCACACGTTACCATCTGTTACCATTACAGATTTTTATCATCTATTTGCCCATAGAAACTGCTTCAAAATACAGTGATACCTCTTAAAACAAATTTAATTCGTTCTACGGGTTGATTTGTTTTAAGAAAATTTTGTCTTACGAAACACGGTCTCCCATAGGAATACAATGGGAATGGATTAATCCATTCTGGAGGCTAAAAGACAAAAATAACCAGGATTTTTTCCTGGGTACCTGTGGAACCTTGTTTTGTCTTGTGAAGCATCCCGTGGGCAATTTTTTTGTCATGCAAATCATGACCATTCCCACAATTATTTTTCTTCCTAGGAGTTCTTTTTTCTTACGAGGTGTTTGTTTTGTTTATTCTATTTGAAATTATTGTTTTACTGGTAGTCTGCATATTTATTTATGTATTTATTTATTTTAGTCCTTATATACCGCCCATCTTCCAGGAGGAACTCCGGGCGGTTTGCAACAAATAAAAATAAGAGCGGTAACAAAATAATCAATAAATGAGCATCACAATATACATTAACACAGTAAGACTAAGAAATATGTTGCTGTACTGTACTGAGTTCTTGAAGACGGGTGGTATAGAAATGTATAAATAAATAAATCTTAAGAGGTTACCACTGTACATTTCCACTCATTACCTGTAAGATTTCAGAGAATGTGCATGAGAGAGCTCGGTACACATGAAGCAATATAACCAGCTAGGCATTCAGTTGCCACATAACTGTTAATTTCAGCTATGTCCCTTCACTTAAGTAACACAGCCAATACAGATCGACTGTGGGTTGCAAAGAAGGTTTCCTCTTAGCACTTGCTTCACGGCTTTGTGCCTACGAGACCAGTCAAAACCTGAAGCTGTGCTGACACAAATTTCGGGACAAGCACCAAATCTGTTCCCCATCGCTTTCAACGGTCCTTGACAAATTTCATCATGAAATGTCAACATTTCTTTCCCCTTACCTCTGCTTTGGCAAACTCTGCCCCGACACCAATGTCGTTTTGTTGGGACTGGAAACAACGCAAGGAAGGATGACAAGCTTACCTTTTGCATCAGCGGAACCAGCGGTTCTTTCTCTCAAAGGGGATGCGGACCAGCTAAGAAGCAGGGGGAAAAGGTGCGGCCACATGTAGTTATTTCTGCCATTCGTCTCCAAGTTTCCATCCAGTTCTCATCAGACGCTGTTAAACCCAAGCAGGCGTGCTATAGTTTTTAAAAACTGTATCAATTAAAGTAGGTCCATTAAGACTTGCAGCAAAAAGACAAAGCAGGGCAATATTGTACACAATGGGTGGAAGGGTGTGCAGAAACTTTGTTGGAGGCATAAATGCTGTGTGTAAAATGCATGTCACTTGTGGGGATTTAATTGTGATGCTTTGTCAGTCTAGCTATACATGGTCTCAGACAAACAGCATGGGTCTTACATCACACTAAATACACTGTATTATTGGGTAATAGGCTGACCAATGAGAGCTTAATACAGGCCTCTGTTAAAGATGGCCCCTGGAAAACTGGGGGGAGGCTGCATTCCAAAGGTTATTAGACAATGTGCAAAACCCCCATAACTATGCTAACTGTAAAATTCTATAGTCTAATAATTACCTTTCCCCAGTTCTGTGATAAGCACCAAAAAAAAGTTATACAGTAGACACTGTATGTGCATGTTCTCTGCACTCAGTTCTGGTCAGTGTTCGTTTCTGTTCACTTATGAAATCACTCAGCAGTTGAACTGAAAAACCATCATCATCGCTGAACTGTTGTGCAGAATTTGGACCCTATCATGTAGGCCTACTTACCCCATGAGCTCGACAGGTCTTTTTTAAGCAACATCGCACTTGGTCTCATCCAAAAAGGCCAAGAAGCTATTCTTCCTCTATTCTCCAAATTGGTCCACTTCAATTTGATTTCCTGGATTTCTTCTTTTTGGGGACGGTGCTCCTTAATATGAAACTGCTTTTCTCCTGTTGTAGTGGAAAAGAAACACATAAAGGGTATTTTCAGAGGAGAAAACTAAATGGCAGATTCAGAGCAACTAGACATGACATAACTCAACCCAGCTTTTTTGTATAAAAATAAAATCGATCTCCTTAACACAGCTAGCTTGCCTAAAACTTGTTAAGTCTATCCTGGCTTATCAGGCAAAATAAAAAATAAACAAATACAGACAAAAATGTTAGCTCCTTAAAGGACAACCGTTACATTTTTATGAGAGCTTTGACAGTCAAGTCCACTTTCTCTGCTTCCAAAGTGTAGTTTTTAATTTGTGAAATTATTTTGAAATTAAAAGTTGTTGGAGAAATGCCATTTAGGTGACTCTAAGTTCACTGCATTGAGACCAAGTGATCACACTGGAGTAGCCACTTACCACTATCTTGACACCAATGTCCTCTTCACCAGAATCTTCTCCACTGAAACACAGTAATTGTGCAAAATTAATTGTGCGTTAAGCTGTAAAATAGAAGCACTAAATAAGTGATATCTATATAGCGTTTTCCAAAGCATATTACGCTCACTTCCCAATTACTGATCTTGAAAAGTCTTGTAAAAATGGCCTGAGCCATGCAGGGATTTTTAGGTGCATGCAAAGAGAATTGTGGAAGTTCCCACAGCTAAAAGGATGCTCATCCCACTCCATGGCATGCAAGCAGTGCCTCATTAACCAGGCGCAACTCGCTGTGATGATTCACACAATTCTTGCACATACATAACATCCCAAGAGAATGTGTGACTTTTCACCCTGTTGTGGGCGGTGGTGGTGAGTAGCAGAGGCTACAAAGGGGTGCCTTGCCTATGGCTGCCCTGGGATGTAATGCCGGAGACAAGTAATTTCCTTTTTATACTGCCCATCTGGCCAAAAAATGCCACTCAATCAGATGGGCAAGACACATACCGGACCCATTTCCATTTTACACCCAAGTCCTATCACCCACATTCTACTTAGTCCTGTGGTTGTCTTGTTGTTTTTCAAATGAATTACAGGACGTTCTGAAATCTCTTTCATTGTACATCTTCATTTAAGCCTGATAGCAAAGGGAACTTGAGAGTTATGGAGCATCCAGACTAACATCAGCACAAGCTGCCTTTGTCACAGAAAAACATCTCAAACCACTAGTTTCTTGCACACCTTTAAAGTATTCTTGGGTTTCCAGATACTGCTTTGGGTAGAATTAGACAATCTGTTGTCCAGATGAACTACTGTCACCATGAGTTGCCCAGCCAGCATGGCACACAGCAGATTATGCAACAATCGCCAAGATATGGAAAACAACAAGTTGTCCTACTCTGATGTGTTGAACATGGAAAACTCAAGCACTGGGGAAAGGCAATTCAGCGTAACCTGCATTACAGATGAGTTACCTGGGTGTCTACCTCCCAAACACATACAGATGTGATCCAGAGATCTAGGAAGCCTAGTCACACATACCTTGTCTCCGCAATGGGAGAAATAGGACCATCGTCATCCAGGTATTTGTACTTCCGCGATTCCAGACATTCGTTTTCTAGTTCAAGCCCAGCATCCAATTCTGCTAAAGATTTCTTGAGATGGTGTTCATATTTCAGCAGTGTAATGTAACGGAAGTATCCCTCTAGAGCACCTTGCTAGAGGGAGAAAAATAGAAAGATGTTCTACCGAGAGCCAATAGGAACACATGAAATCTGGAAAGAACCTAGAGGTTATGCAATAAGACCGAAGTGCAGATTTCACTGAGGGAACCAACTCTATTAATTACATACCTCAGTATAAGAAGGCTAAAATATCTGTATAGAGGCAATTAGTCTTTCCTGGAGATGACTTACTTCATAAAAACACACCAGTTTCAAGGGAAGATCTTTTCTTCTATACAGCTTCTGCACAAAAGGAAATTGATAGCCCCGGTCATTGTATCTCCTCCTTTGCTCCTCTAGTGGGAGTTTTACGCGCGGTCGCTTCCCAGACTTTGTTGGTTGCTTGGACGCAGTGCGTTTTCTCTCTCTTAGCCTTCTAGGTTTCCTGCGATGCCTCCTCCGGAAGTGGTAGTCAAAAAGTGCTCGAAGGTCAAGTTTTGGCTTAGGGAACTTTAAAGGACCTCCCGATTTCACAGCATCCGTTGAAACCCCGGGCGTAGCGTCACCGTTGAGTGACTTCTCCGCAGACGGCTCATCACAACCTGCTGAGTTGACTTTCTTTCTTGTGTCCTCCGATGCATGCGCGCCACGACCGGCTCTGCTGAAGCAAAGAAAGCCAACAGTTGCACTTTGGGCGCTACTTTTGCCCAACCCCTCACACTTGAGTTTAATTTAAGCTGTCTTAAGTGACTTTCAAGTATGCTGGTGTACAACTCTCCTCAGTCCAGAGAAGATGGACAATGGTGACACATCTGGAGGATATCAGAGTGCAGAAAGGTGGGGGGCCCATGCCGAGAATGCCCTGCTGCCACGATCTTTCCCAATTAGACGGGCGTCCACAAACAACAGGATGACATTATCTGTCAACAGAGTTCTGTCAGGCTTTGCGAAGAAAACCATATTTGTGGTTTACTCCTTTTTTGTAATGTTTCTATCCTTTGAGAAACCCACAGGGCCTTTAAAAGGACAAGGAGTAGGCCAACGGTCTCCTTTTGTCAGGCTATACGTCCAAACTTTGGCCCTCCTGATGTTTTGGACCACAACTCCCAGAATTCCAAGCCTGTATTTCCAATGGCAAAGGACTGTGGGAGTTGTGGTCCAAAACATCTGGCGGCCTGAAGTGTGGACATGCCTGCTATAAAGGCTCTCACCCTCAAGTGGTGTCAAACAAATCTCACCAAACAGAAACAAAAGCAAGGGGTCTCTCAAGATTTCAGGGCAGGCAGCATTTTAGGGCACAAGAAAAATACCCAGATAACACTGCAGACAAGGAGGCCACTTCAGATGGTCTTACTGCAATAAATAATATCTTGCTGAAGGTATACAGAGAGCAAATAAAGATAAAACCGCTGGCATTCAAGCCTTCTGTTCACAAAGATTGCCAAGACTCAGCTTCTTAGAGACTACAAACAGAACTACATAAACAGGCACTCACAATTCTGAATTTTGGCTATTAAGAACAGATCCAGTAGAGTAAGTTGCCAGCTGTAATACAGTTTGGGAAGGGCTGCCATACCTGAATTCTGCATCATCCGATGAAAAGGTTTCTGCTTCACTAGCATCAGCCATGTTCTAATGGAGAGAAAATGGCAAGTCATGAACTTGTTTTTCAAACAAAATCTTTTTAAAGGCATCTGTCTGTTAGAACTGGAAGCCAGGTCACATTTTTTAACAAAGCATACAGACTTATTAGAAAACACTGTGCGTGTTAAAACCAACAATGATGTACGCCATAATAAAGAAATGACAAATTCACTAGGGCCAAGCAGCTGCAGATCCTTTCACCAAATAACATATTACTAAAATAAGAGCTGGAACTGGGAAGGAATTTTGTCCCCCCCCCTTTCCGCAACATCTGCCTTTTCTGTACATCTTGCCTGAAAAAAAAAGACGTAGATGCCCCAATACAGATTTTGAAGCATATATGCTAAAACCCCTCATAATGGGATTTTTTTCCTTCCACACGCTCTTTGTAGTTTTAACGTTACCTTTGAATGTTCTAAGATGCCTCTTCTAGTTCCCTGTTCTTAACTTGAATACGACTTAATTAAAATGTTCTGGGCTGTGTATTGTCCCTCATTATTGTAAGCCACCTTGGGCCCTTTTCCAAGGAGAAAGGTGGGGTAAAAATATACTAACTAAATAAATAAATGACTCCTGGTCTTTTGCAAATTGATAGCCTTTTCTGTTCGCCTTACATCTTGCAGGAAGAACACAAGCTGTTTATACAGCAATTTTTTAGTTGTTCTGTCAAATCTTTATTTTAATACACTTCCTGGCACTCTGTCTTTAATCGAAGCAAGTTATCTAGAATACCAATGAAGAGCACAGCACTGATCTCATTCAAAATCTTCACTTGAGCAGGAACGCCTCGTGCTTATGTACCAGGCGTTAATTTTTGGAAAGAAGCAGCTTTACTATTTGATGCTGATATTAAATGTGAATGTCATTAAAACTCTTCTGCTATTCAAGCATGTCCAAACTTTGGCCCTCCAGATGTTTTGGACTGCAACTCCCACAGTCCTTTGCCATTGGGAATCTAAGCTTAGAATTCTAGGAGTTGTGGTTCAAAACATCAGGAGGGCCGAAGTTTGGACATGCCTGTACTACATCAATCGCAATGCACCATGATTCACTGATTCTTACTAGCATGCAATTTTTTTAAAAAAGTCTGAGTTCAAATCTCAACTTCAGTACATATTTTTATTTAGAGAGCAATTAATGTGTATAAAGTGACCCAAAACACTGCATTTCTCTCCCCACTAACCTCTCTCTCTCTCTATCTATCTATCAAAGTAATACTGTAGTCCCCAAAAAGGGACAGGCGCTGGACCATTAAAGTGGGTCTAAGGACCTCACATTCACATCCTCCTTCAGTCCTGCAGCTCCCCGGAGAAGTACCAACCTGACACGAACCCGCAGGGCTGTAGTGAGCATCAAATTATAAGGCTTGTAATTATGACTGAGTTCCTTAGAGCAGCTCTTCATAAGGCTTTTGGCTACAGGCATAAATGCAGTATGAAAGAAATATAGGCTAAATCGGGACTGTGCAAGATTTTATTTTTCAGCCTGTGCCCTCAGGGAGCCATTAGGGCCCTCGTGGAGAATGGCTGCTTTAGAGCACTTCTCCTCTAAGGATGAGAAAAGCAGGGCTTCCATGCAGCAACAAATGGTCCCCTAAAACCCACATTAATGAACAGGGGAATAAAGCTAAGAACAAGCAATGCTTTTAAGGGGAGGAAATCTTAGAATCATAGAACTGGAAGAGACCTCAACGGCCATGCCCAGAGTACAGACCACCTGCCAGCAAAGACGGCTAACACGGCCAAGGTACTTGTGACTCCAAAGCCCATCAGCCCTAGAGAGGCCTTAAAAATCGTGGGGGGGGGGAACAGGAGATGCACCAAAATCGAAAGGGTCCGATCAGCCCTAGAGACACCTGGGAATCCATGGGTGGGAAGGATGGAAACAGGAGCTCCACTAAGATCTGAAGGGCCCTACCAGCCCTAGAGACACCTGAGCATCCGTGGGTGGGGAGGATGGGAA
>JAHTLZ010000007.1:39998350-40070072 GCA_023846285.1 Phrynocephalus versicolor | reverse complement strand
TCCAATGAGCTCAGAGACTAAGTCAGCCATCACGCTGACAATGCCCGGCTGGCGGGGGGGGGAATAGAATAAAAGCGATTTCTTAACCCAAATGTCCCCTTTCCCAGCCGATATCACAGCAAGGCACTCCAGCAGGCCTCCGTACCCCTGTTCCCTGCGGCCTGTGTTTTACCCAGAGGGCCGACCGAGCGGATGCCGACAGATTGCAAAAGCTCACCTCCTCCTCACGCGCGCCAAGAACAAGGCCTTCTCCCTCATGCCGGGTCACTTAAATAGGTTTTTGGGTCTCGCGAGATTCCGGGGCTGACGGGAAGGAGGGTGGGACACCACCCTTTGTTTGCCTCCGAAACGCCATCTTGGGAAGGGCGAGGAAAAGGGATCGCTGCCATTGGCCGGGCCGTCCTAGCGGGAAGCTGATTGGAGGGGGGTGAGAGCGATGGCTCCGGAAAAGCGACGGGCTCGGCGCGCGGGCAGAAAAGAGCCGCTTGCTAGGGCGGCGGAGGGACGTTCCTGTAAGTAAGTGCAGTCCTTTGGGGTTGTTGCATGGCAGGGATAGAAGCGGAGTCCTCCAAAGCCTGCGCCTTGCAGTTGGGTGGTGTAGCCATGCCTAAGCTTTCTAAATAGTCATGTTCCAAACCTAAGTAAACTCCTGGTAAAGCACATATTTTACCATGTCTGAACTTTTGGGAGCTGCTTTGAAGAAGGGAGATTTACTGCACTCGAAAGCTTGCAATGTTCTTTTTTTATTTTTAATAGTGGCCTATAAAGGTATCGCCTGCAACCTATTTTTGCAATTATGTTGAGGTTTGTAACCTATAAGCAATTAAAGTCAAGTAGTTCTTCTACTGTACTTTATTGTTGTTGCTGCTGCTGCTATCATGGTTCTCCTCGTTGATCTTTGCAACAGCAATCCTGTAAGGAAGATCAGGCTCGGATATTTATTTGAAGGGCTGTCATACAGAGGAGGTACAGGATCTGTTGTCGATCATCCCAGACCCAGAGTGCAGGACACACAACAGTGGGCTAGACTTCAGAGAACCCAGCTTTCAGCTGAGTATCAGGAAAAACTTCTAAACTAATAGAAATATCATAGAGTTGGAAGAGACCTCAAGGGACATCCAGTCCAACCCCCTGCCATGCAGGAACCCCCATCACAGTATTTCTGACAGATGGCCATCCAGCCTCTGCTTAAAAACCTCCAAGGAAGGAGACTCCACCACTCTCA
Source organism: Phrynocephalus versicolor (assembly GCA_023846285.1). Lineage (NCBI taxonomy): Eukaryota > Metazoa > Chordata > Lepidosauria > Squamata > Agamidae > Phrynocephalus > Phrynocephalus versicolor. The sequence continues at coordinate 40,068,847 of JAHTLZ010000007.1, read as the reverse complement.
GTGGCAGCATATTCCATTGCTGAACAGCTCTAACTGTAGAGCACTATGGCCATGGAACCAAGTATCTCAGGAGGTGGGGAATGCTCCCAATATTAGAGGCATTGAAGAGAAATCTGGACAACCACCTGGCTGATAAACTTTGATTTGTATTCCCACAAGGAGCGGGGGGGGGCTTGTAGGTCCCTTCCAACCTCACGATTCTATGATCCTGTGACTGGCCCAAAATAACCCATGGAGTTTCACAGCTCATCAGTGAATCTTGGATGCATATGTTCCAAGTCCCAGCCAGACACACTAACCATTACATCACACCGGCTCACATTCTCCAGTGAACAGGTTTGGGATTCTGATCTGAAGTTGTGTTTGAGCTGCACTGCAGATTACAAGTAGTTAATCCCTCCATTGATCTTGGAAATGTTTCCATAAGACCTTAGTAATGGTAAATGGACAATGAGAATAGAAATTACAGAATAGAAAATACAGAAAACCTCAAGTATGTAAGAAGTAAATTTTATTCATGCTTCTGGTGCTGCGTGTAGCAGTGTCATGATATAAAATGGAAATGTGGCAAAAGTGCAGAAGATACAGCAGAAATTACTGTATGTGTAATTGTTGATATTGGGCTGTTCTACAGAGGAGCACAGTATATGAACAGAACTGTGTTGTGAAAAGGTGTTTTTTTTTTTTTGCTTGGTAACACTTTATAAGACTGCCCTTTTAAGAAGTTTGGTTTCCAAAGGCCATCACAAGGTGGGTCTACTGTCATTTTGAATGAAGTGGCTTCCTCACATTTGGATATCAGAAAACAAGCTTTCCCTCAGTGATTGACTACCTGTTGTATGTCTTTTAGATGGATTACTGTTTGAACTGGATTTGTACTACTACTTGTGTTCCTCCATTTTTTATTTCCCTTCTCTCAGGGTGCCTTTTCCCAATTTATTGGTTTGTTTATCGTTCTTCACTTTAATATTTCCTTTTTAATGATGTCAGATGCCTCTTGACAATCACTGTTGTCAGCTTTGAATATTTAGAAATTGAGTCATGGCAACTGGACATCTTTTCTTGTGAGATCGAAATGTTTCACTACTTATCCAGGTAGCTTTATCAGAGTAATTTGGTTGGTTTACGTACTGGTATGTACCTTGATTTTGAAGGGTAGGTATAGTTGTGGTGTTCTACTTTCCGTAGCAAAATGTCTTGGCCAGCCCTTGGCCATGGTAAATAACACTCTTAAATTATTATTATTATTATTATTATTATTAAAGGACAAAGAGAAACTGGCACAGTTGGATAGACTGAGGGATGGAATTGCTGAGATCTTTTACCTCAATAAAATAACCTTGGAGACAGGAGGTTTATCGTGCTAGCAGAGAAATTATATCCATACTTACTGACAAGTCTGTAAATATGGAGTCCAAAGTGATAACTTTCAGGTAGGGTTTTCTAGACAAAAGTAAACAAAGACCACTCCCAAAAGTATAAAGATATGATTTTTTTTTTCAAGTAAGCATAGCTCAGAGTATGATTTAGAATGATACATTTCGTAGCCATTTGGCTATCAGCCATGGTGGTGAAGAGCTCTGTCCTTTTGGAAGGACCATGCCCCTTGCCCTGAAACAGAAAATAACATGATTTTATGACTCTGTTTGTTAACAACTTTATTTGTTTATATCAGAAATAGACAGCGACTGTATTTATGATGGCACATTTTCCTTTTCCATGATTGGGGTTTTTTTTAGGTTTTCAGTAAGATGTTGGCTATACATGAATACACTACATGCTTCTATTCATCAGTTTAATACTGAGCATGCTAATGATGTTTAAAAAAAAGGAGGACCAACGTCATGATATTTAAAACAGTAGCAGACCTGAATAAGGAAGCAGAAAATATTTTCTCGCCTTCGAGGGATAGTCATATAAGTCTGCTGCAACAAAAATAGCCAAGTGTCAGTGATTTCACAGGTTCTTGCTCTTGCAAAATGGTCTGCAATACTTCCTTTCCTCTGTTATCCTTTTTTTTAAATGGAGGAGGAGGAAACAAATAATTTAAAGTAGAAAAGTGCAGTGATCTGAAATGGTTAGTGTGAAGGTCAACCCCCCCCCTTGCAAAAGCAGGATTTGGGTTGAACATTAAGAAGTTAAAAATAATGATTGTAGAAGAACTGCATGATGTTACAGTGGACAATGAAGAAACTAAAATGGTTAATGGTTGTCTGTACTGTGGTTCAGTCTTTAACCAAAAGGGAGACTGCAAATCAGAAAGATTCTTCCTGAGATGTAGAATGATAGCTATGAATAGCTGCATGCCGTTAAATCAGTTCTGAACTATGGCAGACCCTCTGCAGGGTTTCCTAGGTAGAAAGTATACATAAGTGATTTACCCATCCCTTCCAGGGGTGCCTTAAGACTGTGCAGCTTGCCCAAGGCTACACACGCTGGCTGGTTTCCCAGGGCACACTGTGAAGAATCAAGTTCCAAACTTCTGGTACTATAGCCAGATGCCTAAACCACTGAGCTATCCAGGATTTTGAGTCTGAGAAAGGCAGCCATGAAAGAGCTAGAAAAAATAGTCCTTAAATTAAGATTGTGTTGCAGGAGTATAAAGCTAAGATAATCGATACAGCAGTATTCTTGATTACTGCATACAGATGTGAAAGTTTGGCTTAAAAGATTCATGTATTGTGTTTAATGAGAGTTTTGCAGATGCCCACATACCATAAAAAATACAAATAAACTAGAGGCAAAGTCAAATCTAAGCTCTCATTGGAATCTAAACTACAGTAGGACCCCTGTATCCTCTGGGGATCAGTTCCAGGCCTTCCCATGGATACTGAAAACTGTGAATAAGAGAGAACACCACCACCACCTTAAAAACCCCTGCTGTTTTGTGACAGTAGCTTGCTTGGCAGCTGCTGTTTGTGACAGTAGCTTGCTTTACAGCTGCTGGTTGTCACAGCAGCTTGATTTGCAGCTGCTAATTGTTTATTTAATGTTTTCTTCTGCCAACCATTTATAATTAAATCAGTGGTTAATGAATCAGTGGATATAGGGGTCCTACTGTAACTACACTGAGGCTATCATGTTTTGGACAAATCTGGAGAATCCAAGAGTCACTGGAAAAGGCAATAAGCATAGGAAAAGTTGAAGGCAGCAAGAAAAGAGGAAGAGGAATATGAGATTGACTGACTCCCTAAAGGTAGCCATGGACTTTAATTTGGATGGCCTGAGTAGGACTGACAATAGTAGGACCTTCTGGAGTTAAGTGATTTATAGGAGCACCATATCAGGAAGGACTTGACAGTGTATAACACCTTTTCCCCACCATCCCTATGCCTGCATAAACTGTCTGTCCACTGAAATATTACACTATATCCATAGAGAACTGGGCTAAAGTATATGAAGCCTTATACCAAATACATACTGTTAATTGTTATACAGTAGGACCCTGATATCTGCTGGGGATTGGTTCTAGGCCTTCCTGTGGATAATGAAAACCATGGATAAGAGAGAACACCAAAAATCTCCAAAAATGCTGTTTTGTGACAGTAGCTTGCTTTACAGTTACTGTTTTGCAACAGTAGCTTGCTTTACAACTGTTGTTTTATGACAGTAGTTTGCTTTACAGCTTCTGTTTGTGACAGTAGCTTGCTTTGTGGCTGCTGAATTACTGTATTTATTTAATTTTTTCCTCTCCAACCATGGATAACTGAATTAGTAGTTAATGAATCAGTGGATACGGGGGTCCTACTGTATTCCAAATAAGCTTTTTGTTGTATTTATTTATGTATTTAAAATGCTTTTGTACGTCTCTTGTAATCAATTACTGCTGCTACAGACTAGCGCGGTTACGTCACCCTCCATTCCTGCATATTGTGCCCCGCTTCCTTAGATGCTGACCAAAGGACAAGTCAGCAGTAAGTAGCTCTGCAAATATATACTTTAAGCACTCAACTCATGTATTCATTAACAAACCTGTGATCCGTCTTGGGTTGTACTCTGGTCTCTTTGCTGCTCAGCTCTCCGCTCTACTCCTTGAAGTGAAAACATGGCCAAAGTTGAGAAGTTGGCTTTTCACGTTCCTGCTTTGGAAGAACTTGCTGGAGGTGAGTCGCTGTGGTCCTCGATGTTACAGTAAATGTTGTGAGAGGGGAAATGGGGAGCAGCAGGAGGACAGAATCTGTAGAGCTGCGCTTGGCATTGTGCTTACCTCATCCATTTGTTCATTCTCCAAATTCAAGTGAAAGTTCACATTTACTGAGCCAATGGCGGAGTGCTTCGGTTAGAATGTACAGTGGCTTGCTTTTATTAACATGTCCTATTTTAAAAAAAAACCTGATTTCCATAGTGGTGCATTGGATAGAATGATGGGCCCTGGGGACCAGGGTTCAATTCCCCCACTTGGCCCTAGAAATTCATTGCGGGACCTGAACTGGCAAAACCGCTTCTTAAGTATCTCACTTACTTGGAAAGCTCTTTTAGCGTTGCTATAACTCAGTTCTGGCTTGACTTCACAACACACCCATGCATGTGAAGAAATGGTGCTGCCTGGAATCTTTCTTTGGCCTCCATTTTAGAGATTTCTTTCTCTCTTTAGTGATGTATTACAATAGTACCCTGCATCTGTGGGGGATTGGTTTCGGCCTCCCCATGGATACCAAAATCTGCAGATAAGAGCAAACGCCCTGTCAGCACCCCGCAAAATCAAATGTAGCAAGGTTCAGCACAGAAATCCTTCCCTTCGGTACTCCTGAGCGATATTACAGTAGTACCCTGCATCTGTGTGGGGTTGGTTCCGGTCTCCCCATGGATACCAAAATCCGCAGATAAGAGCAAACACCCTGTCAACACCCCGCAAAATCAAATGTAGCAAGGTTCAGCACAGAAATCCTTCGCTTCAGTACTCCTGCGTGATATTACAGTAGTACCCTACATCTGTGGGGGATTGGTTCCAGCCTCCCCATGGATACCAAAATTCGCACGTAAGAGCAAATGCCCCGTCAGCACCCCGCAAGATCAAATGTAGCAAGGTTCAGCACAGAAATCCTTCCCTTCGGTACTCCTGAGCGATCTGGAGCTTTATTTTTGAGCAATTTGCGGGACCAATATGCGACAATAACTTGCTTTGTGGCAGCTATTTGCGACAGCGAATTATTTATGTTTTGGCAGTCAACCATGGTTAACTGAATCAGTGAATGCCAAATCGGTGGGTATGGGGTACTACCGTAGTTTCAAGAGGAGAAGGTGCCTGCTAAGAAGCTTTAGTCTAGATGGAAACGGTCAAACTCTATCTTACAGGTTGCCTGTTAATGTTAAGGAAAGTTGAGGGCAGGAAAAAAAATGACAAATATGAGATGGATTTGACTCTGTAAAGGAAGCCATGGGCTTTAGTGTGCAAGAGCTGAGCAGAACTGTTAATGAGAGGATGGTCATTCATTTATAGGTGCTCTGTAAGTTGGAGACACATAACAAGACGCACATGACAAAAATTTGCCATTAGAAGAGGAAATTCTTTAAGCGTTGAAAAAGTCTGCTCGTGGCTGCATAGATCTCGACACATTTGTTTACAAATGTGATTGCTAAGTCAAAAAGTACACTAAGGGATTTCAAGTTTTTACACTGGGCTTGCTTTAGCAAATATATTCACCCTCGACTTTAACTTAAAATAAGAAAGAAACAGGGTGGTGACATAATTATTTGTGACTGAGTGAGCAGCTTAATTCTGTTTCCTTGGTACTGCAAGCCTCAGTAACATCCAACAAACTGCATCCACTTTGCCAATGTATTCACACATTTTGTATTCACTTGCAGAAAGCCAACCACCATCTATCTTCTCAGAGAAGCCTTTTTGGATTTTCTCCCCTATGTTTGCCTATTAATGTTTTGTTGTTGTTTCTCCCGTATGTTTGCCTATTAACCTGTTTATTTTAAATGTATTTTGATCGTTACTGTTGCCATTGCATGTAGGGAGTTCCTTGCATAATATTTGTTGGACCCTTTTTTAAAATCTTTTATTTCCGTAAGCCTCCCACACTAGTGGCATGCCTCCAGATAGGCAGGGTAACATTTTAATTATTTGATTCACTTTCATTTTCTAGTTCTGCAAAAGGGATTGAAAGAAAACTTTGCAGATGTCCAGGTTTCTGTGGTGGACTGCCCTGATCTGACTCAAGAACCGTTCAAGTTTCCTGCGAAAGGTAAAAATGCGAATTAGGCAGCAAAATGTTCTATAGATGGAATCTTCCTGTACAGCATTCTAGGCAGCTGTACCTTTTCTAGGACATACCATTTCCCACGTTCCTCTTATCCCAAAGTTAATATTCATTGCCTTTAACCACATTCAGTCCTTATTAAAATTCTGCACCACCACGTTAAGCTCCTTAATGATCTAAACGGTGGAGTTCCCTACAGTCTTATCAACATACCCCTTTATTTTGGTTATTATTATTATTATTATTTATACAGCTTATATACCGCCCGTCTTCCTGAGAGGTTATGGTAGGACCCCCCCCCCCAATCCACTGATTCATTAACCACTGGTTCAGTTATCCACCGTTGGCAGAGGAAAAAATTAAATGAATAATTCAGCAGCCACAAAATTAAATAAATAATTCAGCAGCCGCAAAGCAATCTATTGTCACAAACATGAGCTGTGAAGCAAGCTGCTGTCGTAAAACAGCAGCTGCAAAGCAAGTTGCTGTTGCAAAACAGCCACCGCAAAGCAAGCCACTGTTGCAAAACAGCAGCTGCAAAGCAAGCTACTATCGCAAAATAGCAGTTTTAGGGAGATTTTTTGGGGGGGGCGTTTTCTCTTATCTACATTTTCCTTATCGACAGGGAGACCTGGAACTGATCCCCAACGGGTACCAGGGTCCTACTGTATATGTGTATTCCACATTGGGAGAATAGGTTTGCTTAGTAAAAATCCAGTCATAAATCACAACTAGAGTAGGCCTGTTGAATCAGAATTTGGTGAGTCGTCACCTTTGTAAGTCCCATTGATTAAATGGGCCTAGTCTTGTTGCAAGTTATTACTAGGTTACAGACAGGTTTTATATTGTAAGCACATTGTACATTTCTAACTTTGAAAAAAACCCAAGATGTTTCAGTTCTCCGAGATAAGGTCAAAAATCCATCTTGCCAACTGCCCTTTCTAGGAGTTGCCAGCCAAGTGAGGCAGGAACCCTATAAAGAAGCCATGATGTTAGCTTGCTTATATACTGGTACTGTTTGGTTTATAGCACCCCTAAAAACACAGGAAAGAACGCTGTTGCTTATGGTGTCAACTAAGTGAGTGGTGGCTCAACAGACTAAGGCTCTGAAAACTGTTGGCTGCAAAGTCGGCAGCTCAGTGGATCGAAATCCGGGTGCCACGCAGCGGAGTGAGCTCCCGCTAATAACCCCAGCTCCTGCCAACCTAGCAGTTCGAAAGCATGTAAATGCAAGTAGATAAATGCAGTAGACCCCAGTATCCGCTGGGGATTGGTTCCAGGCCTTCCTGTGGATAATGAAAACCGTGGATAAAAGAGAACACCTGCTCACCCATCTCCAAACTACTGTTTCCTGACAGTAGCTTGCTTTATGGCTGCTGTTTTGAGACAGTAGCTTGCTTTATGGCTCCTGTTTGTGACAGTAGCTCGCTTTACAGATGCTATTTGTGATAATAGCTTGCTTTGTGGCTGCTGAATTATTTAATTATTTCCCCTCTGCCAACTGTGGATAACTGAATCAGTGGATAATGAATCAGTGGATATGGGGGTCCTACTGTAGCTACTGCTGTAAAAAGCACGAAGGTAAAAACAGTGTTTCCTTGCAGCCATGCCGGCCACGTAGTCATGGACCTGCACAACACTGGCTCTTTGGCTTGAAAACGGAGATGAGCACCTCCCCTAGAGTCGGACACAACTAGCACGCTGTTTACCTTTTAAGGGCAGTTCTGCAAGTAATGTGAAGTTTTTCCCAGGACATCTGATGTGCATCCTGCTATCCCCAAATTGCATGACCATCACTCCTAGAAATGTAAATAATGAGCAGACCTGCAAGGAAGTCAAGTCAACCTTTTCCATGCTGGAACTGCCACGTGGCACCCACTAGATCTCTCTCGTGTGGAATCCAATCCCCAGTTTTCTTTGTTGGTAGTCCAACTTCATGAGCCCAGGGCATTATATCATGCCAACATTCGGGCATGTGCTAGAATCCCATGTTTATATACCATCGTGGCCTTATCTCTGCTCTAAAAAACCTGACAGCTTCTCTCACTTAACTTTTTGTAGTAAAGGTGCTGCAAACATTGGACTTGCCTCCTTTTTTGAATGTTTGAAGCTCACCATCACTGCACCTGGAGCCTCAAGATGTTTGGCACTACAGTATTTACTCCAAAAAGCCCCACTCAGCATGGCCAGTTGAAACATAAGAACATAAGAAGAGCCACGCTGGATCAGGCCAAAGGCCCATCTAGTCCAGCTTCCTGTATCTCACAGTGGCCCCACCAGATGCTTTTGGGAGCGCATGAGACTAGATATCTGTCTCCTGATACCACTCCCCTGCATCTGGCCCTTGAAGCACCCCGGTTTCAAGCCTGGAGATTACACATCTCCATCATGGTTTGTTAACTGTATAGTGTTTGGGAACTAAACAACGAGCAATGTGAAGATCTGGCAGACCCAAACATAGATCCTTGGGTGGCTTGACTTTCTTCCAGAAAGAGGAAGAACATGCTGCATTATGCTGAATCATCTAATATGTGCACATGTAGTATTCATTTCTTTAATAAGTGCAGACCCAGTTGTGAAAGTAACTCAGTTTTCTTTCCAACCAATTGAACAGGGAGTTGGACTCGACGGCCATCTAGTCCCCTCCCGACTTTATAAGTCAATGATTCTGTTTATTAGGTGGATATTGTTGATAGACAATCCTGTAATTAAAATTGTAAACCGCCCAGAGACTACTTAAAGTGGTATGGGGCGGTATATAAGCAGAACACTTTGCTTTGCTTGTAGTCTATCTTGTAGGCTGTGAAAGAAATAAAATTATGGAGCGTAACAGGCAGTGAAGCGCAAGGTCCAGAAGCACTATGGCAGCTTTTTAACAAATCAGCAACACAAAGCACAGGCAATGGAGAAGCTGATGGTGCAAGTCTATAACTCAAAAGCTTCTCTGGTGTCAAAACTTACAAGTGGGCTGATTTTGGTTTGGGGCTATCCGTTCTGGAATTCTTTGACAATTCTGGGAATTGCAGTCCAAATTTAAATACTAAAGAGTACAACCCAACTGTAATATTTCTCCCATAGTCCAGAATCCATTGCTCCATGCTGTGAGTCCATGGCAGATGTAAAGAGATTCCACAGCAAACAGTGAAATAGAGGGGGGATATGATTGAGACGTACAAAATAATGCAGGTCATGAGTAAAGTGGATAGAGGGATGCTCTTCCCCCTCTCACAAAATACCAGAACTAGGGGACATCCACTCAAATTGAGGGTTGGGAGAGTAAGAACAGACAAAAGAAAATATTTTTTCATCCAGCGCGTTGTTAGTCTATGGAACTCCCTGCCACAGGAGGTGGTGATGGCATCTGGCCTGGATGCCTTCAAAAGGGGATTGGACAGATTCCTAGAGGAAAAGTCCATCACAGGTTACAAACCATGATGGAGATGTGTAATCTCCAGGCTTAAAAGCGGGGTACTTCAAGGGCCAGATGCAGGGGAGTGGTATCAGGAGACAGATATCTAGTCTCATGCGCTCCCAAAGGCATCTGGTGGGGCCACTGTGAGATACAGGAAGCTGGACTAGATGGGCCTTTGGCCTGATCCATCATGGCTCTTCTTATGTTCTTATGAAGCTTCTAGACTGAGGACATCAAATTTAAACACTGCTATTTAAAAGGAAGAGACCGAAAGACAACATTTTGTTTACAGCCAGTGGTTGTGAAATGTATTCATGTTCTCCAGAAACTGTTTCTCCCAATGTTTTGTTTTTCTCACAGGTATTTGTGGCAACCCTAGAATTGCAGATGTGGGGGGTGTGCCGAACCTTGTGCCCCTCGTACAAAAGGATAAGGTGAATGGCTTAAAGTCTTTGGCTAAAACATCTGTACTGATTTTAAAATTTACAAAGACGTTCTGCTGCTTCCAAAATGCTGTCCATTCTTTCATCTACCTCTCTTTATCCATTTTATTCAAATGATTTGATGTTGTTTTAAAAAGGGAATGGTATGTTCATCTGGGTTCACACAAAAGCATGGTCTGCTGTAAAAAAAATTGTATGGAAGCTTCTTCAGACATGATCTCTAATTTCCTTATTTTCCTTACATTTATTTGCTTTTTGATGTCTTTTTTTAAAAAATATGCCTGACTTGACATTTAAATGCATGCCTCCTTGAATTATGTGAATGATAGGTAATTTTCTTGATATTTAACCATCAGACTGGCAGTACAATAGGGCCCCTGTGTCCGCTGGGGATCAGTTCCAGGCCTTCCCGTGGATAACGAAAACCATGGATAAGAGAGAACGCCCCAAACCCCCAAAACTGCTGTTTTGTGACAGTAGCTTGCTTTACAGCTGCTGTTTGTGACAGTAGCTTGCTTTACGGCTGCTGTTTTACGACAGTAACTTGTTTTACAGCTGTTGTTTGTGACAGTAGCTTGCTTTGTGGCTGCTGAATTATTTATTTAATTTTTCCCTCTGCCAACCACTGAATCAGTGGTTAATGAATCAGTGGATACAGGGGTCTACTGTACTCTTATGTATTTTGATCCTGTGCTCTCTACAACAGTCGTTCTATCAACAAAATTAAATATTAGCTTGAAACTCTTATGATGGAACATGACAAATGGCTGTATTCATCCTTGACGACCCAGAAATAATTTTTATTTTAAAAGTCATGATCTTTAGACAAAACAAATGTGTTAAACAAATCGTATAGAAGGCAAATAGCAGCCAAACATTTCTTCACCTTTGACATGATCGGCTGAGGTAGGAATAGAAGGAGGTCCCTAATCCTGACTTCTAATCTGTATAGAAGACCATAGGTTACCAACCTTCAGTCACTATATGTTCATCGACTACAATTTTCAGAAATCCTGGCAGCAGAGGATTTTAATATTTTACTAAGCTGTGATCCTTGAGGAAGAGGGGTTGAGTAGCAAAAGAGAGTGCCTTAGCCAGAAAGGCTGTGTTAGTGATTTTGGGATAATTGAGATAGTCCTACTTTGCAGGGTTGGCATGCAGGCGCAAATACAAAACCAACTTCATTTTCTGTCTTGGAAAGTGAAACAGTTTAGAACAGGCCTGCCCAAAGTCCAGCCCGGGGGCCAAATCCGGCCCGTCAGGCCATTCTGAGTGGCCTGCGGCTTGCTGGCCCACCCCTCCCGCCCCTCCCTCCCCGTCCTTCGCCCCATTTAAAAAAAAAATCTTCCGCCAACACTGACACCACCCGGAAGCTTGAGGGGCTAGGCAGACCGGCCGGCTGGTGAGCAGAAGCTTGTGGGGTGGGCGTGCATACTGGGGTGGCGCACCGGCGGACTGCCGCCACCAGCATCACCGGGAACCTTGTGAACCTAGGCGTGTGCACACAGGGCGGCGCGCATGTGGGCAGCTGCCACCGGCATACCCGGGAACATTGTGAGGTTGGGCGCACGTGCAGTCAGTGGGTGGGGCTTATGGGTCAGTAGGTGGAGCTTGCAGCGTGGTGGCAGGGTCAGGGAGCAACCGGCCCCTGACACATTCTCAGCCACCAAATCTGGCCCTCCTTACAAAAAGTTTGGGCACCCCTGGGTTAGAAGCTTGGTGCAGGAGATTGCCCATAGAAGTCCCTGGGGCTTCCATAGCCTACATTCAAAGGATGATGATTTTGGGGTCCTAGAGAGGAAGTGGTGTCCAATCTTCGGCCCTCCAGATGTTTTGCACCACAACTCCCACAGTCCTTTGTCATTGGCAATCTAGGCTTGGAATTCCGGGAGTTGTGGTCCAAAACATCCGGAGGGCTGAAGTTTGGACACCCCTCATTACAAGTGGTCTGCAGTCTAGGCCAATATCATCAACTCGGACCACCAGCAGCACTGCACAGATTCTGGCAGGAATCTTTCCTAGCCCTACCAGGTGTTGCTGGGCCTTGAAACTAGCTAGAAATGCCTGCCTCTGAAGCATTCGTTCCACCACTGAGCTGAAGCCCCTCACCTGAAGATCATCTGAAGAGACCAAATGAAATGTATCTAGAGTTTGGAGGGCGGAGGGGAGAGATGACTATATCAGACAGCTGTAGCCTGCATGGGTTGGGCAATTCTAAGAGTTAAAAGATAAAAACTGACCTTTTCAAGCTCCAGTTTTAACCCATGTGGTGCTCATACGTAAGATCATCTGTGTTCCCAAAAAAGCCTTCCCTAAGAGTTCTTCAGCTCTCAGGGTAAGGCCTAGGGCACAGGGTAAGAAACCACACAGACAGGGGAAATGGAGGACAGCCACCATTCTCTACAGTTCCACATCTGAGGACTTCCCTTATGGTCTCCCACCCACCCACCCACCCCAAAAAGTGGCCTTCAGCCTGTGTTAGGTGAATTTCTCTATGTGAACTATACCTATGTAGATTTTGGGGTGCAGTCCCTCAAAAAGGCATGTTTTCTAGCCAGGTGTTAGGTTTGTATGAGCGCTGAGGGCTGTTCCTGTGATTAAGTGGAATGCATCCATCCCAGGGCAAGGTTTGCCACTGCTGTACCACCCATCCCCACTATAGACATCTATGCGACAATATCATTTTAAAAAGCAATATATTAGGGCTCCACAGGATATATGGGTCTCCTGTCTCAGTACTGGCCAGGTCCAGGTCTACATAGCTTCCACAAAGTAGCTGAATCACTTTCTCGCAGGCAACATCCTAGGCATGGTATGAAGATGAGCCAAGGGCAAAAGATGAGAATGGAAATAAATCAATACATACATACATATATTAATACAAAAATAAATATATATTACTTTAGGTTTATGACTTGAACACAGTTGCAAAAGAAATACAGCTGCCGGGAGCTTTTTTCCTTGGTGCTGGAGCGGTTTCATCCAGAATTGTTGGAGGCAACGCTGAGGTAAATAAATATTAGTACTTCCGCTGGGGTTACTGAGTGCATAAGGGCCAAGGCATAAATGCTGTGCAGTATCTTTGGCCTTGTCCCATAGGTCCTCAGTCCTGCCCACACTACTCAGTGGGTTGTCAATGAGAACCCTCAAAAGAATTATTGGTGAATTGCCTTTATGTGCGTAATAAAATCCAACAGGATTCTGGCCAAGAAGACCTCTATACTTGGAAGTTGTTGCATCCAGCCTTTCTGCAGACTAGCAGTGAAAAAGCATCTGCATTCAAACAAATAAAAATAGGCCAGGCAGGCAACTAAGAAAAGGTAAAAGAGCAGATAAAGCACTTTAAAGTGTAATAAATTTGCAGGGACAGAACCTGACCGGGTGCAGACAAAAGTTTGTCTCAATGAGCAGATCTTTACTTCCAGGTAAACATATACAGTGGAACCTTGTATAACATAAAATCTGTACAACATAAAAATTCCAGAGATAGGGGAAATTTGCTTAACATAATCACCTATGGGGAAAATCCGTACAACATAAAAATGGGATTACTCTGTTTTCAATGCAGTCCTATGGGAATTTGAATAAAGGAAAATTTGCTTAACATAATTTCATTTGGGACAAATTAATTCCTTTATACAAGGTACCACTGTATATACCTGTGTTCCAAATCTCTCTGTAAGCAGAGTATGACCATCCGATCCTGTGAAAAGATCTTACAAGAATCTAAGAAAAGGGGATGCAAAAGGCTGTGGAATGTTAACATCCAGAGGAGAAATAGTAGCAATAATAATTTACAAGCAGTTCTTTTCTGTGTTGTGGCCGAAGGCACCTGACCACTGAAACTGCAATACTGTCCTATATTTGCTTCTCTTCCTGCCTTTCAGGAAGGCAGTCAGCTCTGCCTGTTCAATGCTATAAACAGGATGTTTTGTATCTTTCGGTACCAAAGAAAGACATGGCACACACCCATAGATTTCTATGGCTGGACATATACTCAAATTGAAGGCTGGGAGAGTGAGAACGGACGAACGAAGATTTTTTTTTTAGCCAGCGTGTTGTTAGCCTGTGGAACTCTTTGCCACAATATGTGGTGATGGCATCTGGCCTGGTTGCCTTCAAAAGGGTATTTGCACAGATTTCTGGAGGAAAAGTCCATCACAGGTTGCTTATCATGATGGAGATGTGTAACCTCCAGGCTTAAAACTGGGGTACTTCAAGGACCAGATGCAAGGGAGTGGTATCAGGAGACAGATATCTAGTCTTGTGGACTCCCGATCACATTTGGCGAGGCCACTGTGAGATACAGGAAGCTGAACTAGATGGGCCTTTGGCCTGATCCAGCATGGCTCTTCTTATGTTCTTATGTTTGTGGTGAACATACCTGCGCCAGACTAGAACTTTAATCAGCGTTAGCTCGTGTAGGCAGCAGCAAAGGTGGATTAGAATTACAGTCCAACAACCTCTTAAAGGCCAAACAGCCTCAAATCATAGATAAATGCTACTAGATCTCAATAGAGATCTACCTGGCTCTGTGTCCCCCTGGCTTGCTTTTTCTACCTCTAGGATAAGGCCATGACGGGAAATGTACTTTTGTTTACCCCTTCGTCCTGTTTGTTTATTGACTGTAAATCTGGATTAACAGAACTCATCGATTCATGTGCATTATCCACCCCACCCCACCCCACCACCACCCCACCTTTCTAGCTGATTCCTGTTGTTCTGGCTAAATCTGAGGGGAAAGCTGCTGTCAATGAGAGCTACGTTGCCAAGATCAACCCTGAGAATGGAGGGTGTCTGCTGGAGAAGTACAAGTCTAAATATAAGGACTGCGAATTTGGACTGTTGGCTAACCTATATGCCAGTGAAGGCCTTCCTGGCAAGGTGGGTAGTTTCATTGGCTTGAATGTTCTTACCTATATAAGCCCCCCAAACCTGCTACCCTGGCAATCAATCAGTCAATAATTGTTGTGAGTTTTTCGGGCTGATTGGCCATGTTCTGGAAGTTTTTCGTCCTGACACTTCGCCAGACTCTGTGGCCGGCATCTTCAGAGGCCAAGACGCTCAAGGAACTAGGAGTTCTCTCTGTGCTCTGGGGTCCTAGTTCCCTGAGCTCCTTGCCCTCTGAAGATGCCGGCCACAGAGTCTGGCAAAACATCAGGAAGCAAAACTTCCAGAACATGGCCAAACAGACCCTGTGGCTGGCATCTTCAGAGGGCAAGATGCTCAGGGAACTAGGAGTTCTCTCTGTGCTCTGGGTTCCCTGACCTCCTTGCCCTCTGAAGATGCCGGCCAGAGAGTCTGGCAAAATGTCAGGAAGCAAAACTTCCAGAACATGGCCAAACAGACTCTGTGGCTGGCATCTTCAGAGGGCAAGATGCTCAGGGAACTAGGAGTTATCTCTGTGCTCTGGGTTCCCTGAGCTCCTTGTACTCTGAAGATGCCGACCACAGAGTCTGGCAAAACGTCAGGAAGCAAAACTTCCAGAACATGGCCAAACAGACCCTGTGGCTGGCATCTTCAGAGGGCAAGATGCTCAGGGAACTAGGAGTTCTCTCTGTGCTCTGGGGTCCTAGTTCCCTGAGCTCCTTGCCCTGTGAAGATGCCAGCCGCAGAGTCTGGCAAAACATCTGGAAATAAAACTTCCAGAACACGGCCAAACAGCCTGGGATCTGTTGTTGGATCCGGGCCATGAAAGCCTCCAAGAATGCAAATAAATAAATAAATATGCTACCCTGCTAGAGCTGATCAGTATTTATTTATTTATTCATTTATTTATTTTTGAGTGTTTTACCCTTCCTTTCTCCTTGGAAAAGGATCCAAGGCAGCTTACAGTAATGGGAGAGGGAAGGAAATACTGTAGCCTTCTTTCTACTGTCATTCTGCTTGGTTTTCAAGCTATGAAATGTTCTGTTTTTGGACGATAATAAGTGTCCCACGTCAGGCCTTGAACGTACAACAAAAGCATTTCTCTTTCTTTTATTGTTCAGGTGATCGAAGTGAGAGCAAACAGACGAACTGGCGAGCAGAACTTCATAAGCTGCATCAGGAAAACCTTGGAAAAACATTATGGTGACAAATCAGTTGGGATGGGAGGCACATTTGTGCTCCAAAAGGGAAAAGCAAAAATACACATTATGGTAAGCCAGTCTATATAAAAATGATTTTCTCTAGAATGCCCCAATCCAGTGGTTCCAACCTTCCCAATGCCGCAACCCTTTAATACAGTTCCTCATGTTGTGGTGACCCCTTGCCCTGCTTGGAAGAGGCCACAAGCCCCCTTTGGCAGGCCACAGCCTCAGGGGCCATAGAGAACTTCCCTCTACAGGCACCCTCAGCCAATCGCAGCCTCCGGTGCCATTGACTGACATCCCCTCCAACCTATCAAGTTGTAACTCACTCTTTCCCCCGCGCCCCGCCTTCCCCCCTTCTCCTCCAGACCCAAGCTGTTTTTACCATTTTCTTCACTGGCTCATGTGAAATGGCCGTTCGACCCCTAAAGGGGTCCCTACCCCCAGGTTGGGAACCACTGCCCCAATCACTGAAGCTTGTGGGGGTATCTAGAGGAAGGCAACAGGAGAAGAGATTGCCCAATTAGGAGATGGACTGACTCAGAGGAAGCCACAGCTGTGGGTTTGCAGG
The DNA here is from genome assembly GCA_023846285.1 of Phrynocephalus versicolor. Classification (NCBI taxonomy): domain Eukaryota; kingdom Metazoa; phylum Chordata; class Lepidosauria; order Squamata; family Agamidae; genus Phrynocephalus; species Phrynocephalus versicolor. The sequence goes on along the minus strand of JAHTLZ010000007.1, from coordinate 40,052,141 downwards.
ATCGTTAGTGACAAAACCTCCTTGAGGTCACTAATTCATACAGAAAGATTGCCATAAGTGAGAAGCAACTTGGCGATCCCTAAGAAACCACAGTGAAGACAGCCCGTGTGTGGTAGTGGCTGGTGCTGGCAGGGAAGAAAGACACATTCTAAATCCCCACTCAAGTGTGTGTGTCTTTCTTCGTCCATCCTTTATTCTCACAACAGCCCTGTGATGTAGGTCAGGGTGGTGAGGGTGGCTTGCCAAGGACCACCCAATGAACGTCATGGCTGCGTGAGGTCTGAACCCCAGCCTCCCAAACCTCATCCATCAATGCACAACTTCTCATCAGACAGGTTTCTCCTTAGACCTAACTCTAAACTAACACAAGAGTTAAATGACTTACTCCAAATCTTCAGTTTGAGATGGTTTTCCCTCCTGGGAGGGCTTACCCTGCAAGACTGGCTTCTTAGACATTTTATTTCTGGCTGACAATAAATTCCGGGTACAGGATCATAAGAACATAAGAAGAGCCATGCTGGATCAGGCCAAAGGCCCATCTAGTCCAGCTTCCTGTATCTCACAGTGGCCCCACCAGATGCCTCTGGGAGTGAGCGAGACTCGATATCTGTCTCCTGATAGCACTCCCCTGCATCTGGCCCTTTGAAGTACCCTGGTTTTAAGCCTGGAGATGACACATCTCCATCATGGTTTGTAACCTGTGATAGACTTTTCCTCCAGGAATCTGTCCAATCCCCTTTTGAAGGCATCCAGGCCAGATGCCATCACCACCTCCTGTGGCAGGGAGTTCCACAGACTAGCAACCCACTGGGTGAAGAAAAAAATTGTGACGTCTGCCCTGTACATCTTTTGTTTAATACGGTCATCCTTCTCCACTGCATGATGTCCCTTACGACTGACAGGGTTCGGACTGGACAGTTTCTTGGGGGTGGAAGCCCAGTCTATTTTTCCATCATGGGATATGTGTGTGAGAGCGAGAAAGTGAGTCAATTAGCAGTGCTAATGGTGAGAGTTGGATCTGTGATTTGCAAGCCTGATGTGACTGATTCTTTGTTCAGATTCAAGGGTGATCATGGTGGTGGTGGTGGTCGTGGTCGTGATTTAATGTTTGTTCTCTTACCCCTATTGTCATCTTTGCTCAAATGCACTAACGTTCTTGTTACAGCCCTCCGAATTTTCAGCCTGTCCTTTGAATACAGATGAGGATGTGAACAACTGGCTGAAGTTTTTTGAAATGAAGGCTCCACTCATTTGCCAGCCTGTGTTAGTTTCCCAAGATCCGGTAAGTCAATTTATTGGTGTGGATCAGTCTTTCATTCTTTTTGCTAGCATGCTCAGGCTCCCATATTCACTACTCCATTTGTGAGAGTATTCACATTAGACTCTCTGCTTGTAGACTTAAAATGTTGCAGCTCAGCAGAAGGAATACCACATTACATTCTGTAGAATTTTCCTACTCCAGGGTTTGATGATAAGGAGGATTGGAGCCTCGTGGTGCAGTGGTTAAATGGCTATACTTCAGGTAAAACTGTGCTCACAACCTGGGGTTCAATCCCAGGTAGCCGGCTCAAGGTCGACTCAGCCTTCCATCCTTCTGAGGTCAGTAAAATAAGTACCCAGCTTGCATTGGAGCCAATGCAGGGCATATCAGAGCCGGACCTATCATTGGGAAGAGTGAGGTGGCTGCATTAAGCAGATGTGGCATACTATGAAAGGAAAACAAATTGCCAGTTATTTATTTATTTGTTTGTTTATTTCCTTTGTGTAATTTGATAGCTAAGGAGCAGGAGAAGATCTGGAGAGGCTAGAATAACTTGATCATGGGAAAGAGGCATTTTGACTTTAGGGCAGTGGTTCCCAACCCTCCTAATGCTGCAACCCTTTAATACAGTTCCTCATGTTGTGGTGACCCCTTGCCCTGCTTGGAAGAGGCCTCAAGCCCCCAATGGCAGGCCACTGACACAGGTGCCATAGAGAACTCCCCTCTACAGGCACCCTCAGCCAATCGCAGCCTCTGGTGCCATTGACTGCCATCCCCTCCAACCTATCAAGCGGCTTCTCACTCTTTCCCCCACCTTCCTCCCCCTCCTGTTCCACACCCAAGCCGTTTGTGCCTCTTTCTTCACCGGCTCATGGCGACCCCTGTACAATGGCCATTTGACCCCCAGGTTGGGAACCACTGCCTTAGGGGAAGGAAGGGGCAGCATTTGTTGTTTTTTGTCTCAAGCAGCAAATAGAATATCAAACATTGATTTTGTGGAGTTCCTTAGGCCTGAGTGTAATACTTCTTCATTTATTCTCAAGGGCTTTGATCTGCGTGTGGAACACACCCATTGCTTCAGCCACAACGGTCAAGGGGGACATTATCACGCAGACACAACTCCTGAAATTGTTGAGTACCTGGGGTATTTTGTGCCTGCTGAGTATCTCTTTCGAATTGACCGACCGAAGGAGACACACATGGTGGGCCGTGATTAATTTCGCCACAGGATCAAGTCTGACCTGGAAGCCAATTCTGACTGAGGAACAGGGAGCCAAATGAATAATGGGACGTTGTTTGTATCCAAGGCATGTTAGAAATATGTCTACTCTTCACCGAAAAGCAGCACTTATTTTGCTTATGTACTTTAAAGGGGACACCATTAATTGATCATTTCAAATGAAACCACACCTAAATCTTACAGCAAAAAACAGTGGGAGTCAAATTGTTACTTAAATATTTGATATCTGAGGATCGCTACCCTCTTTTTACTGTCATTCATCAGCAACTAGTGGTAGGCTGAACACCAATAAGCACTTACCTGAAGCTAAGTCACACTGAGATGAGTGAAGCCTAAATCTAAATATACATACCTGGTGTTGGGGCATCTCTCTGGTGTATGCCACTGTGTATGCCCACAATCCCATCTCATCTCATCTGAACATCTTCCTCAACAGAACTCAACACCAAAATTTGGGAGGTGTTATTCGTTTTAGTCTTGTTCTATCATTTTGTTTCTTTTTAGAATTATAATCTCTTCTCATTTCTCCCATGCTATCAATACAAAAGCCTTGGCTTTCTAAAGCAAGGCTCCACTTTGGATTGCTGCACTCAATCCACTTTGGATGGCTGCATTAAAATTTTGCTCATGTGTTTGGTTATTCTTTGGGCATAACAAGGAAACTGACAGGTTTGATCCAGCATGGCCTTTATGAGACAAAGCCAGTTTTGCCTTTTGCTGAAACAAAAACAAACATCTGGTTTCTAATGTGCCAAATTTGAATCTTGCTTTGGATGTATACTGCTCTTGTGCCGTATATTTAATAAATGCTCATTTTTCATTTGAGAGAACCTGGTAGCCATTAAAAAGTTGAGAGTGTATTGTATGTGGCTCCATGTCAGAGAGAGAGGTCTTGAACAGGAGTGGTTAAAACAGGATTCTTACTTACTTTTAACGTTCTGAGCCATCTCATGAGGAGAAAAGTGGCCCACAAAAGATGCGAAATAAATGAATACATGTTGCTCAACTATGAATAACTACATTCCTTACTGCTTGCTAGACTGGCTGGCACCGATAGGAATGGCAGCCTCCAAGATGCTATACTTTGCCAATTAGTGGTCTAGACCACCCACACCAATATTTGTTCCTGCATCATTAGGATACCCAGTGTGGTATATTGTAGTAGTTGGAGTAATGGACTCGGGAGGCCTGAGTTTGAATCCCCACTGAACCATGAAAGCTCACTGAGGGTGGGATGTAATTGGTAAACTCACTCATTAAATATAGTCTATTTCCATGTATAAGACTATATTTTTGTCTAAAATTGTTAGACTAAAAATTGAGAGACATCTTATACACAGAAGTTAGCTGAGAAGAGAACCACCCTGATGCAAAACTGTAATTTTGAGTTGTAAAAATGGGGGCATCTTATACATGAGGACGTCTTATAGGCAGGAAAATATGGGTGTCTCATCTTGAAAGCCCTCTTAGAATCTCTGTAAGTTGGTTCCATTGTGATGGCACATAACGAATAATGAAAGAGAGCGTGTTTTAAAACACCTTTCTTAATTGGAATAAAAAGGTTTAAGTTAGAGATAAACAGAAATCAATCAAACTAACAAACACAGAAACCTTATTGACCATGCAATAATCATATCATTGGCCATTTCAAACATACTTCATCATTAAATGGAACATGTTTTATTGGGCTTTGGTAGAGCTCCAAGGCAAATTTCTCTATTACAAAACAAAACAAAAAACAAAAAAAACCCAAATCAAAAGAGTAACTTGAACAGTCCTGGGTTTGATCTTGGCAAACTCAGGTAGCCAGCTCAAGGCTGACTCTGCCTTCCATCCTTCCAAGATTGTTAAACTGAATGCCTGGCTTGTGGAGTAGAGGGGCTGGCTATACATAATAAACTCATAAACCGCCCTGTGAGTGCTGTAAGCATTATAGGGTGGCATGTAAGCAGCACACTTGGCTTTGGTATTGTATCACACTTGGACTACAAATGGAAAATCAGGAGCAAGTCATAAGAGGGAGGGAAAGTCTACAATATCTAATAATACTGTACAGTACTTAAAACTGAAAGCCTTTTAGCCAACATGTTCCCTTCTGATTTATTGAGTTAAATTAATTTACATTTGTGATGTTTGCTGAAATTGTGAAGCTGAGAGTTGAACGTTTGGCTTCATTTTTGATACCACAAATAAAATTTGTCAAGTTGTATTTGATGTGCTTTGTAGTCATTCTTGCAGGGGGCGGAATCAGTATGCTTTGCAGTCGAGTATGGAAACATGAAAGTTATCTGAACGTGAAGATAGGCAGTGGAAGATGCGTCATTCTTTGTTGCCAACAAGGTTTGAAAACCTTTAGTTCTCCAGATATTTTGAATTTCATCTCCCAGAAATCCCAGCCAGCTATGGCCAATGATAAGCCATTATAATAGTCATGGGCCAAAACATCTGGAGAGGTAAAGGTTCCTGGGGCCTTGCACCTTTTTCTGACAGTCATCCCTGTTCTTTTGAGTGCAGGTCCTGACGTAGTCAAAATGGCACCACTCACACACAAGCAAGTAAATGCCAACGTCCCTTGAACATCTTAGCATATCTTGAATAAGCAAAGGGAGAATTGCCAAGTCAACAAGATGAAGGCTGAGCATGTTCATTGACCACAGAATGATGCCTGATGTGAATATGGAATACAAATTGTGGGGAACAATGCTTAGAATTCTAAGTAGGAAGTATTCCACACCACAGCATTTTGTGGTGGGCTTCACTCACACAGAGTTGGTAGGTAGTTGTTTGCTTGCTATAAGTGTTGCTTCAATATGAGATTTGTATTTACAAGTGGTGCCTCAAATTACTATGTTAATCCGTTTCACATGATGCTTCATATCTTGAAATTTTTGTAACTAGAAATCAAACAGGACTCAATGCACCCGGGGAATTGAAGTCTTCCGCAAAATGTTCATACCCAAGGCATCCCATAGGAAATTTTCGTATCGAGGTTTTCGCAGAAGATTTCCATTCCCAGGGTGCATTGCGCCCCGGATGGATTTATCTTCATATCTCGAGTTTTTCGCAACAAGGGGCATTCGTAACTCGAGGCACCACTGTATTTATATCTTGGATTCAGTATTGCATTGATTCCCTTCTTTTAAAAAATTGGTTATTCCCATTTTCCAAAAGAGTAGCCATAACATTCAGTTTAAAAACAAACAAAAAATCGGGAGTCTTCGGGCATCTAAAAGACTTATCAGTTTCAGGGTGGCCTGAGTTCTTAAGGGATACTGTCAACAATTTATCATGTTTCTGAAATGGACCACATCCACAAATGTTCATTCTGTAACCCTTAGTGCCACGAAATCTGTTGTTCATTTTCACAGTACAGTAAATCTGTGGTTGAAAAACAGTTTGCCAATTCTTATCCTCAGGACAACCTTATATCTCAACTACATAATATCTCTCTGCTCTTGCTTAGAATAAATGTACAGTATCTGTTTGTATGTTTAAGGCTGCCTTGGGACAGCCACACTTCTCCGTCTGGAAAGATTTCAAATCTGCGAAGCCACTAGAAAGCAAACCTAATTGGTCTCTCTTGTGAGCCAAAAAAAAGGTTCATGATTTGGGCCAGATTCATGCTGATTTAAAAAGCTCTTCATATATCATGGTTCTAAACAACTTTGGCCTTTAAAGCCCAAAGTGGTATATTTAGACAATAAAAACTTGAAGTTGTTCCTTGTCAGTTTAATATTGATCAAATTTGGGTGCAACCATCTAGATTCCCTGAGCACATTTGATCTTGCCTGATTTCAGAAGCTAAGCAGGGTCAGGCCTGGCTAGTACTTGGATGGGAGACCACCAGGGAATACCAGGTGCTGTAGGTGCCTGGAGTAGGAACTGGCAAAGCCACTCCAGTATTCCCGCCAAGAAAAACTCCATGGACATGGGGTCACAACTGTAATGACACAACATGTTTGCTTGGTTTTTAAAATAAAACCATGTTAAAGACAAGGGGAAAGAAGTAAGTTTGGGATTAAACACATGGCCCTCGTGAAATTGGCCTCCTGCAATGGCAACATTTTTATAACAAAAGATTCCAGCCGAAAAGAAACACTACCATTCTTCAGTTGCTGCTGCTGCAACCTTATGCTGTAGTCTCCTTCGAGTGACATTTAATTTGTAAATTACACTTGTATTCCACCCAGGGCTCTAAAGGCATCTACAGTTTTACCCCTTATGTTTATTATCCTCCAACAACCCTGCATGGTATAGCAGACTTGGGCAACCTGGACCAAAGCCTTTCGGTAAATTTTAAAGGAGACTCAATGTCATGGTTCCAACATTGAGGCCTTTCTCTCCATCCCGCCACTCTCACAGGTACATCTCATGGGAACACATGAAAGGGCCTTCTTGACTGCTGCGCCCAGACTCTGGAACTCCCTCCCACTAGAGGTCAGGACTGCCTCATCTCTGTTGTCCTTCCGGAAATAGGCAAAGACCTTTCTCTTCGGGCAAGTTTTCCCTGAATGATGGACTACTTATTATGTGACTTTTATATGAATCTACCATACATGGCTACACAGATGTTGTGTTTATAACCACTTATAACTTTGTGTTTACAGTGGTACCTTGTATAAAGGAATTAATTTGTTCCAAATGAAATTATGTTAAGCAAATTTTCCTTTATACAAATTCCCATAGGAATGCATTGAAAATGGAGTAATCCATTTTTATGTTGTACGGATTTTCCCCATAGGCGATTATGTTAAGCAAATTTCCCCTATCTCCGGAATTTTTTATGTTGTACAAATTTTATGTTATACAAGCTGTCTGTTATACAAGGGTCCACTGTATGTCTCTCCTTGTATGATTGCATTGACACTATGTTATCAATTGTTAGGTTTTAATGTTGCCTTCTAATGCTGTAAGATACCCCTCAATTCCCTGTTTCTCAAATTGAGTATGTCTTAAGTCAGGGGTGTCCATACGTTGGCCCTCCAGATGTTTTGGACCGCAACTCCCAGAATTCCAAGTCTAGATTGCCAATGACAAAGTATTGCGGGAGTTGCAATCCAAAACATCTGGAGGGCCAAAGTTTGGACACCACTGTCTTAAGTGTAATGGACTGAATGTATCTCCTTACTGTAAGCTGCCTTGGGTCCTTTTTCAAGGCGAAAGATGGGGTAAAAATACTCAAAAATAAATAAATAAATAAATAAATAAATAAAAATACCCTATGCTGCCTCTCTTGAAAGCAGTTGCTCTAGAAATCCACTGAAGGTTCTCTGTGGATGCTGAAGACCTGAAGTTTGCAAATCTAGTGTATCTCTTCCAGCCTCACAGCAAACTTAAGTAATCAAGGAAAAGCAATAGTACCTATCTAGTGGAGGCATGTGTAGGGGCTTTTTGGATTAAGGTAAAGGTTTTCCCCCCACCGCACATGTGTGCTAGTTGTGCCGGACTCTAGGAGTGGTGCTCATCTCCGTTCTCAAGCCAAAGAGCCAGTGTTGTGCAAATCCATGGCCATGTGGCCGGAATGGCTGCAAAGAAGTTTACCTTCCCGCTTTTTATGGAGGTGCTGTGCCTATTTATCTACTTGCATTTACATGCTTTCGAACTGCTAGGTTGAAAAGAGCTGGGGTTAACAGCTGGATCTCGCTCTGCTGCGTGGCACCAGGGATTCGAACCCCCAAGCTGCTGACTGCAGCCGATCGTTTCAGCGCTCTAGCCCGCTGAGCCGCCACCTCCCAGAATTCCAGTGTGCCTTCCTTTTTTCCTTCCTTCTTGGAGAATTATGGGGGTTGTAATTCAGTATCACAAGCCTACGTTCCTCCGGTACAGACGCTGAATCAGATGGAGGTGACCAAAGCAGGCTGTACCCTCTGTGCAAAGATGTAGTGGAACAAGTGTTAGCCCGTGTAAGCATTTGGTAAAAGCAAAAGTGGAAAAATAATTTTAAAAACCCAATAAAATAAAACGAATAAAACAAATAAAAAAACCAAACATCGGTGGCACCTTAAAACGAAAAAGGAAAAAAAGCAGTCTGGCAGGGGCTTTTTTTGTTTGCCTTTCCTAATTTTGCTTTTACCATCCTGCCGATGACCTCCTCGACTACCTTGTTGTTGTTGTTTTCTTTGTAAATTCTTTGCTGTTGTTGTTGTTATTGTTGACTGTTGTCTCCTGGGGTTTTTCTTTTATTGGGCTTGTGTCACCCTATTGTTAACCGCCCAGAGTTCCTCAGGGAAGATGGGCGGTATAAAAATTAAATAAATAAATAAATAAATAAATAAATAAATAAATAAATATTTCGTTTTTTCCTTTCAGGCTCAGCACGAAGGCACGCCCACCCTCCTCCAGTCTCCGCCCCCGCCCCGCCCCGCCCCCGCCCCGCCCCCGCCCCTTCGAACGCCGAGCTCTTCCGGAAAGACCCGAAAGCCACCTTCGTCCCTCGGGCGGTCGCCAGGGGGGCGGGGCCACACACGTTTCTCCTCCCCCGTGATCTCAACGCTGACGGTCGCGGCTTTGTGTCTCCCCAGCCCCGCGCGCCCTTTCAGGATTTTATTTTTTCCCCCTTTTGGCCCCGCGCGGCCGCCGTCGCTTTCAGGGCGTGACCGGGCGGCCGACGCGGGGGGAGGGGTTTGTGGGGGGAGGTAGTGGGGTTTGGCGCGAGGGGGAGGGGCCGGTCAGTCGGCGGCGGGGAGGCGAGGCGCGAGGATGTCCGGGGTACCGGCGGTGCGGATCAGCGTCGAGTCCGCCTGCGAGAAGCATGTGCAGGAGGTGGGCCTGGACGGCAGCGAGACGTACCTGCAGCCGCTCTCCATGTCCCAGAACCTGGCCCGGCTCGCCCAGCGCATCGACTTCAGCCAAGGCAGCTCCGGCTCCGAGGAGGACGAGCCCAGCAGCGCCGGACGCGACTGGACCGGAGGAGCAGGAGCAGGAGGAGGAGGAGGCGAGGAAGAGGAGGAGGAAGGTGGGCGGCCGGGGGGGGAGGGGAGGCGGGAGACACACGGGTGTGTGCCTGCGTGTGTGGATTCGTGGCTCCTTAATCCCTGACGCGGGGTGCGGGTGGGGAGGTGGTACAGCCCTGCCTGGGGAAAGCTTACTGTGGACTGTACCACGGGTGCCTACATTTTATTTATTTATTTTTATTTATTTATTTAACTTATATGCCGCCCACTACCCAAAGGTCTCTGGGCGGGTGAGTGGGGGGGTTGGTAGGAGAGAACCTTTTTTGGTATTATTTATTTGTTTATTTATTTATTTATTTATTTATTGGTATTTCACTTGTTTATTTAAAGTACTGGACTCTTGCACCGCCTTTCTACTTAAAAGGACCCGAGGCGAATTTCAGTCGCTCGAAACAGCTGTACGGTATTTAAAAGCTAGTACAGTATTATTTATTTATTTATTTGTACACAGTAAACCGCCATCTATCGCAGGGGTTAGGGACTCGACCCGACCCGCATTAATTGAAAACCCGCAATATGCGGATGCTGGGTCAGGTCAGGGCTGGGCTGGCTCTCTGGGGGCTCTTGTACTTAACCCAGGCCTGGCACTGGCCCAAATGGGCCTGCAAACCGGAAGACCTCAAAGGCCACCCAGTCCAACCCCCTGCCATGCAGGAACCCCCCATCACAGGACCCCTCTGAACCCCTTTTTAAGCCTCTGCTTAAAAAAAATCCAAAGGAGACTCCTCCATCCTCAGTGGCAGCATGTTTCACCAAGGGTCAGGTCTGTCATGAAGTTCTTCCTAATGTTTATATTGAATCTCTTTTCCTGTAGTTTGAAACCATTGCTCTGAGACCTAGTCTCTGAAGCCATGGAAAACAAACCTGTCCCCTCTTCAATATGGCATGCTTTCAAATATTTAAACATAGCTATCATATCCCCTCTCAGCCTTCTTTTTGTAAGGCTAAACATTCCCAACTCTCTAAGCCGCTCCTTGTAACAGAAGACTTTTATTCCAGATCTTTAACCACCCTGGTTGCCTGTTGTTAGACTACAATTCCCATCACTCAGCATCGGCTGCACTGAGTAGAACTTGTTGGCATTGCTGTCCAGCTGTAAGAAGGGACTTTCAGAGAACCTACCCTGCCATTATCACTTTTTCCCTTTACTTTTTCAACTACCATAAGTTTTCAAGTAACCCCTGTCTACTAAATCAAAATGAGAAAGAGATGGGACTCCGGGATGTCTATCGTTCTGTCTCTATTTATGGCTGTTACAGTTGGAGGGTGGGGGACAGAATTTATCCAGTAATTCCAGCAATAGTTTGCATTAATGATTCTGATGAAAATAGTCTTAATTGTTTTACAGTAATATGTTTTTAATTTTACCTATATTTCATATGTGTCCGTAATTTTAAATTCTTCAGTGTTTTAATATGTATAAAGAAGCAGCAGTAACTTAGTCTCCTTTGTGTTTCTCTTTTATTTGTGTTTGAAGGTCTGGTCAAGTTTCAGCCTTCTCTCTGGCCCTGGGATTCTGTGAGGAATAACCTAAGAAGTGCTTTGACTGAGATCTGTGTCCTCTGTGATGTTCTCAACATTGTCAAAGATAAAAAATATATGACTTTGGATCCAGTGGTGCAAGAGCCGCTTAATCAAAAGCAGGTACCACATGATGCTAATTCTGCTCAAATACCTGTTACCACTGTTCGAACAAATTAACCTTGCTCATTTGGTTTGGTTATATTGTGGATTGAACTGAATATGCTGCAGATGGGAAAGTCAGTAACACGGGCTAATTGCAGTGTGCAATTATGAATTTTATTCATACCAAAGCCTCAGCTGTATATGTGCAGAGCTTTAGAACACTAGATACTCAGTGTGATGTGCTGGGATAGATTGACTGACTAGGACTCAAGACTTGTGTTCCGGTCCCTGCTTGGCTATAGGAATTCACTGGGTGGTCAGAATTGGTAAAACTGCTCCTTAAATATCTTATTTGCCTTGGAAGCCCTACAATTATAATCAGAATTATTTTAAAAAAAAACCATTGCAAACAGGCTTATTGTCAAAATGTACACAGTTTCAGCTGTTTGCCATGAACAAACCGAACAAAATCAATTGAAATAGCCCAACACAGTGTATGCTTTAAGTGGTTTCCCCAAATTTGTCTGAAAATGCATTTGGTTGGGGTGTAAATATAATCAATACAATAATAATACTGAAAATCAGTTGAATTTGGCTTCTCAAGTTCCTTGACCTATAAGGCAACTGCAGGCAGCTCAAGCCCTGTCAGTCTGGCTAGCAGCCATTCTGTAATCTAGCTCAATCTTCAGAACAGGATGCAAAGTAGAGTATGCTCCTGTAGTTAGAAAGCTTTGAGAAGGACATGGTGCCAAGTTTCCCTGTTTTTCTCCATGGGTTCTGCTTCACATCATCCTATCCCACCAATCCTGTTCCTGCAAGTTGTATATGTTATGGTGCCTTCTGGAGATCATGCTTCCACCACTTTTCCAATTGAGAGGAGGGGTAATGTTTCTTCGGCTTAGGTTAGATCAGGCATGTCCAAAGTCAGGCCCGGGGGGCAAATGCGGCCCGTTTACAAATTTCGAGTGGCCCGCGGCCTCTTCTCCCTGCCAGCTCAGCCTGCCCTGCATCCTCGCCAGTTGGCCCTTCCCTGTGCTGGCTAGAGATGTCAGCTTGCAGTTTTATGTTTTGCCTGCCCTCCCTGCCTCCGTCCACCACCACCCAGCCACCTTCCCAGCCTACCCGCCCCCGGATCTGTTGCTGCAGCATCCTCCCTGCCTCCTTGCATGTTATTAGAGACTTGTCCAATGTCTGGCTCGGGGGCCAAATGCAGCTGAATGGTCCCTCCCCCCCCCAGCACATTTTCACCTCACCAAATCTGGCCCTCCTTGCAAAAAGTTTGGTCACCCCTGGATTAGATTCATGGCAGGTGGTTGGAATCATTGTCTTTTTAAAGGGGAAAATGGTAACCATCAACACCTAGCTTTAGCCCGAAGCACAGGTGGTTGGCTGGTTCTGCTTTAGAAATGCTGTATGTTTTCAGTCACTGTCAGTTCTGGTTTGCTTTTTTCTCGTACAGTAATTATAAAAACTGTGGCTGAACAAGATTACACTAGAATTGATGGTAATTCTCTGTTTGTTTAAAATACACATATGTTGACCTTCTAATGGATCCAAGACAACTTAAAGTATTTCTTTTAAAAAGTGAAAAGTTAGATAATGAACTAGTATGATAACAAATTACTACAATATTAGAAAAGCATTACACAGATACCATATTAAAACCCACAGCAAGAGCAATATTAAAAGCACAACGCCTTTTTATTTTTTGCTTTTATTTTAGAATCCTCAGGTTTTACAATTGGTGTCGAAGAAAAAGTCATTAGCTGGAGCAGCCCAGATTCTTTTGAAAGGAGCAGAAAGGTTGTCGAAATCAGTGGCCGAAAGCCAGGAGAATAAGCGGCAAAGAGACTTCAACTCAGAATTGCTACGGCTGAGGCAGCACTGGAAGCTGCGGAAAGTGGGAGATAAAATCCTTGGGGACTTGAGTTACAAGAGTGCAGGTAACAACAGGCAAAGGGTTAACCTAGCACAGTGATGGTGAATCTTTCAAAGACCGAATGCCCAAACTGCAGTTCAAAACCCACTAATTTTTCACAAAGTCCCAATATGGCAATTTAACCTGAATACAGGTGCCGGTGAAGGAGCGATGTCAGGTGCCCACAGAAAGGTCTCCAAGTGCCACCTTTATAATAATAATTCTTTATTTACGGTCATAGACCAAAAGTTACATGATAATCAAATTCGAAAGACAACACCAATAATACAAATATAATTGGATAGATTAAAAATTAATAACATGTAGCCATGGAGAATATTAATAGACATATAGTTGCATAGGATAATAATAAATAATAAATATTCTAAATATTATATTAGAATATGGGAGGGTATTATATCATACACTAGAAAATTAGGGGATCTAAAAATTTGATGACAAAATCATCTTACGGGATGCCATAACTGCCACACAAAATCTGGCCATTATCATAGTTATATTTGTGTTTTTATCGGCTAGTAAATACTCAATATAAAATTTACTGGGTCTACCCGGGAGCCTTTGGAGAATTGGGTATAAAAGCTCTTTGCGTAGGTCCCTGTAAAAGCTGCAATACAAAAGTACATGTTCCAGTGTTTCAACATCCCCACAGTCACCCGTGCCATAGGTTAGCCAACACTGACCTAGCTTTGCCTGCATCTAACAATGTGCCTCTGAACATTCCCCCTCCCCAACGCACATTTAGTCATTTGCCTCTCCTGAGATGATCCAGCTAGTATAGAAAGAGAGGGGAAATATAAATTGATCTTTTCAATTTGAGAGGGAAAAGATAAACCCGAGGGGACAAGAAGAAGTTCCCCCACTGCCAACGTCAGGTGTACTACAAAATGCTTCTTATAGTGTCTTGAACTTTGCAGTGGTTTGTTAACTTCTGGCTATTTTAGCGAACAAAGTTGTTTTCATGAGTTAGGGGGAACCCCCCCCCCATCCTCCAATTGGAAATGTTGCCTATGTTTTCAACTCACTGGGTGGATTTAGGGAAATCACTGTCTCTCCATCTCAGTGACTATCTAGGAATAATAATACTAGTTTGCAGGGATTATTGTGAACACATCTGAACACAAAGCATTACATTCTCGTAAGTAAGCAGTATCGTAAGAACAGCATACCATTTCTATATCACACTGCAAGTATTTGTGCTCTGCTGAATATGGTGCAGGATAAAAATTAGTACAAATTTGCAAGTGTTTGTATTTTTGCATGCCCAATATTGTGATAAACACTACCACATCCCATAATTTGAATGCCTATAATGAAGGCTGCGCTGTTCCAGAGATCAATCCATTACAACTTTCCCTTTCTAGGTTCTCTCTTTCCTCATCATGGTACTTTTGAGGTAATTAAAAACACAGACATTGACCTGGATAAAAAGATTCCTGAAGATTATTGCCCTCTGGATGTTCAAATCCCAAGTGATTTAGAAGGATCTGCTTATATCAAGGTTTGTCCTGTTTCTGTTTTATGAATGTTTCTGGTGCATGTGGAACAAAAAATCAACTCACTTCTCATCTTCTTTTTCAATACAGGTATCTATTCAGAAACAAGCACCAGATATAGGAGATCTTGGTACAGTAAATCTCTTTAAAAGGCCTCTTCTGAAGTCAAAGCCAGGTATATTGAAAGTGTTGGGTGGTGGGTCCACAGACTGTATTTTTGTGACAATTGGATCATTTTCTGTGCTGCGAAGGCTGGGGAGAGAAAGCAAAATAGAGAATTACTGAGCCCTAGTCTAGCTGGGATTTTATGTATTGGCATGTCAAGAAGTACAAGACCTGCTAATTCCATCATCACTAATCTTCACCCTTCTGCTACCTTCAGTACACTGGAAATTTCATTGGCTCAAAAAATCAGTGCAAGTTTTTAAAAGTGCCTGACTGAAGAATAACCACAATCTAAACATTACATACATAAGAGAACACATACTGCTACATAGCCATGGTAAAGCAGTTAGTTACCACAGATGTCAACTAAGACTAAGGAGAATCTAGGACTGTTATCCAAACCATGATTCTTACATTTTGGCTTACGTGTTTTTTAGTAAACGGAACTTGTTGTTCATGGCTAATTTTGTAACAGTGGGCTCCTTGATCAGCAAATAGGGTAGACTTCGCTCGCGCAAGATGAGCGTACAGAAGTTAGTTGTGCATAAGAGGTGCTCAGCTTCTGTAGTTTGCGTGGCATTGGCCATGTTTTCCAGGATTCTAGACCCATGCATCTGAAGAGAGACCCAGGTTGAGAAAGGTTGGAAACAGTTGTACTTATTATGTTTAAATGTCTGCTTCATGCAAAGGCCAGAGCCAATTAAGGTTGTCAGTGTTTGTGTTGCATTCTGAGCACTGTTTCTTGGGGGGGGGGGGGGGCAGTCAGACGGGCATAGTAAAACAGCTTTATGGATGCTCCTTCCTCTCCTCCTAATTCAGAGGAGGGGAAGGAGGAAAGAAAGTATTTTCCAGTTTCTCTTTTAGAGAGAAGAAGGTATTTTCTGTATCAGGACTGAGGAACTTCTGGCTCTCAAGCTGTTTTGATATTTCCATCGCAGAAGCCTCGTATCAATGAAACAGCTTGTTTATTAACGAATTTCAAATTAAAAATAGTTTTTAATTTTTTTAAATTTAAAATTATTTGTAAATTAAAATTGTTTTTAAATTGCTTTTTAAATTTCTAAAAGATACACCTTTTTTGCCTCTCCTGTAGGTGCTGTTCACTGGCAGACAAAGCTGGAGACCGCCCAGAATGTCCTGTTGTGCAAGGAAATCTTTGCTCAGCTCTCCCGAGAAGCCGTGCAGATTAAATCCCAAATTCCTCACATCGTCGTGAAGAACCAGATAATTTCCCAGCCATTCCCAGGTAAGAATCCAAAGAATGCTGTCATTCAGATGCAGATCTGGCAGAATGTTTTACTACCGTAAAGAAAGGAGACACCTTGAATGTCTGTGGAGATTCTCAGTCATCCAGGTGAGGTTATCCAGGAGTTGAGTCATGGCAATTGGACTTCTTTTCTTTTGGAATCACAGTGTTTTACTACTTATCCAAGTAGCTTCGTCTGTCTGAGAAAAGTTGGGATGAGGCCTCCAATTTATAGTTCTCCTATTTATAGTTCAGAGGTGTGGTTCTCTGGATTACATGAAAAATGAAGGCGTCTTTCTGTCCCATTTCACTTTGCAGGCTTGCAGTTGTCCATTTCCTTGTGTCACTCCTCAGATGAAAAAAAATCCCAGAAATTTGCTTCTGAGAAACAAAGTCTCGAGGATCATCTCTATGTTCTCGAACATAACCTGCACCAGCTGATCCGGGAGGTAGTGGATTGTTGCTATACCATATAGACTGTAATGCCTTGGGTGGGGGGAGAGATTTGAATTATAATTCCTAACTAGTAAGATATGAGTTTCATTTCTTTTGGATTCTGCTTTTGCTGGGAGAGACCTTGGCCTCGCTTGAGATTGTATTCTCCAGTCTTGGTGCATTAAAGCCCAATGGACTGCAGCATAACTTGAGTTGAACTGCTGTATAGCTCAGTGGTTTAGGTTTCTGCAGAGCCAGACTTGGGAGTTCAATTCCTCATTGTGCCTTCTTCACAAGGGCTGGACTCCGTGATCCATAGGGTCTGTTCCGGCTCTGCAGTTGAGTGATGATGATGATGACTATGGTGAAAATGACGGTGACAGTGATGACAGCCATCTGTGGGATTCTAGGCATTGTTGTGTAAAACATTTGAAGAGGCAGTGCGGAATTATAGTGTAATACATTTGGAGATGCAGCTCATTGAGCAAAAGCAGGTGTATGCTTCTATTGGCATAAGAACTTTTCTTAGTGGATTGCTGAGAAATCTTTAAGATTGTTCTCAAGATGCAAGCAAGCTTCTTAGGGTTCAAGCTTCCTATCGTGATGCAATTTTTTTATATCTTAACATGTTGCTTTTTAAATTTCAAATTTAAAAATTTATTTCCCCCCTCCCAAAAAAGTAATTAAGTACAAAGTTTCCCATCTGTAAAATCATGAAACATCTGAGTTGATGTCACTGAGATCAGTGCCTCAGAGCCAGCAACCAAGGAAATGCTGAGGCAAGCAAACTTGTGGAACCCCCTCTACATGAGGAACTGGCCTTATCTCAGTGGGGACATCTTGGTACCCTGGGAGTATCACAGTGGAGAAGACTCTCCTCTATAGCACACCCAAGTGAGCATTACAAAGCTGCAATGCCAGAAGCCCTTTCTCCGAGAAGCCTTGTGGTGCAATGGTTAAATGCTTGTACTGTGGGTAAAACTGTGCTCACGACCTGGGGTTCAGTCCTAGGTAGCAGGCTCAAGGTTGACTCAGCCTTCCATCCTTCCAAGGTCAGTAAAATGAGTACCCAGTTTGCTGGGAGGGGGTGGGGGGCAATGTGCAGCCTGCAGTTAAACTGTAAACCACCCAGAGACTACTTGAAGTGGTATGGAGCGGTATATAAGCAGAACCCTTTGCTTTTAAAGACAGGCTGTATGTTCCCCTGTAGTCCTAAATTCATGAGCCCTCTTTGTTTATTCCAAGAGACTGAACCATTTCTCCCCAGAGTAAAAATGGAAAAGGGATGATGATGATAATGATAAAGCAGAGAAGCTTGTGGACAAATAACTGGTTTTATTTGCCACAAGCCTTTGTGGGATGTAGCTCACTGTGTCTGATGAGATGATGAAGATTACATACCTTATAAATCTTGTACAGAACAAAACTTGTGAATGTTGCTTGTCTGGCAACAGACTTCAGATGGTGCTGTTTTTCCCTAGCAAAGGAATAAGTAAGTAACCTGCTTGAAACTCTCTGAAGCCTAGTAGTGTTCTGTTTTTTTTTTTTTTTGAGCATGTAGCAGATTGTGCAAAAATTAATGCAGCAGACTACCACTCTCCAGGGAGCAGTGTTTTCAACTCCTCAAAAGTTACATTTCAGGGTCAGAACTTCCAAAATTCCATGAATTGTTAACAAAACACTTAACCAAGTCCTGATTTTGCTATAATAATCAGTCAATTGTGCCACATTGTGATGTGATTTGACAGTCTCTGTGGTTTCTAATATCTGTCTGGAAACCCATCTGTGCCTCACCTTCTTTTAATGTCTTTTTCTCGGGCAGTTTCATAAGCACACCCTGAGTTCTGCCATGATGCCTCATCCAGCTAGTGCACCTTTTGGCCATAAGCGAATGAGATTGGCTGGACCTCAGGCTTTCGACAAAAATGAAATCAATTCCTTGCAATCGAGCGAGGGGCTTCTGGAGAAGATTATAAAGCAAGCAAAACACATCTTTCTGAGACGCAGGTATGCAGCCATATCTTTGGAGGATTTCTAAGTCAGATGGCCTGGGTACTTTGTTTGTATAGCAAGTCCTTATTACTAATTTATTATGTATTTATTTATTTAAAATATTTTTGTACAAGCACTTCAGCTGTAGCAGAATTGGTACCTGTTTCCTGTAAATATTTTACATAAGATTCTATCTGTCTACTTTCCATGTTGGTTGATCCCAGGGTTGTTTGTTGCTGTCTGTATCTGATGCCAATAAATATCAAGAGTACAACAGTGTTACTTTTTAAACAGTGATTTTTCAGGATCCTGAGCCAATGCTGATTGGAAGTTATAGGAGTTGTAGTCCAAGAGAGCTGTACATTGAATCACAAATGGTGGATTGTAACCCGCTGTTGCATCTGAAAAAAAAACTCATGGTTGTTCCTGAGATAAACTGGGCCTTGAAGAATTGGGAAGGAGTAGAGTTGATTTGGAAAAGGGTTCTAGTTGAAAAATACATTACAACTAATTGGCTATTAATTCTAAATACTGTGGACCCTTATATAACAAACAGTTTGTATAGCATAAAATTTGTACAACATAAAATATTCCAGAGATAGGGGAAATTTGCTTAACAGAATCGCCTATGGGGTAAATCTGTACAACATAAAATGGGATCACTCTGTTTTCAATGCATTCCTATGGGAAATTTGTATAAAGGAAAATTTGCTTAATGTAGTTTCATTTGGAACTAAATCCTTTATACAAGGTACCACTGTAAAAGACTAAATCAAAAGAATACATGTGCCTGAAAGATGAGTGCTAAAAAATTGGCTGGATAACTTTGTGACTTCAGCACATTGCTGCACCGCTGCAGGTCAGAGTTTCACTGAGGCAGCCTGTGTAGCTTTGAGTAAGCTGCACAGTCCAAAGGCACCCTACGAATAAAGTACTGGAAATCCATTTTGAGTAGTCTGAAAAAGGCTGTCATGAATTCAGATTAACTTTACATGTTATTTATTTATTAAATGCTAAAATGTCCATTGTGGGAGGTAATTTGAGCCAGGAACTGCTTTTGTCTTTTTGGTTGCTCAGATCTTCCTGATAAAGGGTTCTGTTAGGAAATGCAGGGTGTAAGTGCTGGTCATTTGCAGCTTTGCATATCCAGATTAGGGTGCGACCATACCACAGGGAATAATACAGGTTGGTCTGTTGTGATTCTGTGCCCATGGAAATTGGGTTTTCCTTAGTGAATTTGTGGAAGCTGTCCAAAGTGGCAGAAGTCACCAGAGGCAGAAGAGATACTGACAAATGCTGATTGGCAGTCTCCACCTCTCTCTCTCTCTCCCTCTCCCCCCCATTGATATCTTAAATGCTGTAGCGATGTAAAACTAATTGTTACAACTTGAAACCATCTCTAGCAGCTAAAAAAAGAAACAAAAAGACAATTTCCTACTCAAAAAGATGATTCCACAATGGGCTCCCCCTCATTCAGCGTTGTGTCCTTTATTTAGGTAGATAGATAGATATAACTTTATTGTCATTGTGCGTTGTACAACAAAATTAATCCCAAGTACTTCCATATAATCCAGTCCGCTCCCTTCGGTCATCAGAGAAGGCCCTTCTACAAGTACCGCCACCCAAGGAAGTGCGAGGGGCGGCGGCAAGAAATAGGGCCTCCTCAGTAGTGGCACTAATACTATGGAACTCCCTCCCCTTTGAGTTAAGAACTGCCCCCTCCCTTGAACTATTCCAGCAAGGCCTTAAGAATTCATGTGTGGCCATTCTAATGTAAATTGTGCTGTAAACGGACAGATTTACTGTATTTTCTATCTATAAGACGCCCCCATGCATAAAACTGTTGGAAGAGACAAGGTATGGTCAGTTTCGCAACTGCATGTTTCTCTCCTCAGCTTATTTCCATGTATAAAACGACCCTCATTTTTAGTCTTAATTGTTTAAGACAAATATATAGTATTATACATGGAAAAATATGGCAATCCCCCCCCTTACTGTTGCACAGTAAGGCTTCTCTGTGCAGCAGAACAACTGTGAGAGGCATACATACGCTGAGGCTAAAGTATTAAAAAAATGAGCCCGTGTTTGTCTTGTTTTTCTAGGGTTCATAAATAATACATGTCTAATATACTGTACTGCCTTTATGAATCCATTAAAAAGATTGGCGTGCAAGATATAAGCTTCCTTTTCAGTTAGGCATCTGTGTCTTCAGTAGCTGTCATCGTGTATTGCTGGCGTAACCAAGCTTTGTCGGCACATAGAGACCTTTGTGGGAGATGTAAATAATTAAGTCAACACAGCACTAAGTCAACCCCTTGATCAGGATAGAGAAGGGAGGTGGTCAGATGTTGTGAGTGACTTCTTACTCTTTTTTTTATGGTTGTAGAACGGCTCGGACGATCGACAGTCTCGCCAGCCGCATTGAGGACCCCCAAATTCAGGCCCACTGGTCCAACATCAACGATGTCTATGAATCAAGCGTCAAAGTCCTGATCACCTCTCAGGGTTATGAGCAGATATGCAAGTAAGTGCAAAATGGGGCAAGGTAGCAGAGGAGAGCGTGAAGGATTGCCATAGGTTTCCCAGTTGCCAGCAAGGAGAGAGAACTTGGATCTGGAACGCAAGGACTGAGATCCATGCAGTAAAAATGGAACTATAAGGCAGACCAGCTGCCAGCTGTTCCCAATACAGATTCATGATGCTTACTTTCTGAACCACTCTAAGGTTTGAATGAATGCTCTCCTTTACCCAGCTTTAAGGATATCAATGAATAACCAAATGTTTTTCTCACGGTGGTATATTGCTATGGAAAACAAGTAAACATCTTCCTTGAATTGTACAGGTCTGAACAGCTCGGTTTTGGTTATATGTGGATTTTTTTTCTCCAATAAATAAATACTGCGTCCCAGGCCACATACAACCCCTTGAGTTTAACACTGAAAGACATCCAGATAGTCTACTTACTCCCAGTCATAGACTCTCTAATTCAGTTTCTAAATCCGGGGAGTCGTTAAGAACCTTTAAGGCTCATTACATTCTTTACTGCATGGAAAAGATTATCAGTGCTACGGGTGACAACCCTGATAGAACTGTTCAATTCCCTGCCCTCCCTCCCCCTCCCCCCCCCCTCCCTCCCGCCCTCTCTCTCACTCTCTCTCTCACTCTGTCTTTCTTAGATGTACAACCAGGTTCTGTTTCACCTGGGGCAAAAATGGATTCCTCACCCCCATCCCCAGTAGTAGTACAAATATAATTTTGTAAATTTGGCTTCTCTCTCAGCATGCCCCCCGGGGCACATGCCCTGATTGCCCCCCCCTCCAGTTGCTGCCGTGCTCCCTCCCCCTCTCTCTGGCCGTGTGTGTGTGTTGATTAACTATACAGTGGACCCTTGTGTAACAAACGGTTTGTATAACATATAAACCATCCAACATAAAAAACTCCAGAGATAGGGGAAATTTGCTTAACAGAATTGCCTATGGGGTGAATCCGTACAACATAAAAATGGTCGCGATTAGGGATTAATCCGTTTCAGTGCATTCCTATGGGAAATTTGTATAAAGGAAAATTTGCTTAACAGAATTTCATTTGGAACAAATTAATTCCTTTATACAAGGTACCACTGTACTTCGTAGCTGTGTTTTTGATAGAATAAAAGTTATGCCTGGATTTTGGACTACAAAGAGCCCTGGTGCCCCTAACACGCACGCACGCACGCGCGCGCGCACACACACACACACACACACACACACACACACACGGAGAGAGAGTTACTAAAGGGGGAAATGTAGCATCATTCCATTGTCCAGAGTTTGAGAACGTTCCTGATTTATTCTTGCAGCTCCCAGAATGGCACAGCTAGCAAGGGGCAGGGTCTGTTTTTCTGACTGCTAGAAGGGAGCACTTCAGCTGGCGGGAGGTTTCCAAGAGTCAAGGTCCAGGAAAGGGCCTGCATGTCTGCCTTTACGAAAGCCCACGGATGCTTTCCTGCTTTCAAAGGTCCATTCAGCTACAACTCAATATTGGCGTCGAGCAGATCAGAGTCGTGCACAGAGATGGCAGAGTGATCACCCTGTCCCATCAAGAGCAGGAGCTCCAAGACTTTCTCCTCTCCCAGGTCAGACCAATAATTTCACCCCGCTTGAGGATATGGTGTGGGGCTGTAGCTGGCGTTATACCTGCATCTCTCTTTGCTTTAAAGTTAGTAGTATGTGTGAACTGGAGGGTGTTCGCAAAGGGTACATTTACAAAAGTGCCATATCAAAAATTTAAAATGTTAAATTTCTGGAAACTTTGGGTAGAAATAGAAAAAAATGGGGTTTCCCACAATATTCCAATGAGTCCCCCCTCCCCCCCCATGGCTTCAACATTTCCAGAAATCTTACAACTCTAGTTATATCATGGCAGAGTCTTCAACATCATATTAAGCTAATTTTTTTAAAAAAAGAAAAACCTCTGTCTTTCTGCAAATGAATGTGAGCAGCTTGATTGCACTTGCTGGGCTCCTCCTGCCAGGAGCAGTCGATAAATAAGCCAAGGATTTACCATCTGTGGTGGGTGAGGCATGATCTGCAAACATAAAACTCCAGTTTATTCCTCTCCTAACAAGACAGGGCCATAAGTCATGTGTTTTTGGCTCATGGCTTCAGCTTGTTTAGAACAGCAAGCTGAAAGTTGTAGTCTGAAAAAGTACAGTAGTCCCCTGCCACAATGTGGTTCATATATTAAGGTCTCACTATATCCCCTTTTTTTTCTTGAGAGAAGCAGACTTCCAAAGAGAAGTTTTAACCCCCTCCTGGCACCTCAGCAAACAGACCTGGGGCTGCTCCTGCTGGCTCCACTTGCAAAGAGAGGTTTTTAACCCCCTCCTGACACCCCAGCAGACAGACCTTGAGCTCCCGACAGCAAGGTTTGCTGAGGTGTCAGGAGGGAGTTAAAAACTTCTCTTTGCAAGTGGAGCGTGAGGCGTCTGCATTTCACTTACAAAGAAAGGATTTTAACCCCCTCCTGACATCTCAGCAAACAGTTGGCGGTGCTCTCCTGCCGGCTGTGTTTGCAAAGAGAGGTTTTTAACCAACCCCTAACACCTCATTAAACCTTGGCTGCTGTTTCCAAAGAGAAGTTTTAACCCCCTCCTGACACCTCAGCAAACAGACCTTGAGCTCCTGGCAGCAAAGTTTGCTGAGGTGTCAGGAGGTGGTTAAAAACCTCTATTTGGAAACAGCAGCCGGCAGGAGCAGCCCAAGGTCGGTTTACTGAGGCATCTGCATTTTGCGGATTTTCCTGTATCGTGGGTGGATCAGGCACCAAACTCCCGCCCCAAAAAAGAGAGCACTGTACATCTTTATCCTCTGATTCGGATCTTATGATGAACGAGACTCCTCCTCCGTGGCTTTTCTTGAGCTGTCCTTGCTCCCAGTAGGAGTGACGGCACACAAAAAAGCCATGGAGGAGTTAAATTTGTAAGCATCGATTTACATTAAGCTTGGAATTTTTGAAGAAGGATTACTAAGTGTGTAGCAGAAGCTGGAAAATACTGAACCGAGGTCCATACCTCTCCTTCCTCCCTTTATCTATTTCAGATGTCGCAGCATCAGGTGCATGCAGTTCAACAGTTGGCCAAAGTCATGGGCTGGCATGTGCTGAGTTTCAGTAACCACGTAGGGCTGGGCCCGGTGGAGAGCATCGGCAATGCCTCGGCCATAACTGTGGCATCACCCAATGGAGACTATGCTATTTCAGGTATTGTGTTGGAATGGAAAATCGGTATGAATTGAGATTCTTTGAGTGGTGGACAATCCGCCAGGCTTCAGAGGATTTCTGGCTTTATTGTGCATGGGTGGAGTATTGTGTGTGTGTGTATCTAACAGAGAACATGGCCCAAAGCAAACCATGGACCTTCTGTCTGAGGTTTGTTTAGCAGGCATTGGCGTGTCTTTCTCCCAGGCAGTTAGATAAGCCACCCAGTGGCTGCTTCTGTGTTATTTCACTCCCTTCTTTTGGAAGAGAGACAAGTCCGGCTTTGAACAACATGCAAATGAGCCCTGGGTGCATTATTATTTTTGTAGAATTGCCACACGGTGACACCCATATGCGCTCAGTGTGTGGGAAACATAGATAGCCATTACAGATCCATAATTAGTTCAGGAGAAAGATCGGGGTGTGTAGCCTTTCAGATGGGTTTGGAGCTTTGCAGTGCTGGGAAGAGGCAGTGGGCATTGCTTTCATGCAGCATCTGCAGGGACGCAGACTCTCACCCTTGGAACTATATGCATGCTGAGAAACTCAAGTTTTTTTGTTTTGTTTTTGCTCTTTTGCTGCTACAGTGTTAAGTGATGCACTGAGCAATCATCTTTGGTAATTCAGCAGTTGAGCTAATAAATGAGAATCAATATACAGTATTGCACACAACAGGAGTTTTAACCCCCTCCTGGCACGGGGGACTACTGTACTTGTTGAAAGCCCGCTGGTGTGCTGCTGAATGCCGATCCGATGCTTTCATGTTGACCTTGGGGCATATGTGCTTGTCTTCTTGCAGTGCGCAATGGTCCCGAGAGTGGCAGCAAGATTATGGTCCAGTTCCCACGGTGCCTGTGCAAAGATCTCCCTAAAAGCGACGTGCTGCAGGACAGCAAATGGAACTATCTTCGCGGCCCCTTCAAAGAAGTCCAGTGGAACAAAATGGAAGGGCGTAACTTTGTATACAAAATGGAGCTCCTCATGGCAGCTTTGACCCCCTGCTCGTAGCTTTAAAAAAAAAACATCAAGGATTTTTTGGTTCAGATCTGTCTAAAGGAAATTGTGGTTGGGGGAAAAAACCATCATGCAAGCTGAAAGGCCATTTGAAGTTATATTTCTGCACTCTTTTTCCACTCCTGATCATTCCATGAATTTCCCCCAGCAAGTTACATAATAGTTAAAACAATTCCTGCGGGTGTAGCAGTTTCTCCCAGTAATATCAAATGCCTTTCATTCTGATGGAATTCTTCCTACAAGCTAAGAATCTTGGATTATTAAAAATGCCATTTTTTCAGAAGTCTTCTTATACACTAGACATCAAATTTGTGCTTGTATTGAACTCGTGCAAGTTCCTAGATTGCTTGCTTATGTAAAATAGGACCCCCGTTTCAATGGGATCAGTATCTGCTGATTCACTTTTCCTCTGTCTGGAAAATGTTTAAAATATTAAAAAGGGTACCTTGGTTTTACAAGTATCTTGGATGACAAGTATTTGGCAAAGTGAGCAAAAATTTTAGTAAAGTTTTGCCTCGGTTTGTGAGCCTTGCTCTTGTTTACGAGCAAGGCTCAACTCTGTGCGGGTCCTGTGTTGCCTGAAACAAGCCTCTGGAGTTTGTTCCAGGCCATGTGGTAGGCCTGTGCGGGAGCCTCTGGAGATCACTGCGGGCATGGTGCTATCCAAAACGGGCCTCTGGGCCACGCGATGGACCTGTGCTGGGCTTCTCAGGCCTCTGCATGGACTGGAAGTGACTTCTGGTGGACCGAAAGTAAGTGACCTCTGGGGCTACCCTACTGTACTTCCTGCAGAAAAGGCCTGGATTAGAAAGGAAACTTCTGAATGCTATCAAGGGCAGACAAAATGTTTGTTGAGTTACTTTCCATAGTGGTATATTACCACAGTATCTCCAATCCACTGAAATGTACTAAAAATAGAAGGAACCCCTTTATGTTGTAAGGTCTTAGCAAATGTCTTAGCAAATGTGGCTGCTGCAGAGGGCGAGGAGGTTTTTGTAACCAGAAAAATGTCCTCTGACGGCATGGATATACAGTGGTATCTCTGATAACAAATTTAATTCGTTCTCAGAGGAAATTTGTTATCCCAAAAAATTGTTATCCGAAACGTGGTTTCCCATTGAAATGAATGGGAAACCGATTAATCCGTTTTGGAGGTCCAAAAAAAGCAAAAAAGCTGGGGTGGGGGGTCCAGACCTCTTAATAAAGTACATTTTAAAGGCTTTCAGTGCTGGAACACCCTCCAGAACATCCCCCTGCAGTGCAACACAAATATGGACAAGAGAAACCAGCAAGACTACCCCAGCCTGTTCCCACCCAAAGTGCAATGGGGAAAAATGCAAACAAACAAACATAAGCAGGAAGAAAAATCCAGCCCATTTTTGTCTGCAGAGCAATGAAAAAAAGACTGCAAACACGGAGAAATGAAACCAGCAAGACTACCCCAGCCTCTTCCACCCCAAAATGCAAAGAAAAACAGTGCAAAGATTAATAATAGCTAACTCCCTATCTTACCAAGTTCAAAAGGTCCAAATCCCTCAGCAAAACATGTCCAGAATGGCTCCAAAACACCATTAAAAAAGCTCTAACTCCTCCCACCCCTCCATAAACTCTGTATCCTGCAATGCATGCAGGGTACACATTTTTTGCAAGGCATTATGAAATATTTGTTATCCGAGGCAGCCCATAGGGAACATTTGCTATCCGAGGCAGCCCTATACCTGGACATTTCCATTTGTTATCCGAAAAATTTGTTATCTGAGGCATTCTTTATCCGAGGTATTGCTGTATAATCATGCCCTTAGAATCTTCCACGGGTGGGAGATTAGCTGAATTTATGCACTCCTGTCTTATCTCCCCCTCTCCCCATTGTATGGAACAAAGTAGCACTTTGGGGGGAAATGTCATTTTTTGTGTTTGGGGCTCAAAAGTAATAAGGGTGCAGCATCTTGACTCTTCTTAACTACACACACATCCCATGAAGGAAAAAGTGGTATCAAAATCCTTTTCCTGTTGGCTGCACAAGGAGCCTTGCCTATATAGACTGAGAATATGGGTGATGGTTCTGGCAGTTTTGCTTCCTGAGTGCCCGGTTCATCACTTCTGACAGCCACAAATGACAACGTTTTTATACACCACTGAGTTCTGGTCAAGTTTCCGAGTCCATCAACTTGTCTTATGCAGTTGTCACTCCCAGGAGATTGAACGGCAGGAAGTGAGAAGGAAAAGAAATGAGTACAAGTTGGATGTGGATTAAAATTTCAGAAACGCAAATTAAAATCTCCATTGAGCCGTGAGGTTGAGTCTGTTATGGGCATGGTGTTCTTTTACTGGTCTGAGATTGCCGCTGTCACTATTTTGAATATTGTAGGGAAGAGAGAAAACATGAAATAGTGTAAAAGTGTTCTGTATGGTATACCTGTGGGAGGGGGAGTTGGTTGCAAGGCCTCCCCATATGCAGATGCCAAGAACCATGAATATCCAAACCCTATATAGCAGTGATGGCGAACCTATGGCACGGGTGTCAAAGGTGGCACTCAGAGCCCTTTCTGTGGGCACCCGGCATCGCCCCTTCATAGCTACCGGTATACAGGTCAAATTATTATATTGGCACTTTGCAAAAAAATTCTGGTAATATACGTTGGATTTTTTTTTTTAGGGAGGTATTCAATCTTTTCAAGCATTGGATAACAGAAACCAGATACTGATCCTACAAATACAGCTGTCTACTTTATTTATTTTGTCCTGGTTTGGCGCTGAAAAATTAATGGGGGAACCTGACCTCTGTCATTCCCAATTCTTGTATCAAAAAACCAACTATCAGAAATTTTGATCTGTGGGGAAAAACAACCTACCACCATCTGCCTTTGTCTTTTTAATGTATTTTTAACTTTGATATGTTAATAAACAGTTGCAGCATTTTGAAACGATTCCATCTTCTACCTACATGCATTCATACATGCTGCTGGTGGTGCATCTTTAGCACATTTAAGTCCTCAGACACGTCATCTTGGCATTACCAGCACCAGGTCAGTTCCCTGAAGAAAGTACAGGCGAGACAACAGAAACTTGCTGTCCTAGAACATGTCCACTGTAAATGATGAGCCTGAAATGGCAGCATCTCAGGCTTCCACAGGTCACATTCGTGTCCATTTATCAGTTAAGAAAAGCTCTTCTTTCCTCTTCAGCGAAAGAAACAGGTCTGTGTTGAAATAGTCCTTAGCTAACAATCCATAACTTGCAGCTCAGTCTCTTCAGTGTCACTAGCTGTGAAAGGAGAATATTGTTGATTAAAATCAGCTCAATAGGAGATGTTCCAAATAAAACCACAGCTTGAGTCTTGTGGCACAGTGGTTCAAATGCATTACTGCAGTCAAGACTCCGCTCTGTGTTTGATCCCTGTGGTCGATTCAACATTGACTCAACTTCCCACCCTTCCAAGGCTGGCAAATTGAGTACCCTGACGGGGGAGGGCAATGAGTTGCCTATCTAATTAAAATGTAAACCACTCAGAGAGTGCTTTAAGCACTAGGGGGTTGTATCCCCGGCATCTCCACCAAGAGAAATGTAGCCTTTTGTATATACGTGTCAAACTTTGGGTGGTTATTCAGAGTCAACTGATGCTGTAATGGAAGCCTATCAAAATCACTAAACTGGAATTTTGGGGGTCCCACAAATAGGATCTCCTGTTTGCTGACGTTAACAGAGGAGCACATGACACACTCGCCTGCCCCCCCCCCCCGCCAAGTAAATGCCCTCCGTCAGCCATGTTGTTTTGCAGCCTGAGAGCCCTAACCCTACCAGCACTGGCTGCTCTTCAATCCCAGAGAGTGAAAAGGAAAGAATGACACAACAGCCAGCATGGGGTGCCTTTTCTGGCAACCCCAGATCTGATGCCTCCAGCAGCTGTTTCATTCTGCAGCGTGGGAGGGCCAGCCGCCTGAGACGCTGCAGAGCCAGGACGGTGGGGCCGGAGAGGAGGAACCCTCCGAGCCGTACCTTAAAGAAACAAGTAGGGCAAGTTTGCCCAGTGTCTCTGGGACAAGGTTGCTTCCCCGCACCACAAACCGGAGTTCTCAAATGCAGCAATGAAAGGTCTAAAGTCAATACCACCTTGTGTTTGTCTACTATTTCTTTATGTGCCTTAAACGGCCTAAAGAGACACACACTTTGCAAACAAGGAAGAGAACATGAAAGACAGTGAGAGAGAAAGAGATGCTCAGTGACTTCTAACTAGCTCTGTGCCCCTTTGATGTGTTGGGCAACCACCAGATCTCGGAACTGTTACTTTTTAAAATCTTTTAATGCCAAGAAGTGGCCATATGGGATGAAGAATCCAGGGAGTTTTAGACCAAGCCAGTGAAGGTTGTCATAGGAAGGATGACAGTGGCATGGATGCCCTGTGTCAGTCAGCCATCTTGCCTGGTCCTGGGACGTGTAGGATTCCAGAGCCTGGACTATTTTGCAGAGGCATGTGGGGAAAAACAACACAGATGGCACAGAAAGGTGGACGTGCTTCTACTTTACTTGGTCTTTTCCCAAAAGAAAGTCTATGACCCTCCTGGTAAATGTGAACTACAAGTGGAGGGGACAGTATTGCAGTTCGAGTCTGATAAACAAATAGTCAAGGCATATCTTATTACCTTGAGCGATTTCACATCTCCGAGGCTGGGTGAATTGCATCCAGGAGTGTTGAAAGAACTGGTTGAAGAACTCGCACAACCAATCATGGAGGATGGTTCAAGTGCCAGGTGATTGGAGAGAGCTAACGGTCCTATCTTCAAACAGAGCTACTAACCAGAAAGCCTGACAAGAGGCTGCAGCCTAAAAGTCTAGTCTCCAAATCAAGTGAGGTGGTACCAGTTTGCTTCTATTCAGCACTGGTTGGGCCTCATCTTGATCACCAAGTCCAATTCTGAACAACACACTTGAGGAAGGATACCGAAAAACTGCAACAAGATATGAGGAGGACACTAAGAATGGTTAGAGGACAAGAAATTGAGCCCTATAAGAAGGAATTGGGTATGTTGATCCCTTGCTGAAGGGAGCAAGGATAGCAGTCTTCAAATACTGTACCAGAAGGATTGTTTTACAGAGGAGAGGCAGGATCTGTTCTCCATCATCTCAGAGTGCAGGATAATGAGTGTAATAATGGGTTCAAGTTAGAGGAAAGTAGATTTTGGCCGAATATCAGGAAATATGTCCTGACCGTTAGAACTGTATGACTATGGGACCATTTGCCTCTGGAAGTGGTGTGTGCTCCGATGCTGGAGAGGGGAACCAGAGGGGAAGGGAATGTCAGTCTAGTGCAGGGGTGCCCAAACTTTTTGTAAGGAGGGCCAGATTTGGTGGCTGAGAATGTGTCAGGGGCCGGTTGCTCCCTGCCCCTGCCACCCCACTGCAAGCCCCACCCACTGACACCTTGTAACCCCACCCGCAGGAAGGAAGGCGGGGACCAAGGGAGGGAGGGAGGAAGGTGGAAACCAAGAGAGGAAGGAAGGAAGGTGGGGAACTAGGGAAGGAGGGAGGGAGGGAGGTGGGGACCAAAGGAAGCACAGGGAGCCGTGGCCACAGGTCGCCCCTTGGAAGAGGCGGTCTGTGCAACCTTGCACCCCCCAAGCTCCCCAGCGGTAGCGATGGCTCACCCGCCAGCCCACCCCAAAGCTCCTTGGCGGTGGCAGAGGCCCGCTGGCCTGCCCACACCCACACTTTCCCCTGCGGTGCCGGTGGCGGCAGACCGCCCGTCCGCCCGTCCTCCCAAGTTTCCCAGGGGTGTCAGTGTTGGCAGAAAATTTTTTAAAAATGGGGGGAGGGAGGGGCGGGCCAGCCAGCCGTGGGCCACTCAGAATGGCCTGATGGGCCAGATTGGGCCCCCAGACCGGACTTTGGGCAGGCCTGGTCTAGTGGACTTAAACTTTATATCCAATCAGTGGTGAAAACTAGTCTGGAATATTTTATTGCTAGTTTGAAAGTTGGCCCTGAAACTCCATCAATAAATCTTGATGTATTGCAACTACTGGTGTTGTTGCTTACAGAACAAGAAATGGAAGGAGCAGCTACCAATCTAGCAAAGGCCAGTTGGGCTTAGAACTTGTGACTCCAGTTTGGGTGGGTTGACAACTAATATGGAGGACCTGGAGTAGATCTACTGTGACCATGAATCAGAGTCACCTGTCTTCACTGGTCCAAGCACACAACTAGTTCAACAACTCCCACCATCCCACAGCCAAGATTGGTAACAAACCAAAATCATCACCATCATCATAAGAGAACAAAATAAAACAAGAACCAGAGACTCTATTCAGTGAAAAGCCAAGGCAACCGAATGTCCACATCCCGTGGATTCAGTAGGTCTGCTCTCATTGGTACCAAATGGATCCAGGCCTTGTTATATGGACGAATTCTTTCATTAATTTGTGTTGTTCCTTGGATTACCTTTGAGTTGACTCCTCTTCAACTGAACAAGGTGGACAGATTTATTGCATAACCACAGGAGGCAGACGAGAAGGGCAGACACAGCTGTGAGCAAGGCAAAGAAGACAGCGACGAAGTGCAAGTCTTCATAGAGGATCTCTAAGGAGGAGAGGAGACAAGTGACATGGTGACCATCGGTGGGTCGTTTGACGCTTAAGAGACTGCTGAAAAACAAAGGGTGGAAAATACTGCTCGAGCTTGTTTTATGCATACCATCCTGAGTTCTATCAACTTGCCCGTTTCTGAATTTAGCTATCATATCCCCCCCACGTCCCGACTTTTCCTAACTCTGCTTTCCATATGCTGTACAATGGTAGACACCCAACCTGGAGCAGTTATTTTTTCAGACCAAAACCATTGGCCATGGTTCCTGAAGAATTCTGAGACATGCAAACTGAAGAATACCTCTTCTAAGCCATGTTTTATATTGGACCAAGTGACCACATCTTTTGAAAGGGTAGCCATATTTGTTTGTTGTCTGTTGCAGCGAAACCGGCAACGGGTCTTAGGGCACCTTATAGACCAAAGCAGCCAACGGTGGGACCCTGACACGTCTGAAGGGGAGCACAGATTCACCATATTATAGCCTTGCTTACACATAGCCAAAGACTTTCCTTGTTGGACAGTGTGTCCTGGAAACTGAGAAGAACTCCTAAGAACCACTGGATATTCCAGTGGTTTAGGTATTTGGCATGGAGCCAGAAGTTGGAAGTTCGATTCCCCACTGTGCCTCCTCCAAAAGGGCTGGAGCCAATGATCCACAGGGTCCCAGTTCTACAGTTCTTCTGAGATAATAAAAGGGTCGTAGCCTAAAAACATAGCTGCCTAGATGCCCTAAGCACATCCGATCTCGCTTGATTTTGGAAGCTAAGCAGGGTCGGCCTTGGTTAGTACTTGGATGGGAGACCACCAGGAAATACCAGGTGCTGTAGGCGCCTGGAGTAGGAACTGGCAAGCCACTCCAGTATTCCTGCCAAGAAAACTCCATGGACATTGGAGTCACGAAGAGTCGGTCACGAGTCTGTAACGACACAACGCGCACACACACAGCCTAAAAACAAAAAGTTGAGACTGGCTGAATTAAGGCTTTAATTGCCATAACTTTTCATAGACTCTTCCATACTTTGAGATCTAAATAGGACAGTGTATAAAAGTTTATATCAAATACGTATCGGGAAGGGATTTTTATTTTTTATGTGGTTAACTTAAAAACTGAAGTATAGTAGATGGGGTGGGAAAAGATTCCATACCTGAAGAGATGATATAGAAAGAAATTGTCTCTAGTCAAAAGACTGTACCTCTTATTTCACACCATAGTAGCTTAGGAGCCTCGTGGTGCAGTGGTTAAACGGCTGTACTGAAGCTTTAATTGTGCTCACAACCTGGGTTCAATCCCAGGTAGCCGTCTCAAGGTTCACTCAGCCTTCCATCCTCCCAAGGTCAGTAAAATGAGTACCCAGCTTCCCAATGTGTAGCCTGCATAAATAAATTGTAAACAACCACCAAGAGCGCTTTAAGCGCTATGGGGTGGTCTATAAGCACTTTACTTTGGCTTTGTAGCTAGATGAGCAGTATAGAAATCCAATAAATAAATAAATACCATAAACATTCAATAAGATGGTGCCATAGATGGTGATCCCGAACTCATCCCGAACTGTGACTAAATAGTAACCGGAATCTCCCAGATCCACCTTCAGGAGTTGAAGCGAGCCGTTTTCGTAAACGTTCACTCGTTCTTCGTAACTGCTGGATATGTTGGTGTATGTCCCGGGCTTCCACTCTGCAACTTTTGTCGTGCCCTTGGATGATGTATGTTTCCACTCAATCACAGGGGCTCTCTCACAGTTGTACGCAACCGACAGCAAAACGTCCTGCCCAAGTGTAGCATTCACACTGGTTTGTGATACTCCTAATGAGGCTTCTCGCCCTTTGAATGAAAACAGAGAAAAAAGAGTTTACAAGAGGAGGGCCCTTTATTGGAAGGTCCCTTTAGTGAAGTCCAGATGTGTTGAAGGACATAGAAGGCGTGAATTCTCTATTTCACCCATAAAGAATTCACATCTGGGAAACTGACTGAGCAAGGACACAACTACCAGGTTATTTTGCTCTACTGTGGTGAAATTGACAGTTTTGAACTTCGCAGGACAATAATGACTTCTTTACTGCCATTCATAAATCGGCAAAAACATTTCATGCAAATCTGTGGTTCTCACCCTTGGATGTTCTTGGTCTGCAACTCCAGAAGTCTTTCTGGGAGTTGTAATCGGAGGACATTGGGGTTACCTAAGGGTGGGAACCAGTGTCTTAGGGCAGGCCTTTTTTTCTGGCAAGGAAATCCCTCTTTGTTAGTTATGCACCAGCAGCCCTCCTCACCTGAAGCAATTAGCATGTTTTTAATACAGAAAAAAAAACTCCGTGTGAAATGTAGGAGAGCAGAGAGCAGCTTGTAATCTATTGTGAAAAAATATTTTAATTGGGTTAATAAATAAGGTTAATTGTGCAAATCATTTTCACTACTTCCTGGCTCATGGTAACATGACAGACTGTGCAATCAGGGAATTACAGCAGAGAAGAGCGTGAAATTAGCAGGCTTGCCTCTGAAATTACAACAGCATTCTAGCAAATGAATATTTCCAAGAAAGGAGGAGGTAGCTCTCTGTGACCTTTGTCACCCCAAATGGCAAAGCACGCAAATTATGGGATAACAATGTGGTAGAAAAACCTGTTCAAGTATTCAGAAATTCAAAACATAGAGGACAGATATGAATTTGGGCAATTACTTTAAAAAGCAATTCCTTCTCATTATTTCACTTAACAAGTCATTCATTCTTCTTACTCCTTACAAAAAGAGAGAGTAACTGGCTCCATTACTCCGTGTGCTGCTTGTTACCTTTCACTTGCTTGTGTTACCTTAAAAATAGTAAGATTAAAAAGAAATGTTTAAACTTTGCTTCCAAAACTATTAGATCCAGGAAACAAAGATTTGGATGCATCTCTCACATTAATAGGATTACGTGGGTTCTTTATTAGTCCACCCAACTCCATATCACTGATTTCCCGAAGCAAAAGACAAAAAACATCACCCCCACCATTCTATAAAGAAGTTCATTTAGTTTATTATGTTTTTGCCCCCAAATGGATCCAGGGCAATCAAAATGAAGGGACGAAGCTCAGTGATAGAGCATCTGCATTGTGTATGTGGGTCCCAACTTTGGTCCCTAGAATTTCAGGTAATGGTAGGAAAGATTCTTAGCTACAGCTTTCAGATGCTGGAGGAGAAGTCCATCACAGGTTACAAACCATGATGGAGATGTGTAATCTCCAGGCTTAAAACCAGGGTACTTCAAGGGCCAGATGCAGGGGAGTGGTATCAGGAGACAGATATCTAGTCTCATGGGCTCCCAGACGCATCTGGTGGGGCCACTGTGAGATACAGGAAGCTGGACTAGATGGGCCTTTGGCCTGATCCAGCAGGGCTCTTCTTATGTTCTTATGTTCTTCCATTTAGAATTGACTCTTCTGGGGTAAATAATCACCACCATCATCACCACCACCACCACCATGTGTCATCAACAGGGGCGTGGCGTGGGGTGGGCAAGGAGGGCAGGGTGCCCCGGGTGCAGCAATTAGGGGGCACCAAATTGCCTATCGCCTCCCCGCCCGCTATCTCCAAGTCTGGCTGCAGGCAGGCAGGCAGGCATGCGAGAGCAGTGGCTGTCTTCATTGCCATGCGCGGGAAAGGTAAGGTGCACACACGCATGCCCCACGCACACCCCACGCCCACAGGATTGCTGGGTGGATGGGATGGAGTTGGGGAGGGCCGGAGGGGTGCAAAAAACAACTTTGGCCCCAGGCGCCCCAAAACCCTGCTACGCCACTGGCCATCAAGTCAATTCTGAATTATCGTGACCCTTGTTCAGAGTTTTCCAGGTATAGAATACTCAGAATCTGTTTATCACCCCCTTCTTCGGGGGGTGGGTGCCCTGGGACAGTGTAGCTTGTCCAAGTCCACACAAGCTGGTGGGGAATGAAACCCCCAGGCTCTGCCTCCAAACCCCTGAGCTGTACGGCCAACTCTTTCGTGGTAGAAGTTTTTAAATGGAAGCAGGGTGGCCATCTGCCCAAGTTGTGGGGATTGTGGCTTTCTGTAAGAGGATGGACAAGATGAGTTTGGAGGTCATCTCCAAGGAGGAGAAAAGATGACCTTGTTGATTCTTGGCCATTACTGGCCAATGTAGATCAATGGTCTGATCCTGTATAATGCAACAGCGTAGTTTTCTGTAAAGAGAATTGGATAGGGGCATAGAACTTCCATCATCCGGGGGGGGGGCACTAGGCAAATGGTCCAAAATAGATTCAGCACCTTGGAGAGCTCCCTTAAAGTTTGGACTAAAACCCAGCATGGATTCACTGTTTCTGTGAAACTGGGATCACCAGCCCTCCAATAAACTGCAAAGCTCAGAATGAAAGGCTCGGACATTGGTAGTGTTGCTCACCTCAAATCTCTCATCTAAAACAGAATCAAAGCAAAGCAAGATAGTTTTTCCAGTAGCAGCATACTATTCCCATTGTTATTTGGAAGCTTCGAAAGGAGGAGTGCAATGCCCTGCACACTCTGTGTGTGTGATAAATCTATAGCTGCTATCTGAAACTATTGATTTGCAGTCTACAGCAGAAATTTATAGCCCATTTAAGCATCAGAAGCAATCTCTGCTGAGCTTTTCCCAGCTGCACTACTGATCTATTGGCAAGCAAATGCAGCCACTCTGTAATTCCCTTCTCATCTTTCCCTGAAAATAGCAAGTTAGAGTTCAATTTGAAACAACTCTTAGCAGGGAAAAACAAAGGGCTGCCAAACCTCTGATGTTATTTGTCCAAGCATCGGATATACGTATAAGTGGTCCCTACTGAACCAGCCCACGCATTGGCATAAACACGTTTTGGCTTTCATATGGCATGGAGAAATTCAGGGTGAAAACAGATCTTTGTAAGTCTGAAGTTTGAATGGTTTGAATGGCCAGGCCAGCAGCTTTTGGGTCCCAGAGATTTCAGGAAGTAAACAACTGCAAAAGATGTGTATGCTGTGCCTGCATGCATGAGACAGAGTGGGCTATAAGGATGACCTACACTACCGCCTAAAAATCATGACACATATAAGCCAGAATCCTGCTATTATTCTCAACTCAAGTAGACCCACTGACTCAGTGGGATTTCGATAAATGCTGACTAACCATTCAGTAATGGATCCACTGCTTGGATGGGTCAGTGAGTTCAGTATCTGGCTACAGTAATTCTGCAAAGGGCCAGAATCAACATAACACCATGTAATTTGTTCTTGTTTTCCAGTTGGCCTCTCCCTTCTCCATCACTCTATGCCTTGACATGTATATCTCTTCCTGAGAGTATGGAGATCTCTGGTAGTGCTCCAAGACTTCCTGCAGCCTCCTAAAACCTGACAACCCCACCTAGAAGCCGCAGTGCTGCACCTGCACACAGGCAATCCATAGTGACCATGCTGGGTACTGTAAGATGCTAACACTGATGGTCCCAAGACTATCTGGCCTTAGGAAAGAAACAGAAGAAACTGGAACCTCCTGTGGGTGGAAGCCAACTGGGCCTCCTGCAGCCGTTACACCTCTGTTTCAGTTCATTTGCAGGTCAGGGGTTGTGACACATTCTGGAAGGTTTCAGAAGCAATTCTCGAAGATGCCACCACTATAGCCCTGCATGTCTGAATAGGGCTCAGTGGTTGTGGCGAAAGCGGGGGTGCCTATGTCATTTATGTCTCCTGAAATCAGTCCAAGTGTGAAGAACACCTTGTAAGCACAGTTCCCTGCAGATTGGAGGTCTACTCAGGCCCGGGTGCTCTGTAAACATTCTGCTGAACACACATACAAGTTCCACGCACAAAGGTTTAACTACCTTCCAGGCTGCAGAGGCGACTACGAAGCAGGGCTTAAAGCCATGCCCTCACACCCCATGGTTACAGCTCTGTCAACAGGCTCAGAAGAATGCCTGAGTAGAGTTTCTGTGTAATGCTTGGGTTATCCAAGACTTGGGTTATCAAAGACTGGAAATCATTGCCTTAAGCCAGTGGTTCTCCACCTGTGGGTCCCCAGATGTTCCTGGGCTGCAACTCCCAGAAATCCCAGCCAGCTCAGCTAGTGGTGAAGACTTCTGGGAGTTGTAGTCCAGGCACATCTGGGGACCCACAGGTTGAGATCTACTGCCTTAAGCAATCAGAAAATAAGTCAGCAAGTATCATTTTGCCTCTTTATAAATCTATAGTGAGGCCCTATCAATCTGGAGTACTGTGTCCAGTTCTGGTCACCATACCTCCAGAAGGATATTATGGAAATGGAAAACGTGCAGAGGAGAGCAACCAGAATTATTCAGGGACTGGAACTCTTCACTGCAGGGTTTGGCGCCTAAGAGATGCTGACCGAAGTTTATAAAATCATACACGGTGTGGACAAAGTAGATAAGGAACAACATTTTTCCCTATCGCGCAACACTAGAACTAGGGGTCATTCCATAAAACTTTTGGATGCTAGATCTTAAACAAATAAGAGAAAGTACTTTTTCCACCCAGAGGATCACTGGTCTCTGGAACTCCCTGCCAGAAGAAGTGGTGACAGCTGCCAGACTTGACAGCTTTAAAAAAGGATTAGACAAGCTCATGGAGAACAAGGGTATCCATGGCTATCGTTATGGATGCCTAAGGACAACCTCCAGGTTGGAGAGATAGGCAAGATAACTCACAATGCCATTTGCAGGGAATCGTAAGCAGATGAAGACAGAATGCTGGACTGGATGGGCTGTGGCCCGTTGTGGCAAGGCTGTTCTTATGTTCATTTTTAAACAGCTACTCACTAGGCATGTGAGCAGTTCCATCCTTCCATGGGGAAAATCTCTATGGTTCCATACCATAACACATGCAAAACACAGTTTTACTTAATTAATTTTAATCGTATGTCATCAAGCTGATTCCAAGAGCTTTCTAAGCACAAAGTACTCAGACAGATGTAGCTTACAATTCCTTTCTTTTGGGAGTGTTCTGGGACTATGTAGTTTTTCTAAGGCGACACAGTCTGGATCCTCTTCCAAGAGACACAGAGAAGAATGGAACTCCGAACAACTGGATTCACTTCCAGGTGTTCTAATTGACTTTTCTCTTCATTTAGAAACTGTGTGTGAATCAGAAGATAGCCTGGCCTCTTTTAAGGAAGTGTATTCAAGTGTATGATTCAAAGGTTCATTACAGATATTCCCACCCTACCCCACCCTGAAGTCATGCAGACTTTTGCAAGTTCAGTATAAAGGTTTGTATAACCTTTTATAGATATCGTGTATTACAAAACTTCAGTAAATAAATACCTCTGTCTCCCACATGGTATCATATGTGGCTCATGACCAGAGCAAGGGAGCACCTCTCAAAATCTTTTGGATTGAGGTACACAGACATGCATATGTTATGTACTGTATGTACATTTATGTACACACACAGAGTCCATAAGCTGTTCCTGCATAATGTATAAGCTGAATCACACAGGAGCAGAATAAAAGGAAACTAGACCCCACCCTGTGAATGCAAATAGGGATAAACGGACCTCTCCCTGCCACAAAATGTCTCTTATCTTCCTCGTTGGACTGCATTGTTGTCCCCCATCTTGGCTTTTAAGGAAAGAGCCAAATAGTCTGTAGTGTTGTTTCTGGAATAAGATGGAAGGTCTCTGTTCAAGATAACCTTTAAGAAATCTCTCAGTGATTTCAGTTGCAAAGGATTTAGGATTTGGAGGAGAAAACAAAGCAACAAATTATCGGAGTGACAATAAACCCCCAAGTAAGTGTTTATACTACCAGGTGCCCCTGTAAAGCATTAGATATATTAAGAGATCCATTGCATCCTGGCCATCACCTCTTCGAGTTGCTGCCATCAGGACGGAGATATAGAGTACTGAGGGCAAGAACAAACCATCTCAAAAATAGCTTCTTTTTTAGAGCAATATTGGCCTTAAATGGAAATTCTGGTCTTTGAAGTCAGCTTATTTTTTATGTTATATTTTATGTGTTGTACCTGTTTTTAAATCTATGTGGAATGTTTTATATGAGTTGAATATCGCAACCGTGAAATTTCGTTGTTCCTGCAAGGGGGCAATGACAGTAAATATTCCTATTCCTATTCCTATTAGAAAACAGGAAGCAGAGCCATTGGAGAATTGGGATGTGCATTATGCCACCATCTTCTTAGCTGGACCGCAAGTCTGTAAGGCCTTTCTTTTTATTCTTTATTTGCCCACAAAAAAAGTTGCACCAGTTTTTGTTGCACTTTGCAGCTACATTCTATTGCACTCTAGCATCAGGCTGCCTTCCTTTCCCCTTGCTAAGCTTAACCATCCTAAGGTTAAGGCTTAACCATCCTAAGGCACTCCAGATGTTTTGGGCCCCAAACAGAATTCCGAGTCTAGATTGCCAATGACAAAGGACTCTGGGAGTTGTGGTCCAAAACATCTGGAGTGCCTAAGGTTCGCCACCACTGGCTTAGAGGTTTCCCTGTCTACCCCTGTAGAATATTTGTTCACCATTAGCACCTATATGTTTTGGGGAAAGGATTAAGGCAGGGACCGAACCTCCCTCAAAACTACCAACAATGTTTTGTGCTGATCTAAATATGTTATGTGGCTGTGTTTTGGAAGGCCACATACCATCTGGACTGCCAATGAACCTGGCAGCACAGACACCAAAATGGGTTTGTTTTCACCGAGTATTGTTGCCATTTGGAACTCACTGCCACAAGATGTGGCCATCAGACTGGGATCAGATGGCTTGAAAGAGAAACAGATACTGTAGAAGGAAACACATGCAGACCGAAACAAATGGGACCCGGAACCAAATAATTACAGTGTATAGAGTACAAGCCAGCAATGTCTTCTCCCGGGCTACTCTCCATTCATATTGTTATGGCTCCCCCAGAGCTTACTGTGCTTTTTCCCCCTCCCACAATGACTGGTTCAGTCTCTTTTTTTCATCCCACCCCACCTCCTGAACTCCTTTGTACTTCTGCAATACCAACAGCAACTCAAACCCAAACACTGGAAACAGAAAGGGCAAAGATAACTCAACAGAAATGCCAGTTGCTATAATCTCAGAGGGTGATAAAACAGCAGGTAAATGAACCCTGCTAAATGTTCCCTCGCCCCACCCACCCCCTAAAGCAGTGATGGCGAACCTTTTTAGAGACCGAGTGCCCAAACTGCAATTCAAAACCCAGTAATTTTTTTTTGCAAAGTGCCATTACAGTAATTTAACCTGTATACAGGTGGCTATGAAGGGGTGATGTCGGGTGCCCACAGAAAGGGCTCCGAGTGCCACCTTTGGCACCCGTGCCATAGGTTTGCCATCACTGCCCTAAAGCATCTGCCTGCCAATTGCTGGGAACTGCACCATGCAACAGAAGAAGCTTCCAATTTGATCCCCACCAGCTGTTCTCTGAGTCAGGCAGAAATTCAACAGGAGCAAACTTCCACCTCCTGGCACAAGGAGAGACATCCTTGATGGAAATTCTAATTGCCGTGCCTTGAGCCGCAAGGTGCCGGAATGTTGTACCCAATGGATAAAGTAGGCATGAAAACTGTGGACCTGGAACAGGAGAGATACAAAGAGGGTAGCAGCAAACCCTGCAGGAAAGGCTGGAGAAGGAAGTCATATGGGGTGGAAAGAGGACGGCCTAGGCACTTACCCTGGAGAGCCCACCCTAACGCCAGCCAGAGGGTGGCAACCACTCCTAGTCGCCAATGTAGTCCACAGCCCTGCAGACGGGCAAGAGACCTCATCAGAAGAGAAGGTGGTGCTCATTGGAGTTCATTTAGCTAAGACTCCAGAGGCACAGGCTTGATTCCAGATGTGCGTAAGGCTCAGGTCTCTACCCCTTTCTCTCTTCCATGTGCTGTTCCTTCAGACCTCCCCCATCAGAATCAGCAGACTGTGTTGGCAGCTGGAGGCTCCATAGAACTGAGGCTCCCTCGTGCACATGTCTTTCCTTCCCTCTGCAAATTCACTCCACTGTGTGATGAAAAACATGCCTCCCTCAGTTCACGCCCTTAAAAAAAAACCCATCTGATATTGATTTTAGACACTGTGGGTTGAGTGAAGGAGATGCCCGAGGAGAGTGTAAATATTCATGCCAGCCAGGAAACAAGGCAGTCCGCCAGCTCTGCAGCATGACGTGGCCGCTGGCAACCCGATCCGTTCTGTTCTGGATTTGACACTGAAATAGGCTTCCTTCTGAGTAACAGCCCTGTACTTTCTCGGATGGGGGACCCGGCTTGAGAATGTGATTTGAGCAGCTGCAGTCATTTCAAAATGAACCTGAGAAATTATTAACCTAGGGCCAGGTGTTTCAGCTATATATCATGCCAATACTTGACTCATTCTACAAGGCCCAGATGGCCCTGCCCCTTCCCTATTATTGAAATGGTGCACTGGCACATACAGCAAGTGATCTGAATAAGGAGTGGAAGTAACAGGCAGATGAAAACCAGGTGTGTTTCCTCCATGATACTGCCTATTAGTCTAAGAGCCGGTCTTAATGCTTAATTCCTGCTTCTTTTTTCTGAGGCTATTTCCAGATTCTCCTCCCTCTTGGAGAGGTAGAGACTTGCAAGCATAGGAGCTAACGTGGATTCTATATCTAATAAGTTTAAGAGGCTTTTTTTTCTCCTGCACTGTTCCTAAGAGTTGCTTCACTAGAATGGGCAGAGTTCAGTGTGAGGGGAATTTTTCCGAAGGAGGGAGAGTGACCCCTGCACCCCGTGAAGCAGAGAGGGACTAGTGGCTGGAGAAGCAGAAAAGAAGGGAGAAAGACAGAGCTACATCCACCCTGGAGGCTGGGGAGAGAGCAATGTTGTGGAAACGGTTTAATGACTCTGTTAAGATTTTAGAGGAGGAGAAGAGAGAGGGGGGGTGGCAAAAACCCTGTTAGGGCAGAGAAAGGGGTTGAGGAAATGGCGGGAAGGCCCCACCAATCAGAGGTGGTGGAGGTGGGGTTTGGAGACTGTAAAAAGGGGAAACCACGTGACCTTCCCCCAGATTGGGAGTGGGTATGGATGGAGGACCCATGGGCTGGAAAGTGGGAGAGAATGATGATGCCTAAGAAGGAGGCCGAAAGTTATAAACGCAGAGTGCACAAGCAAGGTTGCTCTTACTGGGGAGAAAGGGAGGCTCAAGAGTACAATTGGAAGAGGAAGGAGATAAGACAGCAGTTGGCACTGGAGCAATGGCTGGCCAAGATCCGAGCAGAGGCGAAGGCCGGGAAACTGAACGTCTCAATGGACTTGACCCAGAGAGAAGACTATCCCTTTCGTTCCCGCCAACGGAGACGCCTTGGACCCAAAACCACCTCTGAGGTTGGGGTACAGGTGAGGGAACCATGTCTCTCCGCGAAGGAGGAGGGGACCAGTGGTGGAGCCAACTCTCCCCAGGTGGAGGTGGAGGACTTGATTACTCTATAAGAACTGCCAACTATGACTTTAAGAATAACCCATTTGTTACTGAAGTTAAAGATGTTGAAACTGTTGTAAGGAAAAGAACCTCTGTTGTAGTAGATGAACCAAATAAAAGTTCTGTTTATTCGTTCCAAGACATGCCTTCTTTGAAGCTGGAAGGGCAGGATGCCGGGGCAAAGAGTGAACCCTCACATTCAGCCTTGAGACCTCCCACATTCTTCCTTTGGCCCACCTGTAAACCTCCAGGAGTGGGGATTCACCTTCCAGAAAGGTTTCATTCCCCTCCCTAGTTAACCTTCCCCCCAAAAAAAAATTTCAAAAGGTAGCTGTGGACCTTTGTCTCTCTCTCTCTCTCTCTGCCCAGCCCTTTTCTTTCTTTCTTTTTCTTTTTTTTTTTTTTTGCATTTCTGGCAGTCTGAGGGCGTTGGGCTGCAAGCTCCGGACCTTAAAAATGTTTCCCCACCAGGTCCGGAGTTTGCAGACA
Organism: Phrynocephalus versicolor; assembly: GCA_023846285.1. NCBI lineage: Eukaryota > Metazoa > Chordata > Lepidosauria > Squamata > Agamidae > Phrynocephalus > Phrynocephalus versicolor. The sequence continues at coordinate 40,008,579 of JAHTLZ010000007.1, read as the reverse complement.
ATTAAGTGCGACCCCGCCCACCTAAGCACGTCCCAGCGCACTTTTCAGGTACCTGCTTTTGGGAGGTGAAAAATATTTGATGCGGAGAGTGCCTGAGCTCTCCTCGCTTCTTTTTGTTGTTTTTCTTTTGCCTCTGCCCCTTTAAGAGCAACCAGGAAGTAAGACCGGGGCTTCCACGCACGGGAGGTAAGGCTTTCTTCTTTTGTCCCTGTTTAAGGCTTTTTTTTCCTCCCTCCCCTCAGGCAGACAGAAGAAGGAAGTGCGGAGCGGGTGGGGACGGAGGAACAGCAACGGACCCTCAAGATCTCTGGTCCAAATTTAAGGGACCAGCGGATCTGAGGGGTCGTGTAAAAAGGCCCTGAGTGGCCCACAGGGAGCCATGAGAGGCAATAGTATGTACATTGCTTTTTCGTACGGCTGTTGTTTTCATTTATTATTGGTGCTGGTGTTGCTTCCATTGAGCCTTTTTACATGACCCCTAAACTCTGCCGCAAATGGCTCCCAGCTCTGGAGCTTAAAATTGTTTACCCACCAGCTCTGGAGTTTACTGAAAATTAAGTGCGACCACGCCCACCTAAGCGCGTCCCAGCACACTTTTCATGTACCTGCTCTCCAAGGGTGAAAAATCTTGATGCGGATGTGCCGGGCTCTCCTCGCTTCTTTTTGCTGTTGTTTTTTGCCTCCCGTCCCTTTAAGAGAAGGAATCACAATGACGGGGAGGCGTCCACCGGCACCGGAGGTAAGCCTCCATTCTTTTGTCCCTTTTTTTCTCCCTCCCCTCACGCAGCCAGCAGCCAGGAAGTGCGGAGGGGTGGGGACGCACGAAGAGCGAGAAACCCCTAAGATCTCTGGTCCAAATTTAAGTGACCAGCGGATCTTAGTGGTCGTTTAAAAGTGCCCATTGTTAAGCCTTGTCCAAAGAAGGATTATTCTCCCCAACCATTACACAGTCTCAGCACTTGCCTGCTGCATTCTTCAAGGATTGTTCTTCCCGAATAATCCTAATACAGTGGTACCTTGTATAAAGGAATTAATTTGTTCCAAATGAAATTATGTTAAGCAAATTTTCCTTTATACAAATTTCCCATAGGAATGCATTGAAAATGGAGTAAACCCTAATCGCGACCATTTTTATGTTGTACAGATTCTCCCCATAGTTGATTCTGTTAAGCAAGTTTCCCCTATCTCCGGAATTTTTTATGTTGTACAGAATTTATGTTATACGAGGGTTCACTGTACTAATGAGAGCTTGGTTTGGCAGTTCTCTGGCTTTTGGTGATTCTAAACGTTTAGCTTGCCTCTCCTAAGGCTTAATTAGCGTCAATAAAAGCTTTAAATTAAACTACAGGTTATCTTTTCTGAAAAATAAATTTGTCCCCCCCCACACACACCACTGTCCCACCTATTAGCAGTTCCTTAGCCTTGTTGATTGAGCTGCACTGAATCCCACCTGGTTTATCCAGCTTAAAGGGCTGCTTTTAGCTCTTGAAGCCCTGAATGGCTTACGTTACAACTCATTCCACAAGCAAATCTTTGGGATAGCTTGTGACTGGGAGAGGGGAATTCCTAACTGATGTCAGCATCTGAATGTCACAAGAGGAGCATCTCTTACCTCCAGGATTATGTATACAGTATTAAGGGCGTTTATACACGACCCCTAAGCTCCGCTGCAAATGGCTCCCAGCTCCGGAGCTTTAAAATGTTTCTCCACCAGCTCCGGAGCATACAGAAAATTAAGTGCGACCACGCCCCCATAAGCGCGACCCAGCGCACCTTTCAAGTACCTGCTCTTTGATGGTGAAAAATTCCTTTATGTGGATCTGCCCGGCTCTCCTCCCTTCTTTTTGTTGTTGCTTTTTGCCTCCCGCCCTTTTAAGAGGAACCAGGAAGTGACTGGAGGCTCAACTTCCACCCGCAGGGCACCGGGAGGTAAGCCGGTATTCTTTTGTTCCTTTTTTTCCTCCCTCCCCTCACGCAGACAGGAGAAGGAAGTGCGGAGGGGTGGGGACGCACAAACAGCAACAAACCCCCAAGATCTCTTGTCCGAATTTAAGGGACCAGCGGATCTTAGGGGTCGTGTGAAAAGGCCCTTGCTTTATTTGGTGACGGACTGGTCTTTAGGATGGAAGCACTGAATTCCTCTAAAGCCTGGTTTCGCTAATCTAGAAAGACTGCTTCATTCATTCTCTGCAATTTCAGGCTGTTTTCAATTATAAACTTTATATAGGATGTCTGCAGTATCTATTTTCTGAGCCAGGTTTACTAAAAAAAACCAAAAACAAACAAGAAACACAGCTTTGTATCTATCCAAAATTCAAGGTTTTGTTTTCTTTTGTATTTAAAGCTAAACAAGGTAGACCAAGCAGGGCTGTCCCACAGCATTTTGCTGCCTGAAGCAAAATAGCAAGTGGACTTTCCAAACACTAATCAAGCTGCTTTGTATTCAAAGGCATATTTAGCCTATGAAGCAAGGTGTTCCAGAAGCTTCTTTCCCCATACCTGGAAGCAAAAGTGCAGTAAGAAATAAAGATCCATTTCATGACAGCCCAAATCTGCTGCCTGAGGTGGTCACCTCACAGCATCTAATGGTACTACAAACCCTGCCATCTGGCTACTGAAGTGAGGCCCTTCTTAGTGGGTGTCTCTATCTGGTTATGGAATAAATTCCACAGGCAATGGTATGTCAAGCATCCCCTGGCATTGTATTTGAACATCCATTTCACTGTGAATGGCCAATGCTTTGTCTATATCTTAGAAAAAAATTCTAACATTCTTTCCCTGTATATGTTAAAGGCAAGGAGTGTCTCCAGAAAAAAATTAAGCAGTAACTTAATTTAGTACGGGCATAATTGATGACACCACCATTCCCCTTAAAACCCCTGTTTTTGGGGACAAGCACATACTATTGTATGTGTATTTTATTCTTCCACTGCATGTAACTCTTATCTCTAAGTCCGTAAACAATGATGTATGGCTAAAACACTGTACAGTGGTACCTTGTATAAAGGAATTAATTTGTTCCAAATTAAATTATGTTAAGCAAACGTTCCTTTATACAAATTCCCATAGGAATGCATTGAAAATGGAGTAATCCTGTTTTTATGTTGTATGGATTCTCCCCATAGGCGATTATGTTAAACAAATTTCCCCTATCTCCAGAATTACTTATGTTGTATAAATTTTATGTTATACAAGGGTCCATTGTACTGTAGAAATGCATCCACATAGAAACCTTTTAAAGATGGAGATAGAACACCTGAGTCACTTAAAAGTACAGTGATCCCCTGCCTATCATGGGGGTTAGGGACATGACTTGACCCACAATAATTGAAAATCCGTGACATGCAGATGCAGGTTGAATCAGGCCGGGGAGGGAAGCCTAGCTGGGGGCTCTTGTACTTACCCCCAGCCTGGCCCTATCCCGAACAGGCCTGTGAGAGCCTTCTCAAGCCTTCTGGAGGCCCCAAAAGGGTCTTCCTGTGAACCAGAAGTGACTTTCAGTAAACCGGAAATCATTTCTGAGGCCTCTGACAGGCCTAGAAAGGCTCTCGGAGGCCTCAGAATCAGAAATGATTTTCAGCAATCCAGAAGGCCTGTTCGGGGCAGCTCCAGTCCTGGGGTAAGTATGGGAGGCTTGAAACAGGACTTTTCCCCCTTACCCTAGGGCAGTGATGGCAAACCTTTTAGAGACCGAGTGCCCAAACTGCAATTCAAAACCCACTAATTTTTTTGCAAAGTGCCAATACAGCAATTTAACCTGAATACAGGTGGCTATGAAGGGGCGATGTTGGGTCCCCACATAAAGGGCTCCGAGTGCCACCTTTGGCACCTGTGCCATAGGTTCACCATCACTGCCCTAGGGGGCCTTTTTTCATATACTGTGGCCCTGCAATATAGCGGGACCGCTGTATATGAACCGCAAAAAGGCAGGGGACCACTGTACCATGTTTGAATATATGGTTTCCCTAGATGTTTTTTGTTGTTCATGCATTTCATTCTTCATTGGGTATAGATAGTGATACAAAATGTTATCTGAATAAAGAACAATCAGGGCTTATCTGAGTATTGGTGTAACAGTACACTTTACTATCTACTGCTCTACCACTTAATTGTTGTAGCTTTTTTAGAGAGAGAAAGTAATATTATTATTATTCTAGTGCCAGTGCAAGTCAATGAAAGAGAAGAGGCAAGGAGGTTTACTTACACACTGTCTCACAGTTATAACTGGATCTATGGGCCTGTCCGCACTGTGAGATTTGATACCATTCAGCCAATGCTTAAAAGGTCTTTTTCCTCTTTGCAAACTAGCTTAACTATTGGTACCCATTGTGAAGGTAGAACAAAGAGCTGTTTTGCATCTCAGTGAATCATCTCAAAAAGCATTCATGCCCTAACCCTGTGCCAGAAAGATATGGGTCAGCTCTTAAAGACGAAATATGAATCATTCAGTATCAAAATGATCAGTGAAATTTCAAAATGATCAGTGAGGAACCAGGACAAAGAGCAGGATAAATGCTCCTCCTGTCACACCCTCAGGGAAAGTTCTTCCGACACCCTTGAACACCATTGTTGTACATTTGGGGCTGTGGCTCTGAAGTGCCATCTTCTGGAAAGGATACTAAACTGAAACAATAAGCTTCATCCTGAAAGACCCTTCAGGTTTTCCTTTGGTTTACAGTTCTGGGTCAGACAGAAGTCTCTGGGAAATTCAAAAACAGGACGTGAAGGTGACAGCCATTTCTTGTTGCTTGTCCCATTTTTTAAAATTCCATTTTCTGTTCATGTGTATTTTACCATGTGTATTTTACATGAATCTATGGGGAAAGAGGAACACATTTCTGGGAAACAAATCCATTCTTCAGGAACTATGGAGATCATAAAACAACATTTGAAAGAAACAACCAGCCTAGCGGTCTCGGTTTTAAAATATAAATACTGCATGGACAATCCTAATTCTCTGGAGTCTGTAAAATGAAGATGCAAAATCGATCCGCTGATTTAAGAAAAACAACATTGATTCAAGCTTTGCATATTAAATCTTTATTGGGATCTATCTTGAACTATCAGGGTTGGTTTTCTTTTGGTCTCTATCCTGTGGTGTCTTTAGAGAGAGAGAGAGAGAGAGAGAGAGAGATGTGAAATCATGAATAATGGAACAAAAGGCGCATTTACAAATGCAGCATCCGTCTAAGAGGAGCCAAATGTTTTTTCCTTCTCCTCTGCCATATGCTACATTAGGGCTTCAAAATGTTCCACATAAAATTGTAAGTGACATTTCTTCTAATTTTCATCCTAAGTCCACAGGGGTCTTTTCTATGTGCATGTGTGTAAACCACCACCCCCTTGTGGGTTCTATCGTGATCGTAACAAAAATGGTCTTGACTGGTACATGGGGGTAGGGAAGCCCTACATAGAGGGGGCAGAGGTGTGCAGCGAAGGTACACCTTATGAAGAACCTTGGTTGTGAGCAATCCCATTGGCTTTCTTGGCTGCCACATCACACTGCTGACTCATGTTCAATTTGTGGTCCACCCAGACTCCCAGATCCCTTTCACAGGTACTATTTTCCAGCCAGGTGTCTCCTATCCTATATCTGTGCAATTCATTCTTTTTACCTAGATGCAACACCCTACATTTCCCTCTGTTGAAATCTATTCCATTAGCCTTGGCCCAGGACTCTAATCTGTCAAGGTCCATAGTACCATACTTTCCTTTGTGCTCTGTTGAATTAAATTTTGTTTGGAGTAAAGATTCCCTGGATGCTCTGTTAGTCTGGCACACTATTTATCATCCATGCCAAGACATCCTTCTGGAATCTGGGCTCCATTTCAATGGAATAATATGTTTTAATTTAGGGGAAAGGTCTTCCTTCCATTTCTTTTAGCTGCTCCTCTATACCCTTTTGGCACTAACATTTCTGCAGAATTACTGAAAGTGTCCGATACAAGGACACCAGAAAAATGTAACTAAAGCCATGACAACTTTGACGAAAAGGTAGCAAATGCTGAAGGATTGTGTAGAAATTAGACCCTTGTAGACACAGATAAATATCAGCAAACCGTGCATTTTGAACATAAAAGGCCAATGTCCATGAGAATGTGCACAAAATTGGCATGTTGGACTATTTTGTGACTTCTTTCACCATTGCTGGTTTGTGTGCCATATCATTTAACTTGTTTCCTTTATTCTTTTTCAGCATATCATCTTCAGTTTCTAAGCACATCATCTTCATCACATTTAAGGGCTATGTCTCTCTCTCTCTCTCTCTCTCTCTCTCTCTCTCTCTGTGTGTGTGTGTGTGTGTGTGTGTTGTGTCATTACAGTCATGACCGACTCTTTGTGACCCCACATCCATGGAGTTTTCTTGGCAGGAATACTGGAGTGGCTTGCCAGTTCCTACTCCAGGCACCTACAGCACCTGGTATTCCCTGGTGGTCTCCCATCCAAGTACTAACCAGGGCCGACCCTGCTTAGCTTCCGAAATAGTCGGGATTGGATGTGCTTAGGGCATCTAGGCAGTAAGGGCTATGTCTACCATGAGGTAAAGAGAGGCATTCGCTTGAGGCAGCAAATTTTAGCTGTCATTATAGAATAGGAAACATGAGGTGCCTGTTTATTTTTAAACTGTGAGCAATCGCAAAAAGGGCTTATTATGTGATCTTCTACTCTGCTTCATTTGCCCAACAGCTTGGCTTGCTTTGGACAATATTTGCACCTTGACTTGAGGAGAAGGGGCATAATTTGCATCTTTATTTCAACCAATAATATGCCTTGGCCCAACCCACTAATTTTTAAGACTGCAAGTCTGCAGGTGGTGGTCTGTTCATTTGAGTGCTTTCATAAATTACTAATGAGAAACAGGATTTTTTAATTTAAAAAATGCTGAAATTTTACCTCATGGGTTCTCCTATTTAGAGATCTTGCTGCTTCGGTATACAGTACTCATCTAAATAGCGGGAGAAAAATGTTTTGCTACCTGCATTTTTCTTTTGCTAGAGGGAAAATATTCAATATTCAATCTTCTTTGGCTTTCAATCTTCTTTGGCTACTCTGCATGCTTCATATTCACCATGTGCTGTCTTTTGAGGAGGGAAGCTTAGGCTTTCATGTTTTAGGAAAGTTTGAAGAACGTTGCAGGGTTTCACCTCCTAAATTGCTCTTGATCCCCCTCTTTTGGCTCATTTTCTCTTGCCGTTCAGCCGATAGAATGAGAAGTCATGAGATTTACAATTATCTCCTTCGTGTGTTCTTTCCAGTTGCTGTAAAAAGACCAACTGAAAAATTCCGATTTCTGTCTCCTTGCCCTGGGTTTTCCATTCATCTTTTTGTAGGTTTGGTTTTTTTTTTAGGAAGCCCATATTCCAGTGGCTAAAGCCCTAATTTAAAATAAAACCCAATCTATCAAACCCTTTAGGTTCAAAACCATTTTAGAAGTATAACACTAGCAGATTTTTGACAATTAAATCAGGAAACATTTGTGGTCATCCTCGTCGTCGTCGTCGTCTCCCCCCCCCCCCCCCGCAGAAGAACCGCATGTAACAAGGTGGCTTACAACTAATGACTGACCCACTGAACTGAGAAGACATGTGAAAAATGCAAGGGAAATAACAAAGACCTTAGAATCATAGGATCATTGTAGGGTTGGAAGGGACCTTGGAGGTCTTCTAGTCTAATCCTCTGCCAAAGGCAGGAGACCTCATACCATCCTGGACAGATGGTTGTCCAATCTTTTCTTGAAAACCTCCAGAGATGGGGCACCCTTAACATCTGGTGGCAAGCTGTTCCACTGTTTAATGGCTCTCACCATCAGGAAATTTCTCCTTATTTCCAGGTTGTCTCTCCCTCTGATGAGTTTCCACCTATTGGTGGAAACCCTCTTCTCTTCTGCTATTGGAAGATTGCTATCATATCTCCCCTCACTGTTCTCCTGGTCAGGCCAAACATGCCTGCCTAGTTCTTTTAGTTGTTCTTCATACAGTGTAGCCTCCGGGGGCATGGTGGTTCAGTAGACTAGAGTGCTGGAAACTGACGGCTGCAGAATCGGCAGCTCGGCAGCTTGAACCCCAGTTGCCACGCAGCGGAGTGATCTCCTGCTGTTAACCCCAGCTCCTGCCAACCTAGCAGTTTGAAAGCATGTAAATGCAAGTACTGTAGATAAATAGGTACCGCCAAGAAAGCACAAAGGTGAACAGTGTTCCGTGCAGCCATGCCGGCCACATGGCCACAGACTTGCACAACACTGGCTCTTTGGCTTGAAAACGGAGATGAGCATCACCCCTAGAGTTGGACATGACTAGCACCCATGTGTACGGGAAACCTTTTCCTTTACCTTTTAACCATTATCATCTTAGTTGCTCTTCTCTGCACTTTTTTCTAGGGCCTCTGTGTCTTGTTTGTATTGTGGTGAACAGAACTACACACAGTACTGTATTCCAAATGTGACTTCACTAGGGCACATTTGGACTACAGTGTCTGTGTTTAGAGAGGACAGAGTTCTTCTAGGAACTCTATCCCTAAACACAGACATAGATGGACTTCAGACAAAATAGTTATTCCGGTAATTAAAAATTGAATTACAAAGAACAAAACAAACAGGAAAACCATGAAGCCAAAAGAACCATGTCTTCTAGTTTAATAAATGTCACTTGTAGAAAGTACAGCCTTTGTTGGCATGAGATGACAGGGGATCCAAATGAAAAAACATGTAACAGTGGTGCCTTGTATAAAGGAATTAATTCATTCCAAATGAAATTCTGTTAAGCAAATTTCCTTTGTACAAATTTCCCGTAGGAATGGATTGAAAACGGAGTAATCCCTAATCGCGACCATTTTTATGTTGTCTGGATTCGCCCCATAGGCAATTCTGTTAAGCAAAATTCCCCTATCTCTGGAATTTTTTATGTTGTACAGATTTTATGTTATACAAACCATTTGTTATACAAGGGTCCACTGTATTTCCAGGACAGCCTATCTGGACTACTGCATTTAGGCCACACCCCATTTCTCTAGGCCACACCTCCATTAAGCCAGCCACATTAGGCTACACCTCCATTAAACCAGCCAGTTTAGGCCACACCTCCATTAAGCCATCCATATTACGAACTGCTAATGTTATTTACTCTGACCTAATACAGTTTGAGAAAAGAGAGTCATTAAATTGTGGGGTAAAGGTCATGCTGGTCAGGTGATTCTTGGATCTGTAATCTGAAAAATGTCATTGCGCACACAATTGTTTCGCATTACGCCAGAGGTCCATTGTAGCATCTTTGTCCCCATGACACCCAAAGCAAAGTGGTCTGCTTGTAGTCTCCAAGTAGTCTCTGGGTGGTTTATAGTTTTTAATTACAGTATGCAGGCTACACATTGGCTCCCCCCCCCCCAGCAAGCTGGGTACTCATTTTACCGACCTCGGAGGGATGGAAGGCTGAGTCAACCTTGAGCCTGCTACCTGGGATTGAACCCCAGGTTGTGAGCACATTTTACCTGCAGTACAGGCATTTAACCACTGCACCACGGGGCTCTTTCAAGGCAGCCTTCAGCATCTTTAGTTGCCACAGAGTGCAACAGGTCGTATGACCATGGATGCCTTTTATTTTCTCCTGACAAGGAAGGGCTAGAAAAGTCTTTCCCAGTAAAAGCAGGATTTTTGGCTACAGAATAATACATTGAGTGGCTACTAGATAGTTATTTCTGGTTGTCTGTGGCTCAACTCTGTATGTAGACTTATATTCTAGTCATGAGGGTCACTGGAGAGTTTGGATGTGTGACATTCTCTAATGGACTATAACATCCAGATTCCCCCATCCAGTATGGCCAGCATATCATTATCTTGCTTTTATGGGAAACAAAGAAAACTTGCCAGGGTAATGAGAAATCTTGGTGAGGAATCTCAGGACAAGAAACCTGGGGAATTGGCAGAGAATGAGATTTTTTTTCATGTACAAGTACTCTTCAGATCCTTAATAACAGCAATAACAGTATGTTTTAATATTTACAGGTTGAACACAATACAGATGAGTGTCCAGATAAGCAACAAGAAAAATTTACAAGAGCACAACTCTAAAACCAGGTAAATGCTAACCAGTCGGCTATACAGTACAGTACATATAGCAACACTTACTTTGTACATTTTAGACATTCAAAATATCATTTGCTCCTTCAGGGTTAGGAAACAGTCTAGCATTTCACTATAGGCAGCATTTCACATTCTAGAAGATCTGGAGTGTGTC
>JAHTLZ010000007.1:39982062-39997105 GCA_023846285.1 Phrynocephalus versicolor | reverse complement strand
TTATTTATTTATTTATTTATTTATTTATTTATTTATTTATTTATTTATTTATTTATTTATATAGCTTGTATGCCGCCCACTACCCAAAGGTCTCTGGGCAGCCCACAATCAAAGTAAACAATTCAGACAATTAGAACATCAAATTGCAATAAAATTAAAACAATAAAACATTTAAATACAATAAATACAATAGATTAAAATACTACACTAAAATCGCCATCAGGACCCACAATAATCAGTTAAAAGACTTCTGGAACAGGAATGTTTTTACCTGGCGCCGGAATGTCATCAATGTTGGCACCAGGCAGGTCTCTCTTGGGAGGGCATTCCATAATCTGGGGGCAGCTGCTGAAAAGGCCCTGTTCCTACAAGCCATCCCTTTCACCTCCTTGAGGACTTGGGACTTCTCCTAAGTCTGAGAATCCCCCAATCAGCATGTGTGTTGGCTGTGCTGATAGGGGAATGTGGGAGTTCAGTTGTAATCCAAAGTAACTTTTTCAAGCTGTCTCCCAAACTATGCAGACTTCTGACATCTCCAGTCAAATAGTCAAAGGTATCTGTAGAGAACTACGTTTTACTTACTTCTTTACTTTTTGCCTCCCAGAGTTACTGTGGCCTCCCCCCAACACACACACACACACACACACACACACACACACACACCATTTAGGTCTGGGATTATATTTCTTTCTAGAGTTCTCCTTTTGCTAGAAATACACAGGGATGCCTGCCAGTTTTGTTCCAATTTGTTTCTGCTAAAGATTTACCCATTTCTTCATCTTCAGGATTGACGCAGCTTGAGATTTAATACAACTTAATTTGAGCACAATTGACGCAGACAGATTTGATGATCTAGGAATACAGCAGGGATGTATAATCCTTGAGAAACTGTGAGCTGGATACCTTGTTTGTCCAAGAACGTTAGTGCTGAATTAGGGTCGCCACCCCATTTTTCTGGAAGCCTCCTCAACTCTATTTTACTTATCTGGCAACGGGACAACATGGTCCTCTGTATATTTGGGAAGATCTGCACATATTTTAGCTGGAGAGAGTTGTGTTTCACTTCCTTTTTGAGGAATTAACCAATCATAGGCCCCAGAATACTGCCTGTCATTGGATAATGTGTAATCTTAGTCCCCAGCAGAAACAGATATTCCTCAAGGATGGAACCCATGGGAGTATCAACACTTCCATCTCTTACTTATTGGGATGTACTTTTGCTGCACCTGGTGCTGTAGATATACTCAAGTGCCTTCCTGCTTTTGAAAATCCAAAATAAAGGTAGATTCCTTACCTAAAATCGGGTATCTAGAACTGACCATCCAAATATAAAATTAGGAAGATTTCTATCCCCACATTTTACATGTTGACTGCAGTGTTTCATCAGTTCTTTGCAGGCACTGATCAACTAAATAAACTTGGGCTGGACTAAGAAATTCCTTCTGTTATTCAGACAGCATCTTTTTTCCAAAATGTGTGCACATATTACATTAATTTTAAGCCATATCTTTGAGCTGAACATGGGTATTGTAACTTAGTAGTAAGCAGCAAGTAGATCAAGACCACCTACAAAAATCCTCTGGTAAATTTGTGTGGAATTTGTCATAGGGCACCAAAGGATTTTGCTCATCAGCTCTTAATGGCAACAAGGTTCTTCCCTCCCTCCACTTCTAAATAAGACTATAACAACTGAAGAAAAACTTGGTGTGAAAACCAGAAGCAGTGTTTGTTTTGTAGAAAGGTGAGCTTACCTCTTAGTTCTGATGATGCAAAAAAAAAATTTTTTATCTGAATGTGCACTCAAAGGCACCTTTACACTTTAATTTTTAAAATATGTGATCCTCTGCCTTTGCTCACTGTTTTCCTCATGGCTTCTTTTGATGGGTCTTGTTTTCAAAGGAGATCATGGAAGCCTAAAGTATTCCTTCCTATTCCTGTTCTGGATAGATTCTTACTCTATGTGTCAAGTCAAAAAAATCAGATTTATTTCTCTTATTTCCTCTCTCCCAAGTTCTCCTATTATCACTGAAGAGGATGCTGGTGGACCTCCTATTAGTGGATCTGTCCAAGGTCCTGAATACATCTGAGGGATAGCAGTCTATGCATTGGATAGCTCTTACAAAGCTTTGACTACAAAGGATAGCAGATTTACTGCCCCCTGACATCAGAGTCACCACTGTGTGGTTAGCACAATTCTTAGCTGGCTTCTAAAAGAACTAAGTCCAAATCAGAATGGGAAACTGTGGTTCCCACTTGTAGTTTGGAGACCAAGTTGGTGTGCTCCCTAAGCCGCTCCTCGTAAGACATTTCTTCCAGACCCTCAATCATCTTGGGTCGCCCTCATCTGGACCCATTCAAGATTGTCATCATCCTTTTTAAATTGAGGTGCACAAAACTGGACACAGTACTCCAGGTGGGGTCTGATCAGAGCAGGATAGAGTGGTACTATAACTTCCCTTGATCTAGACACTATGGTTCTGTTGATGCAAGCAAGAATCCCATTGGCTTTCTTGGTCACCTCATCACATTGCTGACTCATAGATAGATTCTTACTCTATGTGTTCAATTTGTGGTCCACCAAGACTCCAACTGGATTCTTTTGCTTGCTCTTCTTTTGAGCAGTCTCAGAGTCCTGCTGGCTGAGAAATGGGTGAACACAAGATTTGCGGAGAACTTGAGGGGCGTTTCAAGCTCTTCCTTTGCTACTGTTGAATCTATTCTGCACGTATGTCAGAGATGCGGGAGAGAGCCTCCATCATACTCACGCCAAAGTGTCGTTCCGAAAAGGATAGACGTATATTTCATCACCAATATCACACAGAGGACCACTAATTAACCCCAAGGATGAGATCGTCACACAGTACACTCCACCAGCAGTGCCAAGGGCAGCAAAAACCACAGAGAGCACCATCTGAAAGACACACACACACATATATATATACAAATACTGTGCATTATAGCTTCCAAAATTCTATGGGTTACTTGATCTAAGCTTGAGTGAACTGTGGCCCAGTTCTTCAGATGCAACCCAGTTTATAGAGTGTTGCTTACCCCACATTTTTTGGAACAACGTCCTGCTCCACCTGCACCCACCATCATAAATGCTGGCAAGAAAACCTGTGAACAAAGCACATGTTAAAGGATTATTGCAAAGGCAGCCATTTTACAGGCTCGCAAAAATATACGGTGAGGTCTGTTATGCATTATTGAGTAGGAACTGACTTAGGTAAACATAAATGTTCCCCCCGCACATGCGTGCTAGTCGTGTCCCACTCTAGGGGTGGTACTCATCTCCGTATTCAAGCCAAAGAGCCAGTGTTGTGCAAGTCCGTGGCCACGTGGCCGGCATGGCTGCACAGAAACACAGTTTTACCTTCCTGCTTTTTATGGTGGATCTGATTTAAAGGTAAAGGTTCGCCCCACACATGGGTGCTAGTCGTGTCTGACTCTAGGGGGTGGTGCTCGTCTCCATATTCAAGCCACGCTGTATGGCACCCGGGATTCGAACCGCCGAGCTGCCGACTTTGCAGCTGACTGTTTAGGTGCCTTAGTCCGCTGAGCCACCACGCCCCAGGAACTGACTTACGGCATCCCTAATAAGGCTTTCAAGGTAAGTGATATATATATATAAGGGGTTGCCTTACCCTCATAGGTTTCCATGGGAAATGCAAGCCCATGTCTCCCAAGTCCTAATATTTAACTCTATCTATGACACCATACTGGGTATCTACCAAAGGGCTACAAGGTGTTTAATGTTGAGGACACCTAAGTATTGTTAAAGTAGAGGGATATTAGGTTAAAGGCAGAGAAAGCTAGCCCAAGCTATTTGGCCACCTGAGGCTAAGGAAAAGATGGCACTCCTTCCATTTAATTTTTCAGAAGCCATCTTGGCTGGTAGTTGAGCGTCAACACTGGCAATGGGACAGGTTGAGTTCTCCATTATAGTTGGAGGCAGAAAGCTAATTTTAAGGGTGTAGGACAGGCAGTATGGTGCAAAGAAGGAATCCCAACAGGGAAGGACAGTTAAAAGACTGCTTTCCACTTTCCACTTCTGCCCTCCTCCAAATTTTGCTGCATTTGGCTTTTTCGCTCTCACTGGGTCTGCTGCAAGACTATGGGGACGGCAACAGATCAGCAGACAGCTTCCTCCTATTGCTTGTACAATTGCTGTTATACAGTTATTCGAGAGTTGAGTCATGGCAACTGGACTATTTTTCTTATGGAATTGAAACATTCAAATATGATGATGTAAATATATTAGAAAGAAAAGACAGATGGATAAAGATAGGCGTCAAGGAAATCATTCATGTGTGTAAAAAAATCCCTCTCTCAACAGGGGTGGGGGACTTAGGCACAATCTGTCTCCAATTTATCATGCTGCCCTTTCATTAATTCCCAGACATGTCAGAACCACTTCATACCCCCACTGTTACTTAATGGGAGTTGGGAAGGGCTGCAGAAGTGTGACTTTCACACACCCCAGGCCATTGTCCATCTAAGAGCCTATTCATACCAGGGTAGGGTGAAACTATAGATGGACTATAAATTAGAAGCCTCCCACCAATCTTCCTCCAACTGAAGAAGCTACTTGGATGAGCAGTGAAATGTTTTGATCCCACCAGAATAGAAGTCCAGTTGCCATGACTCAAAGCAAATATATAACGCCCCATACCACTTCAAGTAGTCTCTGGGCAGTTTTACAGTTTAATTACAGTATGCAGGGTACACATTGCCCCCCCCCCCCAGCAAGCTGGGTACTCATTTTACCGACCTCAGAAGGATGGAAGGCTGAGCCAACCATGAACCTGTGACCTGGGATTGACCCCAGGTCATAAGTACAGTTTTACCTGCAGTACAGGCATTTAACCACTCTACACAAAAGTATTGCACAGTTATGAGACACCACATGATTCTTATCAGACTGAGATTAATGCCTCAGGTGACAAAAACTGGGAAGCCACAGCGGCAAGCCCACCCCACCTCCATTCTCTGTTCTGAATGACGGAGTTGGCTAGATTAACCTGTCAGTAATATTTGTTCCTTATTTGATTTTATATATCACCTCTTTAGTAAACATAGTACTCTGGGTGTAGTTAAATCTTACTTCACTACTGGCCTTGGGGGAAGCTTCCTCCTCCACACATGAGAGCAACAGGCTTACTGAGAGTTTAGGACCTCAGTACTAATTGGAGTGGCCCTCTCAGAAAACATTTTGCCTCCTTTTCTCAATCCTCACTGCTAAAAGTGACTACGCTGAGGGAGACCAAAACAAGGAATCAGGCCTCCTCAGGGGAGGCCCCCAGTCTTTGGAACGAGCTGCTTGAAATATGCCAGGCTCCTTCCCTCCTGAAATTATTGAAGTCAGGATGATATAAAACTTCCTTTAATACCTTGTCCTTGGATGCTGTTAACACTAGTTTTTAATGTTTCTTTCTTCTGCTTTCCTTTTCTTCATATGTTGATTGTTTTCTAACTCAGGTTTGTGACTGTATAATAAATAAATAAAGTTTTATTGGGCATGTGGGGTTCTGAGTTTTTGTGGGGGGGAGAGAGGGATGATCTTTTATAGTTTAAAAATAGAAAACTATCATTCAATGTAAGGGGGACAATCTGACCTATTATTTTACATCCCCTATTCCAGCTGCATCCTTTATTTCATTTCATCTTCCAAAAATGAGAAATGGAGACCTGAAAGCCTTCAAAAACATCAAGAATGCCCTTGATTAATAGCTTGGTGATATAAGCCATTTTTCTATATTTTATTAAGATTTTCTGGACGTAGGGGCTGAAATCCTGTTTGCACAACTGCACTGATGTCATCACCATCAGGGGGTGATAAAGACTTCCTCCTCTCATCCCATGGCTCCTATGGTTCAAAGTGATGAAAGTGATTACATGGGGACCATGGGAGCCATTGGACTGAAATAGGATGTATTTAATTTTCTAGAAATCACCTTCTGTGGATGATGTCATCAACCTTCTATTAGCTAAACAGGATTTCAACAAGTGTACTCAGCCACTGATACATTTGCTGATCTTTCTAGTGCTATCCCTGCCTCCCTGTGAATTAAGAGGCAAGAGTTACACTGCAATCTTAAGAAATATTTTCTAGGATGCTGGGAGAGACAGCAGTAAAGGTATCTACAGATACTGAACACACAACTGGTAATGTTACAGAGCAAACAGATCAATGCTAGTGGCCGAAATAAAACACGGGTAATCTGCGGGTGCCTGCCATTTACAGGGGAAGAACATCCTTTAATTGCTGTACCAAACTGGGTGGTCAATAACTGCTTACAGAGTGCTGTTGTCATTGTTTGTGGGATCGATGCATTTTCTTCCTCCCTTACTGTTCCTTTTCGTCCATGGGTAACAACAGTTATCATGACCTCAGGCTACTTCCTTGTAGATCTTTCACATTTCAAATTAGATTAGAATCCATGCTTCGTTCATGCTGATGCCTTTGTTTTGTGCATAGTGTATATGCACTGAGGCAGTTAGGTAATTTTAGAATGCATACATAATGGTTTTAGGAACAATACTGTGTGTCTCTTCAAAATACAGCCCTCTTACATTTTGGGCTCCTGTGCCCATTCAGATGAATCAAATGATGAATTTCAACCACGCGCCCCACTGAATTTTATGATTATACCAATGCATCTTTTTTAAAAAGTGAAGAAATTTAAAAAGACCTTGTTATTGATTTGTTTTCTGTAAACCCACAGTATAGCAAGAGCCCTCCAGAAAGAGTGATTCTCTAATAACACCTCTGCCCTAAAGCATCTGCCAGTTTTTTGCAGTCTTTTGATGAGTACTCAGAAACCTGCACCTCCTGCATTATCACATTTTTTTTTAAAGAAAAAGGCCACTAGAGGTCATGATTGGGCAAGTTTGGGTAAAAAAAATCTGTTTTTTTTTCTTTTCTTTTTTCTTTTCTTTTCTTTTTTTTGTGAAAAGAAAAACTTTCTGGGTTGTGGTCATAGGTATGGTCTTCCAAGACCCAAGGAGAGTTGTCTGTGGTCCTGGGATCTTTCAACAAAGATTTATAAATGGTAGTATTAGACATTAAGGGAAATATTTATTCACTATGATCAGCATGATTCTTTAATTTTGTGCTTCAGCAATCAAATGTACAAGATCAGCCAGTATTTATTTTCCAGTTAGGACTCACAAATGAAAGCATGCTAGATGCAAAATACATCAGTGAGGAAAATAGTAAAAAAAGAATGAACACGCACCAAAAATCAATAAAGCTGAGCATATCTATAATACTAACCATTGTGCTATACTTGGAAGATCCAAGCTGAAATCCCCAGTGAACTATGAAATTCACCAGTAAGTTTATGACACACACGCTTTCAGACTTATCTACCACACCGGGAGGATAAGGTAGGGATAATAGACATCATTGGAGGAAAATCAGTAATCAAACATAACTTCTGAAATATGTAACAAATAAATTATCATCCTGGCTTAGTATTGCTTTCTCTATCTCCTTTCCCATAATAACGGTGAGAAGTATAATTGTACTTCCAGGAGGAGGGAGAAGCAGTGCTGTGGAGGCTGGTGCTTCTGATGTCAATAGGTAGGTAAGTCAGCTCTGGATTTTGGCTGAACTTTACAGAAGGATACAAGTCAGATGGCTGTGATGGCACCAAAGCAGCGAATTCTGCTACTCACTGCCTTGGTGACATATACAGGAGTTGTCCGTGGTGCTGAACACTACCCTTAAAATTGAGTCTGCTGGAAATACTGCAACCTTGTATGATGTCTTTAAAAAGTTTTAGTTGGGAGAGACTTTTCTGGACTGTCAGTTAAAGTCAGCAACAGCTAATTGTTCCCTCTCTGCCTCCGAGTTCTTATTCTTTTTTCCATTAGGGTTCAGGTCTGTCAGTGTTAGTTATGAAGTGAACAGTTAGACTGGAGTGTTCTATCAGCTATGTGACCAGTGAGTTAGTCATGAAGTAATGAAGCTTAATGAGTTAAGCTCAGTGATGCAACAAGTTAGCATGTCTGCACAATATCTTTGTTTTCATATAAAAAGAACTGGGAGTAAATGGAAATATTTTATTCTTTTTCATTGCCAGAGTCTCTCAGTGAATGTATTGAAACAATAAAGGACTATACTTCAATCTGCTCTCTAGGTTTCTGACTATGTAATTAGAGGAAATTTATTTTTTATTTTAATTAAAACCACACTCAATTTTTCCTTACACCAACTGTGCCAACACCAACAGGTTCAACCCCTCAGATTTTTATTTTAATCCTCAGACCAAAACCCAGAAGAGATTCACTAGAACGACCAGTCTCCAGTGAAGCGACAACCCTTTACTTAGCGCAACATTTATATTGATTTCCTGTGTAGATCTTCCTAATGATCGTTATTCTTTCATTAAATGCTTGGAAAACACTCCTTACCAGTATTCCAGCTCCCAGAATGCCATGGAAAAACCAGACAAAGTCAGTGATCTGACGTGCTTCTAACACTTCTCCGTTGGGGAAGTAGAGGAGGAGATTGGAGATGATGGCACAGACAGCGAGGGGGAGCAGAGCTATCCCCATGCATTTGGAGCAGCTGCACGTAGAGCACTTCCCACGGCACATCATGGATCTCTCTCCGTGTGTGTCCCCTTGGAAAGAAAATGAGCAGTGAAACTAAGGGTATTTGTACATGACCCCTAAACTCCGCCGCAAATGGCTCCCAGCTCTGAAGCTTAAAACTGTTTCCCCACCAGCTCCGGAGTTTACAGATAATTAAGTGCGACCACGCCCACCTAAGCGCGTCCCAGCGCACTTTTCAGGTACCTGCTCTCCGGAGGTGAAAATTCCTGATGCGGATATAACGTAGTGACTGCCAGGCTCTCCTTGCTTCTGTTTGTTCTTTTTTTGCCCCCCGCCCCTTTAAGAGATCTGAATGCAATGCTGGGATGGCAGAACAGAGGTGAGTGGCATTCTTTTCTTCCTTTTTTTCTCCCTCCCCTCACGCAGCCAGCAGTCAGGAGTGCGGAGGGGGTGGGAACGCAGGAACAGCCACAAACCCCTAAGATCTCTGGTCTGAATTTAAGTGGCCAGCGGATCTTCGGGGTCGTGTGAAAAGGCTCTAAAAGGAAATGCTGACCCCCCCCCCAAAAAAGTATATTCTGAAGGCAACTGCAAGAATTATTTGTAAATCCATGTCACATGTCTGTTGTTTGTGGAACAGGACCATATCTGCTGCTCAACAATGTAAGATGGCCATGTGGCCTTCTTGACAGAGGTCACTCTTCCAGTCTTCAATCCGAGCCCAGCCCGGAGATAAGAAATGAAAAGGAGAGTGGGTGGGAAGGAGCCTTGAAGAACCCCGTCCAACTGTTGGCATGTAGAAGAAGGCCCGGGGTTTACTTGGTCACACTCCTCTGTGCTATTGTGACAGAAATGGCAAATGTATTTTAATGTAGCCAAATGTAAAGTAATGCATATTGGGGCAAAAAAAATCTAAACTTTATCTATCAACTCATGGGCTCTGAGCTATCCGTGACAGATCAGGAAAGAGATCTTGGTGTGTTGGTGGACAGCTCCATGAAGGTGTCTACCCCGTGTGTGGCAGCAGTGAAGAAAGCCAATTCCATGCTAGGGATGATCAAAAAGGGGACTGAAAATAAAACAGCCATTATAAAAAATGATAGTAAGGCCGCACCTGGAGTATTGTGTACAATTCTGGTCTCCGCATCTCAAAAAAGACATAGTGGAACTGGAAAAGGTGCAAAAGAGAGCAACTAAAATGATTACTTGGCTGGGGCACCTCCCTTATGAGGAAAGGCTAAAACATTTGGGGCTCTTTAGTCTGGAAAAAAGGTGCCTGAGGGGGGATATGACTGAGACATACAAAATAATGCAGGGCATGCGTAAAGTGGATAGAGGGAAGCTCTTCTCCCTCTCACAAAATACCAGAACTAGGGGACATACACTCAAATTGAGGGCTGGGAGAGTAAGAACTGACAAAAGAAAATATTATTTCACCCAGCGTGTTGTTAGTCTTTGGAACTCCCTGCCACAGGATGTGGTGATGGCATCTGGCCTGGATGCCTTCAAAAGGGGATTGGACAGATTCCTGGAGGAAAAGTCCATCACAGGTTACAAACCATGTTGGAGATGTGTCATCTCCAGGCTTGAAACCAGGGCCAGATGCAGGGGAGTGGTATCAGGAGACAGATATCTAGTCTTGTGCGCTCCCAGATGCATTTCGTGGGGCCACTGTGAGATACAGGAAGCTGGAGTCGATGGGCCTTCGGCCTATTTTTATAATATACTTTTAAGTAAACCATGATAACCAGACAGTGTGTCAGATAAGGATTCATGACACCTGGGGTTTTTTGTTTGTTTAAAATATTTTACCCTACCTTTTTCTTTTAAAAGGATCCAAGGTGGATTACATCATTAGAAGACAACATTTAAAGCTAAAAAAAATCCTAAATATACAAATGCTAAAAAAAATCAAACATATACCACACTAAAAACAGTAAATAAGATCAACAACCAAAAACACATTCAAAGTAGTGAAGCACAACAATCCATTTAAAAACCACGCTTGGACAGCTAGTGAGTGACTCAGGGAAAGCTTGTTTGAAGAGAAATGTCTTTGTCTGTGGAGAGGCAAGGAATCATAGGACCAGCCTGGCCTCTTGTGGGAGGGAGTTCCAAAGTCTGGGGGCAGTAGTAGAGAACACTCTGCTGTGTCCCTACCAAATGCACTTGTGAAGGTGGTGGACCCATGAGAGATGCCTCTCTTGATGATTTTAACACCCAGGCATGCAATTAGGAGGGGGAATTTATTAAATGGTGGAAGGTGCCTCTTGCTTCACCTCCCATAACTTGCAATTAACTTGCTTTGTTTTATGATTGGTCACTGAGAATTACATGTGGGTTTCATTTGCAAGTCTGATATTCAGGCATGAAGCTCTGCGTTCACCCCTGTTTCTGGAACAAAAAAAGTGACTTCCAATACTGCAATAAAATAAATAAATAAATAAATAAATTGCCTCCATTTCCTCACATTTATGTTCAAAGGAAATGAAACCCAGTCAGTGGAACATACTGTTCACCAGCAGTGCCTCACATTACAGAATAAAACAATCTGTATATTATATAACAATATGTACATAACCACACTGAAGATTGTGTGTTGTTTCCTCCAGTTTGGGGGGTGGGGAGCAGCAGGCAAAAGAATTTGAAAATGCTACAGTGCCACCTTTTGGTAAAAGAATTACTGTTATAATAAAAATACCTATTCACTTCTTGGTGTGGGTATGTGTGTGTTGCATGCCATCAACCTGCATGTAATATGTATTAAGTACAAGCCTTAGAGAAATGCAGAAACTGTCTGAAAATCACTGGAAGTTGAGTCATGGCAACTGGACTTCTTTTTCTTGAGAGATTGAAACGTTTCACTGCTCAACCAAACCGCTTCATCAGTCTGAATAAAGTTATTGTGAGTCCTCCATCTTATAATCCACTTTGCCCTCTTGTCATCCTGGTTTGAAATAGCCTCATAAGATGAACAATGGCCTTAATAGGCTTGTTAGGTAGACAACAGTATCAATAGCCTTAAGGTGAACAATGGCCTAAGGTGCTGCAACCCATAAAGTATCAGCACCTTAGGCCGTTTCAATCTCTCAAGAAAAAGAAGTCCACTTGCCATGACTCACCTTCCAGATAAACTCACCTAGATGACTGAGAATCTTCATAGACATATGTCTGGAAATGAGATTTCCTTTAAACAGTTAGCCGAAATTGCTACCAAAGAATGAGGAAATGCCCCAAATGAGCTCCCATTTGGCAGGCACGCAGGTCATGTGTCACTCTGCATTATTGATGTTCTTTTTTCAGGGACTGTTCCACTGGTCAATGGGCATCCTGAGGTCACATTGACTTTCTGCAGCTCTGGGCAAACCTCCATCTCTCCTCTTACTTTATTATATGTTTTGCAACCTCAGAGTTCAATGGCGGAAGAAATGCACTTGCAGAAGAAGACATGGGGGAATTGGAGCCAGGATCTTTCTCCCATGGGCAGAAGAGATCTCTGTTGATGACAAAACTCCCAATGTCCAAGTCCTGCTAATTCTTCTGGGGCGTTGTCTCTGTGGGGAGCATTTTTTTATTTTATTTTATTTTTTTATTTTTATTTTTTGCAGAGGAACACAACTGGAGGGGTCCACATCCCACAAACCCCATTCCTCATCAGAATCAATTGCATTGTTTGTTGTTTAGAGGAACAGTGGGACTGAGGGGAAACTAAGGTTAGAGATAGGTGTGTGAAGTGCCAAATAGTAAGCTCACCCCAGGGAAGTTCTTGAATTGCACAATCACAGAATGTTTGCAGTGGGTGCAGCAAAAAAATCTCCAGGGTCATCTAGACCAGCTCTCTGAATGCAGCAGGACATACTTAAACCATCCAAAAGTTGAGTCATGGCAACTGGGCTTCTTTTCTTGTGGGATCGAAACATTTCGCTACTCATCCAAGTAGTTTCTTCAGTCTACTCCTCCAAGAAGCTTCTTCTTCAGTCCCACAAGAAAAGAAGTCAAGCTGCCATGACTCAACTTCTGGATAACCTCATGATGACCTGGATGACTGAGAATCTTCCCAGACACATTTAGAGCATCCTTGACTTCTAAACTTCTATTTAGAGGCCTCTACTACCATTTGACATAGTCCATTCCATTGCTGGACCACTTTTAAGGTAAGGAAAGTCTTCCTAATGTTTAGGCAGTATCTCTTTTCTTGACATTTGAATCCAGTGATCCAGGGTCCTGTTCTTGGCAGAAGGCGAAAAAAGCCTTCCTCAAGACAACCCTTCTTCAGATACCTGAAGATATCCATCATAACACCTCCCAGTCCTGAATACCGTTTGGAGGCTATGTCTGGTACACAACATATCATATTAATTGGTTGGGGATGGAGGTCCACACAATGTGTTCACTGCACAGACACACAAAAT
Source organism: Phrynocephalus versicolor (assembly GCA_023846285.1). Lineage (NCBI taxonomy): Eukaryota > Metazoa > Chordata > Lepidosauria > Squamata > Agamidae > Phrynocephalus > Phrynocephalus versicolor. Next base: position 39,984,131 of record JAHTLZ010000007.1, on the reverse strand, counting down.
GTGTTCGATATGAACCTACCCAGCAATTAAGATCAAGCCAGAGGGCCCTCTTGAAAGAGCTATCCCTCAAGGAGGTAAGAGGGATGGCTTGCAGACACAGGGCCTTCTCGGCAGCTGCCCCCAAGCTATGGAATGCCCTCCCAAGTGAGATCCGCCTGGCGCCAACACTGATGACATTTCAGCGCCAGGTAAAAACTTTCCTGTTCCAGAAGTTTTTTAATTGATACAATTTAGATTGTGGGTCTTCTGATGGCAATTTTAGTGTGATGATTTTAGTATAAGGTTTTTATTATTGTTTTAATTATTTATTGTTGTTTGATGTTTTTAACTGTTTTAATTCTTTGATTGGAAGCCGCCCAGAGACCTTTGGGTAGTGGGCGGCATATAAGTTGTAAAAATAAATAAATAAATAAATAAATAAATAAAAAAGGAAGCAGCAAAAATGTTGGATCCACTGGCCAAACCCATGATAGTCCATGGTGTGAAAAGGAGGTACTGTATCTATTTGCAACTGCACATAGGTAGGGGTCTCCCACATAATCAAAACCCTTAGGGCCATCAAGGCTGCGGTCCTCTGGAGCCAACCTTTTTCATGTGCTCCACACTAAAGTCAAGCATATAGATTTGGGGGGATGTGGTCAAGAGATGTGATTCCATTTCCCTTGCGCACAGTTGATAGAGCGTCACTAAGGGGTCTCCAAAATGAGACAATGAATGAATCCCCAAGAAGGAGAACAAAAGAGGACCTAGCTTTACATTGAAAACTGCACATCCTAATTTATACATATGGATGCACACTATTATAACAACACATTCTCATAATTTGGATAGCATAACCATACCTTATTCTACTGTAAATAGAAACACCAAGGTAGACAATGCAGGTGCTTGTTTACTTTTTTTGTTCTCAGGTGCTTAGTGCATACCGGCTGATTCAAGACCCCTGTGTTTACTTCTTAAATTGACTTATCTTTAAACTCTACATGGACTCGATAGTTCTTCAAAGAGAGGAGACCATTAAAGTGACAACTGTTGTCTAGACGACTGCCATCTGTGAAACAGAGACAGTCAGTAATAAACTCTTACTATTACCGTCCTCCAGGTTAGTGGCCACTATAATATTCAGTATTTGAATGGCTAGGTTGAGAGGAGTTATGTGTAAAGTCTTGTAGCTCCCAGTTGGTTTCAGCACCTAATTCAGGGAAGCATTTTCAGTTTTCACTTTTACAGATTTTGTCCAGCCTACCTGACAGAGCATCCCCTGTCTTTGAGCTACAATACCCATTAAGATTAAATATATTTCAGATGTGTCCATAAATCAGCAAAAATCACATTTGGGTTTCCCTGCTCTGGGAGAGCCCTTAGTTTCCCTTTTTTGTTGTCCTTTGGTTCCAGCATTCCTATAATGTTTTGTACCATACAGTATGTGGTTTTCTCTGCCTTCGGCACCAAGGTGAGAAAACCAAGTTATGCATTGTTTGCAAAATGACAGAAAGTTGCTTTTGAGATTGCAAATCCCAATCTTCCAACCAACTTGACCAGTGAGGTCTGTGAGAGTTATACTCAAATCCACACTCTGCTGGGACACATCACACCAGTTACAAGGTAATGTCAACTCTTGCCCCCCCCCAAAAAAAACCCTATAGGCATCCTGTGACACATAGTAATAATGCATGTACTAATCCTATACCTGATTGTTCAGGACAATACCATATACAGTGGACTCTCGTATAGCAAATGGTTTGTATAACATAAAATCTGTACAACATAAAAAATTCCGGAGATAGGGGCGAATCCGTACAACATAAAATGGTCGCAATTAGGGATTACTCTGTTTTCAATGCATTCCTATGGGAAATTTGTATAAAAGAAAATTTGCTTAACATAATTTCATTTGGAATGTATTAATTCCTTTATACAAAGTACCACTGTACTGATAAAGTGAGGAATGATCCACAAAACCCATAGTACAATAAATCCATTTTAAGTGAGATACACAGGAGGACTTGGATGATTCCTGCATTATTTATTTATTTATTTATTTATTTATTTATTTATTTATTTATTTA
>JAHTLZ010000007.1:39951506-39982052 GCA_023846285.1 Phrynocephalus versicolor | reverse complement strand
TTATTTATTTATTTATTTATTTATTTATTTATTTATTTATTTATTTATTTATTTATTGCATTCCCATTGAAACCAGTTAGTATGATACACAAGCAGTATTATTCTCCTGCAAGGTACTGACTACTTCAGTCCCTTACACAGGAAAATATTCAGATAGATTATGCAGTATGCCTCTGACATAACATAGCCTTTGATTTTTGGAATATACAGTTCATTTTTATCCAAATTTTAAAGCATTTGAAATGCAAAGCTGTCCAAATCAGTATTTTGAACACAGAGTCACTTACCCTTTATGTGATGATAAAAACAATCACGAGCGGCACACTCAGGAGGGCGAATTTCAAAACAAAGTTCTTGTCGCTGTGTCTAGTACAAATGTTCAGCTTTTTGGATTTACAGGGTTGTTATTTTAATCAAGCCAGCCAGCAAATAAAGTAAGCAAAGAGTTCTTTTTTTAAAAATCACAGCATTAAGGAAGAAAAAAACACAATGTGACTGTGAGTTGTCTGCGTTTCGGCGTGTTTGCGTATGTTACCACATACTATCGATTTTTAGGACACTGAAAACATTCTGTGTTCCACTGATCAATGGCTACTCCTAGTTATATTGATCAGCACTGCCTTGTTTCTGTGCCTTTTACCTTTCAAAACATGAATATTTTTTTCTAATTGCACCAGGAAGGATTCTATGCTGGAAAAGGAATATAAATACTTGGAGAAAACCACATTATTTAAGAAAAAACCACAGAAGGTGCTTTCATTCACACTAGTGAAAGGAAGGAAGGAAGGAAGGAAGAAAGAAAAAGGAAAGTTTACATAAAGTCAAGGTAAATAACCTGTTATTTAAGCAACCTTTAAGAATGATATCATTATTACTTACAAGTTTAATCCGTTCCGAATGCATGCTCTTAAGTTGAACAACTGTTAAGTAGAGCAGCCCTACCATAAAATCCAGAAAATAAATTTAAAAATTGAAGAGTGCATCGCCAATTTGTCATTGGCATCATCATTGGCATCCTTCAGTCTCGAAAGACTATGGTATCATGCCTGGAGTAGAGATCCTAAAAACAACACCTAGTGTGACTAAATAGACCAATTCGGGAATGGCAGTCTCTACCGCACTGGGAGCAGATGTATTCTGTAAGGCAGCAGTTAAAATGCCAATAGTTTTTTGCTCTTAAGTCGAGCCATTCATATGTAGAGGTACCACTGTATTATGGATTCGAGATGCTTATTGCAGTTTTATTATAGTAGATTGTGATGATAGAGAGGAAATAATTGCCAATTTGTCAGCCTTGCTGAGGCAAATGGATGATTTAGAAAAAATCTGCTTCATGTGTTAATTGTCTTCATTCACAGGGATTCTTATTATTCTTGTTTAAAAGTTGCATCACGTTAAGCATCCCAAACTTCTCTGTAACTCCTGGCATCTATATAAGGCCACAATCCAGCCCCAAGATAGATGAGCATTTAGCACATAGGAAGTGTGGAAAGTTAACATGGCCAATAATACTGGAGTTGTCTTTATTACCCTTGCTTTTATTTTTGAATTCACGAAAAGAGATCCAAGGTATATAACATGGTTCTTCTCCCTGCTTTATTCTTCCACCAGCCTTTCAAGTGGGGAGGAAAGCAGGTTAGGGTACAAATGTTTGGAACAGTTACTTGTTGGGAATACCAATCTCCAAACAGATATCAGAGTGCTGGTTGAGGCCTTGAAGAGATGTTATACTTTTCCTTGTCTCTGCTATCTCACCTGGGGAAGATCCTGATCTTCGGAAGGTCCAGCTTTTCCTCTTCCTCCCGTCACGTGACTGAAGATATGGGATAGCAGTTCCCACATACAAAGGTTTTTTTTAAAGTGCAGCTCAGCTCCATGGCCAGCAGGTGGCGGTAGGATTAAAAAAGGACCAGCTGACTGGCCCTAGGGGTGAAGGAAGTTAAAAAAAACAGTGCCAGATCAACCAGCTGCCTGGCGCTAGCAGAGGGGGGGAATTAAAAAAAAATAGCGCCAGACCAGCCAGAGGACCAGCTGACTGGCGCTAGGGGTGGGGGAAAGTGAAAAGGAAAAGGAAAAAAAAAAAAGCTCCCCATCAGCCCCAGGAACAGCCAGTCAGCGCTATGAGAAAAGAAAAAAAAGAAAACTGGATCATCTGCGTGGTCCCACGACGTCTGCCTCCTTAAAAGGTGGGTTTTTAAAAGTGAGGCAAAAAATTCCCTACATCTCCAGTAAGTCTTGGAAACCTCACTTAAGGGGGCATTACTGGGTATTCTTTTCTTTTTTTCACAAAGCCCGGTGGCCATGGGGATGGCATTTTTGGGCACAGTTTATCTACATATTTAATCTGCATTTAAAGGGATGTGGGATAGGGGCCCTATAGGTGAAGATGCAAATCTCAGGGTGGATGTTTTTTCATATTTGTCTCTCAGGTGGTTTTAAAGCCTGCGCACTCATTGTTATCCATGCTTGGTATCAATGCAAAAATATTCTCCCAACACACCTCTCAAACTTTGCCTGCCTTGTTTCTGTGGCGTCACAAAGACCTTCCTTTAGAATCCGCAGCCTAGCCCCAGGTTTAAACCCTGAAACCTTTAATTACTGAGGACCTGGTTACTCATTCAGCCTTCTATTAACCTTCATGGTTCACTGGCTCCCAGTTCAACCCTTTATCCACTTTAACAGGCAGGACTGGAACCCAATGCCCTAATGAAGGCTGCTACTGTATTCCAGCTATTCTATTTCCTATTCAGCTCAAGGTAGCACAATGTCCGGACAACCTGTCTCTCTCACCAGATATGATGGACCAGAAACACCATCATCCCCCAATCACCATAGCTCTCATCATTTTTTTCTGCTGTTTGGCTGCCTATTCAGTGAACTCTGGGGGTTGTTCATAATGTTTCATGCAGCTTGTGTTTTCTTTTTGTTCAGTGTTTTTATTCTCACTGTTTGAATAAACTGTGGTTTTTTTGTTTTGTTTTCTCTCTGCTACAAGATAAATATTATTCTGGTTGCCATAGATTCAACTGCGGGCAGATTCTCCGCTTCAGTCAGATAAAGAAAATATTGATAGCTGTCATGAGTTTTTCGGGCTGTTTGGCCGTGATCTGGACATTTTTCTTCCTGATGCTTCACCAGACTCTGTGGCCAGTATCTTCAGAGGGCAAGAAGCTCAGGCATCTAGGAGTTCTCTCTGTGCTCCTTAGCCTCTGAAGATGCTAGTCACAGAGTCTGGCAAAACGGCAGAAAGACAAACTTCCAGAACATGGCCAAACAGCCTGAAAAACTCAGAACAACTATCAGATCCCGGCCATGAAAGCCTTCAAGAATACAAAGAAAGTACTGTATTATTTTTTAAGCGATTCACCACCTCAGCAATAATCTATCTGACTTTTAAAAAAATCACTTCTTCACTCCCTCTGCAGAAGAGAAAAGGAAGTGTTCAAAATTGCCATTAATACTGTATACTGAAGCAATTTGCTTTTTAAAACCACTTGATATTGGAAGAAGCCAAACCAAATAGGGTTTCTTGAACTACAATATGCTATTTGGTGTGATCACACCAAATGGAATATCACACCTCCATCTTACTATAAGCTACCCTTTTTAATCTGCACTGGCCTACTCCAAAACAGGCAGCGGACTGCAGATGAGCCCTCAATCTTTTTTGCGCTCGTTCACTGAGGTCTCCTTTAGGAAAGAAAAATCTTCAATAGTAGTTTAAGTGTGACCAAATAACACACATACAAAAAAAGAAGAAAAAACATAAGAACATAAGAAGAGCCATACTGGATCAGGCCAAAGGCCTATCTAGTCCAGCTTCCTGTATCTCACAGTGGCCCCACCAGATACATTTGGGAGCTCATGAGACTAGATATCTGTCTCCTGATACCACTCCCCTGCATCTGGCCCTTGAAGTACCCCGGTTTTAAGCCTGGAGATTACACATCTCCATCATGGTTTGTAACCTGTGATGGACTTTTCCTCCAGGAATCTGTCCAATCCCCTTTTGAAGGCATCCAGGCCAGATGCCATCACCACATCCTATGGCAGGAAGTTCCACAGACTAACAACGCGCTGGGTGAAAAAATATTTTATTTTGTCAGTTCTTACTCTCCCAGCCCTCAGTTTGAGTGTATGTCCCCTAGTTCTGGTATTTTGTGAGAGGGAGAAGAGATTCCCTCTATCCACTTTACTCATGCTCTGCATTATTTTGTACGTCTCAATCATATCCCCCCTCAGGCGCTTTTTTCCAGACTAAAGAGCTCCAAATGTTTTAGCCTTTCCTCATAAGGGAGGTGCCCCAGCCCAGTAATCATTTTAGTCACTCTCTTCTGTACCTTTTCCAGTTCCACTATGGCCGTCACTTCACGGGGCTCTTCGCATCGCAGTGTGATTGCCTTCGCTTTGAATGCGAAGGCGATCACGTGGTCTCCCTTCGCCCCCACCCCTCTTTCTCTGTCCTCACCATGCGAAATTTTAGGTTCGGATCCATTCCTACCTCACGTGCTCCCTTCGCATTCGGAAGCTTACTTGCAACTTCCGGTTTCTTTTTTTAAAAAAAAAAATACCACGGTGTATCAATGCATCAATACCCGGCTGTCGAGGCGCACAAGCCAGCAGTCAAGCCCGGTGCTCAAAGGCCCCTGCGGTTGTCCCGAGGACTTGTGGGCGGCCATTGTGTTTCCCTGAAGCAGAGCAGCTGGGTTGGTTTTTTGGGGGGGGGGCGGGGCGGGGCGAGGCTTCTCTCAGCTTCATCGCCCTGTGTGCCCCGCCGCCGCTCTGTGGGTGGGCGCGCGCGGGGGTGTCTTGTAGCGGCGGCACCGACACCCCCTCCCCCCTCCCCCCTCCCTCTGCGCAGCCCTTCGCCATCCCTTGCAAGCGGAGGGACTCTGCTCACGTCACCCGGGGACGCTTGCCCCCCCCTCTGTTGCCCCTGCCCCGTGTTCAGAAGGCAAGATCAAAAGAACGGGTTACCCGAAATATCTATGCATCGGCATTTCGGACAAAAAGTAAGTTAAAAAATAAATATATATATATATTAACTGGCCACACGTGACTTTGGATGCGAAGCGGGATGCGAAGCGAGGAAGATTCCCGGCCTCCGGCAGGGGAATCTCTTGCCCCGCTTGGAGCACGGTTTAGGGGGCGTGGTCGGGGTGGCGCCGAATCCAAAGAGGAGGAGCGTGCGGACTGAAGCGATCGATTCGCACGGAAATTACGGCTCGCTGCGCAGTGAGAGGTTCGTGAAGTAACGGCCTATGTCTTTCTTGAGATGGGGAGACCAGAATTGTACACAATACTCCAGGTGCGGCCTTACTATTGTTTTGTATAATGGCATTATAATGTTGGCTGTTTTATTTTCAATCCCCTTTTTGATAATCAATCCCCTTTTTGATAATCCCCCTTTTGACTGACATGTTCTGCCAAAGAAAAGAACCAAAAAATGGGGTGGAGAGGCACTGATTTGCATAACATTATATATGTTAATTTATATGTAGAGATAAAAAAATGAACATGGTTCTTATAATTTAAAAAGAATTACTATGCACCTTGTTTTAGCAAAGTTAGTTTGAAAACCAGTGGCACATGGCAAGTACTGCAGTAAGAGGGAGCCCAAACTATGTAAACAGCTGCAATAAAAGGATAACGGTAGGGAGTTTTAAAAAGTTACTGTATTACTTTGTATATATTAGCTAGTTTGTTCTTTCAAAGTGTATTGCACTTTTATACCGCACCATTTCCCAGAGGGACTCTGGGCCATTTACAGATAAAAAACATCAGATAAAACAGTAATAAAACATCAATGGAAAGACAGCAATAAGGGCAAAAGAGGGAAGCAGTGATAAGCCACACTGAACCAAGACATGAAATAAATGTTGGTGTTATTTTTCCCCTTGACATCATCTGAGTTTGATTATTACCATATTTTCAAATAAACAAATAAGCAATCTCATCTTTCTACCAAAGTAGTTCCTAAACTGCCCAATTTAAGCATCATAATTCAACAGCCCCGCCCTCACCCGGACTATCTGTTAACCATGCTAGGAGTTGAAGTGCAGCAACATCTGTAGGGCTGAAAAATTATTTTACTGTGTTTTAGAGAGTGTTATCAATGGTCTTTGCCCCCAGCCTCTTGGCTGGTTTGTAAAGCTGCAACCCTGTTTTCTTTGTTTTTATTTTCCATTCCTGTGATCAGGAATGAGCAACTTGTGGGATTCTAATCTTTTAAATGGCAACTATGCTTGAGCAAGCCTTTGAACTCAGCTGGACTGAGTAACTGTGCACACATGATCTGGTTGCCTATATAATAATTTGTTGAATTTAGTGGTCTGCTCCCAGAAGTTTTGCTGGCATGGAAAAAAATCTTCACTCCCCTCCCCCCACCTTACCAAAAGGAAGCAAGGCCTGGAAAAGGCCACGCAGCCTCAAAGCTAGGTCCTCCTGCAGGTGAAAGAAATGTAGGTGCATGCGGGCATGAATTTGTGAGCTGAAATTCCCAGATTTGTTCCTTGAGAGCTGCTGAAGAATTCTGAGAGTCCAAAATAAAAGCACACCTCCAGCATCTCCTTCCATTCCATGAAGAAAAGAGGAGTAGACTAGCAGTTTTCCACACCAGTTCTTCAGCATACAGTAGGTAATATGGGAGGACACGAGCAATGACTCCAATTTCAGGGATTCTGTGAATCCACTCTGGGTTTTAGTCCAAACTTTAGAAGACTTTTCCCATGTGCTGAAATCTGCAGTGCAACTTGTAGCTATGGAATACCAGGTCTGCTTTCCCATAGATAACAGCACTTTGGATATCTCCTGAAAAAAGGCAAACTAATACCTTGAGTAGATTCATAGTACCCTCAAAGTGGGAGTCACCAGCTGCCCCTGGTAAGACAGCTATGGCCACACCAAACAACTAAGTTTAGGGGGCACAGGGGATGCCACGAGACTCTATATCTACTCCATTGTGCTGCCTCTATAATGCTCTGCCTGAGGTGGCTGTGTGAAGTCACGGTGAAAAAATAAAATTTTCAAAGTTCTGGACTGGTTCCGAGAACCACCAGTACTGCCCGGGTGAAGATCAGGCCGTCACAAGCACGCCGCTTTTTATTCCGTTCAAAAACACCCCACCGTTCCCAAGTTATTGGGCAAAAGGCGGCCTACCCCCTTACGTGGCCAGAAAAAGGCTTCGGGAAGCGCTGTGGGCTGAGAAAATTTTCCTTGGACTTTGCACGACACGTTAACCCTTCCCTCTCCCCCTTTTTCTGTCCATTTCTTCCTGGGGTTTCATGGTACAGCAACCCTCCCCCTTTTCTGCCCACTCGCTCTGGGGTTTTTCACAATAAATTAACCCCCACCTGTCCAGTCACTCCCTGTCTCACTATTCCAAACCCTGAGCTTTTCTCCCTGCTCCTGTCATCTCCTTTGACACCCAAAGAACCCTGCCATAGCCCCTAGCCTGGGCAGAGTAAGTCCTAGAATAGTTCATATCTCCTTCATTCAGACTACAAGAGGGAGAGACCACCAATCACACTGGTCTCCTTACCAAACATCAGTTTCTTTACCCACCTCTCTTTACCCACCTAGCAAAAGGCACAAAAGCCTTTCCTTCCTTCTCTCTCCCTGCTCTCTTTTCTTGACCTTCCCTCATTCCATGGCCCTGAGTGTGACTCAATCCCCCTTTTCCCTAACCCCAAATCCTGGTAACTGGGGCTAAGAAGAAGCAGGGCACAGACAACTCAAAGATGGTGGGTCCTGCATGGCTGGAAAAGGTGGCTGAAGCCTCCATCATTGCCTGGATTTCTGTCACGTATCTCCAACAGCTGCCTCCAGGGATCAACACCTCAGATTTACATGCCTTCAGATGGGTATCAATGCCCAAGGACACTTATCGTTGTCTCATTCACACCCGAAGGGAACTTGTATTCTCATGTTTACATTCTCTGTAACTACAAAAACCACTCTTATGTGATTCTACAAGAATTTTGTATCCTTGTGCCTTTACACCTTTGTATCTCCCTCAACGCCTGAATGTAATCACATAATGTCTTGCACCTCTGTACACCCAAACCATTGTTCTTCCCAAAACCCTATGTGTGAGCTCCCAACAACCCTTCCTGCCCCCCACTGGTTCTGATAATTGTCTCCTCTTGCCTGTTATTGACTTATTGATATCCTTCAGTTTGCTTGCATCCAAAGACAATACCTTGCTCCCCGGTCCTATTGTGCTACCTTACCTGAACCCATTAGCATTTGCATGGGCTCTGGCCCAGCTGCCAGGGACCACCCAGAACTGCCCCCAACCAACCCCCAACCCCTTCTGATTGGGTCATTTGAACTGCCCCTGACCAATCTCTGGGATTGGCGCCGCCCAGGGAAAGGGAGGAGGCAAAAGTCAATAAAAGTTGGAACTCGTTGCATGTGCAGGGTCGGACATCTTAGCCCGGGTGGAAGGCGGATGTTCACCTGCTGGTTTTATTGATATCAATAAATTCAGTACTCCTCGGATTTCTCGCGTTGAATCTTTATTGGCTTCTTGTGGGATTCAGCGGACTTCAGTGGGGCTAGCCCATCTGAAAATAATTTTTAAAACCCTATTTTGGGACTTGACAGCTGACTTGTTCTGTTGAATGGGCAGCCCTACCAGATGGCTCCTCTTGGGGCATGGTTAATAATATCTTTAAAATCCTTCCATAGTAGAAACACTTTTGGGACCATTTGCTTTGGAGATTCTTCTTTAGTATCTTAGCTGCTAATCGTTATTCTGCCCCTGCTTCCTCCATGAATTAAGGCTTGCAATGTGTTAGAAGCAGGAGCTGGACAAATTCCTTTTTTGAGTACAGTCTCCCAAAGTCTATTGTCAACATGGATACTCTCTAATAAGGGATTCAAGGAGATGCAATGCAATGTGTGTGTGTGTGGGGGGGGGGAGGATTATTACAGCTATGGTTGGGAGCAGGACTGGCTGGTATGAACCTGTTTGTCTGTTTTAAACAGAAGAGACGTGTTTGGTTTTGCCCCTTGCATCTCCTGTACTGAATTTTTCACTGGTACGGAAGAACTGGGAGTGACCTAGTACACACTTTGGATTCAAGAGTATTTTGTTGACTAAAAGCTACAAGTGGAAAATGTTGCAGTCATCATGTGGGGGCAGGTTTAAAACAAATACTGGTACATATGAAATGACTGTCAGGAAGTCAGAAGTATTTTCTTCTTTTTGGTGGAAAACTACTACATCTGGGGCGTGCCTGTCAACAAACTTGGCTAAAAGAGCTGGCACCAGTTCTCTGAGCATTCATTCATTCTGAAGTAGCCATTTTATTCAAAATTGTTGTAATTCCTTTAATGGCACCATCAACAGTCTTACAGAATAAAAAAAATGAAAGGAAAGAAACCAAATCATACAGATCCCTGCTCCAAGGTGTTTGCAAGCTACATTTCAGAAGTAGAAAGGACAGCAAGAAGGGAATAAATAATATGACTGCATACCTCAGGGCTCAAATGAAGCTTTTGCTATATTCCCCTTTCTGCTGCTGGGTCTCAAAGAAGCATGGAGTTTGCTGCCTTTTTACACTGTTAAAATGTGCCTAGCTTCCCTTTAAGAAATATTTTACACAATCCACTTTAGTGCATGAGCTGGCTTACTACTAGCTGAAAACTTCTGACCAGGAAGCTCTTCACTGTGGACGTAAACTTTAGTATTATGGTAATACCATAATACAGTACTAAATACTGCCTTCTTAGTAGAAAGAAGTTGCTAAACATAACACATGTTTCAGGAAAGAAGAAAAGAATGAAAAGTAGTGAAACAAAAGACTGTGATAACTGGTAGAAAGGGATCATCTTATGGTTGTCATGGGAAACCCAGCACAAACATCCCATCTGGAATGGCCCTGAAGTCAAGGTGGTCTACAAGTCGTCGTCTCCAAGCTTGGGTCTCCAGGTGTTCTTGGACTAAAACTCCCAGAAGCCTTCAATACTATCTGTGTTGGCCAGGACTTCTGGGACTTGCAGTCCAAGAGCACTTGGGCACTCAAAGCTGGGAGTCACTGCTCAACAGGATGTCCTGTTCTGTTCACTACCATTCACACTTGCTGAGAAAACAGCAGAGACAATTGGGACCAGGATGGTTGAAGTTCTGGAAGAAATGTCTTATAGAACTGGGAATGTTTGAGTTGCTTGAGTTTCCATTTGAACATTAGGAAGAAATTCATGACAGAGCTGTTCGGCAGTGGAATATGCTGCCATGGAGGATGGTGAAGTCTCGTTCTTTGGAGTTTTTTAAGCAGAGTCTGGATGGCCATCTGTCGGAAATATTGTGATGGGGTTCCTGCATGGCAGGGGGTTGGACTGGATGGCCCTTTAGGTCTCTTCCAACTCTATGATTCTATGATTCTATGATTCATTGAGTTTGGGTGCGAAAGGGTTAACTTTTGAAAAAAAGGAATCAACTTTTGTGATGTTCCTTTTTTGGTGTCACCTTGTGAATGGTCAGCACAAACAGTGGTCAGGGATGGTGGCATGTGTAATCCAGCAACACCTCAGTTAACATACTGGTAATTAGCATAATAGTTAACATAAGTATTAAGGATGTTCAGGTCTCTCATAATAAAATCTGCCAGCTATGCCCACTCATTTCTCCCAGACATTTCTTACACAATAATCTCCATTGCCCATAAAAATCTTGGGGAGTAGACACAAAAGTCAGAAAAACCACATGCCCTTTTGCCTTTGGGTAATATTGATCACTAAATGGAGGAAAGGGTGACATTCCAAAAGGAGATATTTTCAGCTCCAGCTTGGTTCCAGCCAGAGATGAGGCAAACATGACAGAGCAAAGGTGAATTCTGCAGGATGTGTACATCTTGCAAATATGAACCCTGTCACAATGCAATGTATGGGTGTTCATTTGGGCAAGAGAAAAGAGTGTAAGGATATGCTTGTCAGAATCTGTAAATTTCATGACAGTTAGAGCTGTTTGGCAGTGGAATATGCTGCCACGGAGGGTGGTGGAGTCTCCTGCTTTGGAGGTTTTAAAGCAAAGTCTAGATGGCCATCTGTCGGGAGACCTGTGATGGGGGTTCCTGCATGGCAGGGGGTTGGACTGGATGGCCCTTGAGGTCTCTTCCAACTCTATGATTCTATGATTCTATGAAATGAACAACCCTTGGGGGAAATGAAGGACCAAAGAAAGAGTTGAATATTGCTTCTTATAATATAATAATCTTAAAGCTACAGGACTGGAAGGGACCCTATGGATCCTGAAGTCCATCACCTGTCAAGGAAGCCTGGTGGGGGCTCGAACATCCAACCTTTGGCTCTGCAGCCAGGGACCGGAACCACTAAGCCAGGCATGTCCAAACTTCTGCCCTCCTGATGTTTTGGACTGCAACTCCCAGAATTCTAAGCTTAGATTGCCAATGGCAAGCGACTGTGGGATTTGCGGTCCAAAACATCTGAAGGGCCGAAGTTTGGACATGCCTGCACTAAGCTATCCAAACATCTTCTCTTTTCTTGCTTCTGTTGCTTCTGTGAAAGACAGGCTAGGACGGAGGCAGCATCCAAACCTACAAATAAAACAGTCTCCTCATTTCTTCATTTATTTGGCCAGAGGGACAACAAACACCACACAAAGTTTTGCCCCAGAGGCCTTGAAAGCCTGGCAGAAGGCCTGTCGGCATAGCAACCCTTACAACCACAGGGCCTTGCTCTGTCTGTGCCTAGTACTGCTGTTTCCCAGCCTGTCCCTTCATCAGCCCCAAATTGCTGAATGGGAGGAGCCTGGCTTTGTCCAGTCTTCCTGTCTGACTGGTTGGAGTGTTTTGTGGGCAGAGAGGTGTGAGCAGACATTCGCTGCTGCATCCTGAGCCTGTGAGTGAGACACTCATGGACAAAAGCACACCATCAAAATGCGGTCCCTGAAGAACTTTCCCTGCCTTCTGCTTTATATGGTCCTCTGGGTCTCCTTTTTGGCCCAAGCAGCCATCAGGACGTACTATATAGGGATAGTGGAAGAGAACTGGGATTATGCGCCAACGGGAAGGAATCAGATCACAGGACAAAACCTAACAGAGGATGAGTAAGTCAACGCGACGTGGCTCCCAACACCTCCATGAAAGTCTGCTTTTGCTTGCCAGTAGGCATGCCTGTTTTCCCACTGAGCTGTGTGTTTGTTTGGCTTTTAATTTCCAGGCTATTACTTGTGCATATTTAGCCAGACCAAAAATATGTCGGAGCAAAGAAGGAAAATCTTTAGGTGACCTTAAAAGGAGTTTTTGGTGGTTGTGAGTGGATAAACAAGGCAATGTGGAAATTGATTTTTAACCGTCTTCCTGGCTTTCAGTGTCAGTTCAAGAACTATCACATCCAGTTTCCATGCTTATCTCTTAAAGGATTCTAAGGAATTTGGCTGAAGGAATTTTAAGGCCCTATTGTTGTAATCTATCAGTTCTAAAGGGGAGTGTCATGATATGAACTCTGTTAAAGTCAGACTTGATCTGCTATGTGAGTGTATTTAGGACTTCATAGGAAATTAATTAAGGCTGCAATCTGAACAGGCTTACTAGGGAGTGAGTTTGGTGGAATTCCTCAAAAATTGCATCGGAATGGAAATACTGTACAGTACTTGGGATCGAACTGCATGTAAAACATGAGTGAATGGCTTCCTGTGTCTTTTGAGTGTGTATGTGTTATTTGGAATTAGGAAGCTACTGTAACCTCTTTCAGATATTCTGGTGAACATAAGGTAGGGAAAATAATTAAGACTATATAGGCTGCATCCATTAAAATGCCTGGAATGAGCCGTATGGAGTCATACCGCTCTATGATTGGACACCTCTCTCCATGTCATCAGAAATTCAAATTTTCTAGGGCCCCTTTTGGGAAGAGATTCATCCAGTCTGTACACACAGGGAGTTATTTTCAGACCTTTTAATTATCTTGCTGTGGAATGGCTTCCTGGGCCTTTGTGTGCAGGAGTTCTTTGTTTTGAATTAGGAAGCTACTGTAACCCCCTTCAAATAATTAGGAAGAAGACTCCATGGACTTATTTCCATGTGTCAGTGAGAACATTGGGAAGGATCCATCTTGCTTATGACTGTATGATTGGATGCGTCTCTCCGTATAATCAGAAATCCAACTTTTCTGAGGCTTTTGCTTGTGAGAAAAGGCTCCACCAGGCTGCTCCTGCAATTGCCTTAAAGGGGCACGTTTTCAGTCCTTTAATGATCTTCTGCAGGTCAGGTTATAAGATCCTCTCCCTCTCCCTTGCCCTCAGGCATGCTTGACACAGATGACTCCTAAAAATATATTGAGCGCAAAATGTAAACAGCAAAAAAGGCAGTTGTATTGCTGTATACACACACATTTGTTAAAAAAAAGTTCTATGGGTGTTCAAATAAATCAGAATTCCTGCTTTGCATGAAAGGAAATCAGGCCAATTTTAAAAGACATTTTATGGTACGTGGCTTGCAGGATATCGCAGTGAAGCATACATTTCGGTGGCAGAGCCAGAAATTGGGAGTTCATTTTTTCTCTTACCAGAAGAGCCAGCCTGTGAGGCCTTGGGCAAGCAGCACAATCAGTGGCGTAGCAAGGTTTTGGGGTGCCTGGGGACAAAGTTGGTTTTGCGCCCCTCTTGCCCTCTCCAACACCATCGCATCAGGCGTGTGCGTGTGTGTGCGCGTGCACACACACACACAGACACACAGAAGCGCGTGCATGCCCTACCTCTCCCGCAGTGGCCCCAAGCAAGGTGAGGAAGAGTTGGAGGAGGAGGAGGAGGAGGAGGTTGCCGCGGCCACTGGACTCGCCTCCCTCCCTGCCTGCCTGCTTACTTCACTGCTCGCCTTCGCACAGTGGAGGAGGAGGCTGTGACGGACTGGTGTCCGGTCACCAAGCCGAAGGACTGCTGGCGGGAGGGTGCAGGGCTTCCTCCTCCCCCTCCCCCTCCAGGCGCCCCCAGATTGCTACACCCAGGGCAGATGCACCCTTCTGCCCCCCCCCAGATACGCCCCTGAGCACAATCCCTGCACATTCCCCTAGATTAGAAGAAGGGAATGGTGAACTAATCCTGAGTATTCTCGTCTCAGATCATGAAAAGGGTTGTTATAAGTCTTTGAATCAGAATTATCTTGAAAATATACTATTATTATTCTTATTTCATACAAGCCTAATCAGAATTAAGACCTATTTAATGTGATAGGCCTTAATTCCAGTAAATGGGGACAGGCTTGTAGCCTAAAACTCTCTAATTATGAATGCCATAAAAAAGGCTGGGGTTCCCTTTGTAGCAGTGATGGTGAACCTTTTAGAGACCGAATGCTCAAACTGTGATTCAATACCCACTTATTTTTCGCAAAGTGCCAATATGGCAATTTAACCTGAATACAGTGGTGCCCCGGGTTACATATGCTTTAGATACTACCCTTGGGGAAAGAATAGAATAGAATAGAATAGAATAGAGTTTTATTGTCATTATGCATATGCAAGATATGCACAATGAAATTAGAGTGCTGTTCCACCACACACTCAACAAGTCACCATGCAAAACACATAAAACACATAAAACACCATACAAAATATTAAAAAAATCTTAAAGCCACTTGCAAAATTTAAAACACTGCTTGAAAACTGTTTAAGATGATGCTAAAACCGTCGCATTTAACTTAGGATAAAAACTGTTCTTTAGTCTAAATGAGGATCAAAGAGCGGGGGTGCTACCCTTTGGGAAAGTGAGGATCTAAGAGCAGGCTTTTGAATTTCCTGCCACGGGAAATTAAAAAACCTGCTCTTCAATCCTCACTTTCCCAAAGAGTAGCACCCCATCCGCCTCTCTGCCCAGGCCAGAGAGGCAGATGGGGTGCTACTGTACACTGTTAGGAGAGCTGGGGGGGGAGCGGCAGCAACTTATGGGCTCATTTATAGCCCCAGTTTACTCTCCAGCCGTGACGCTCTAGGCATCCCAAAAGCGACGTGGCTGGAGAGTAACCTGGGGCTACAAAGGAGCCCATATGCCACTGCCTCCCCTTCGCTCAGTTCTCTGCATGGAGCACAGTGGTGTGCTTCAAGTGGAGGGGGAATTGCCGTGTCTGTGAGGGGGCGATTATGTGTGCCCACAGAAAGGGTGCGGCATGCCACCCTTGGCACCCATGCTATTCACCAACACTGCTCCATACCATCAACATTTTTGGAGAATCCCATTTGGTCTTAATCCCATTAAGAAATGCATCAATAAGGGCACTTGCATCATGTTCCCCCTCCCACATAACCACCCACCTGTTCCTCTGTTGTATGACTGGCCCCACAACAGGACCAGTTGTGCAAAGGGAATCTTCTCAGGTAGTGACCCCTTCATGCTGCCTTCCCTCAAAAGGCTTCTAGCCTTTGAATTCTACTTGTGCAAACCCTTTGTAGATAACCTTGAGAGAAAATGGCTGTCAGACCGCTTTTGATTTTGAAGTGAAGCCGTGAATGCATTTGTGACATAGAAGTTGAACTTGAAAAGAATAAAATAGAACATGTAGTCCTAGATGGAAACATCATTCTTCAGTTGTTTTATATACCGTACAGGGATGCCATCTCATTCAATATGCCAGTTGTCCTATAACTGTCCTCTTTCTCCAGTTCTCTTTTGTATTGTTATAGAGCTCCTGGCAAACGCTATAAGGGACGATAAATCTATTAAAGGTATAGGGAAAGACGGGGCAACTAAAATCAGTTTATTCGCGGACGATGCTCTTTTGACTATTGTAAATCCAATAGAGAATATTCAAAGAATAAAAACTCATTTAGAAGAATTTGGAGAAATAACAGGATTATGTGTAAACTGGCAAAAATCAGAGAGTTTATTGTTCAATTATGGAAAACACGATTTAAAGATGATCGAAAAATCCGGACTTAAACCGGGAAAAAGCATTAAATACCTAGGATTAGAACTCCATAAAGAATTTACTAAAATTAAAGAAAGAAATTTTTCGAAATTAGTAGAAGAGATGAAAAACAAACTATCATCCTACTCTAAACTAAAACTATCGTGGTTTGGTAGAATTGCATTGATAAAAATGAAAATACTTCCAAAAATTAATTTTATTTTTAAAATGCTACCGGTTCAATTTTTAGAAAAGGAAATTAGAACTCTACAAGACATGATAAATAGGTTTTGTAACGCAGGGAAAAAATCAAGAATAAATAAAAGCCTATGGTATAGATCTCAGAAAGAAGGAGGAATAGGTATACCCAATATAAGAAACTACTACATAGCCAATCAACTCAGTTCTTTGGGGGAAATTCTTTTTAAACCACAGAAGCTAATATGGTGGGAGCAAGAGTCTTTGGATATAAAGGGGGAAATAAACACATTTTTATTCACGGAAGTTAAAAACAAAGTAAAGATTGACAACCCCCTATTGAATAGTCTAATTGTTATATGGAGAACATACAGAAAAATCTTGTCTCCGAAGGGATCCCCACTGGCTTTAGTTACTGATTTGGAAAGCTTCCCAGTCAACTTGAAGCATTATCTGGAGTTATTTAAAATTAAGAAAATAGCTAGACTAAAGGATTGGATGCTTAAGATCAAAACAACTCATGATATAAAAAATATTTTGCAACCCAGTGACTTAACATGGTTAAATTATATTCAATTAGGAAAATGGACTAAGGACTGGGGAAAAAGAAATAATCAAATTAGAGAGTGCACAAAATTTGAACATTTCTTACTATCGCTTGAGTCTCATCAGGAAAATTTAGAGAAAGGAATAACACGTAAAATATATAAAATACTAGGGGACTCATTAGAAATGAAGGAGTTAAATACCTTGAGAGAAGTCTGGAACCAAGATCTTAATGTACCGATAGAGAAAGAAGACTGGAAGAAAATTTGGAATATGAGAATTTTGAGATCATTATCGGACAGGATAAAAGAAAACTACTTTAAATTGGTCTCCAGATGGTATTTAACCCCAGTTAGACTAAATAGAATGAATTCTGGTTACTCTAAGATATGTTGGAAATGTGAAAAAGAGCTTGGTACTTACATGCATCTTTGGTGGGAATGTGAAATAGTCCAAAGGTTCTGGAAAAAAGTGTTTTTAGAGCTAAGCAATACGATTAAGATAGATATAGATTGTAATCCAGAGATAGCATTACTATCATTGTTAATAAGCAAAGATTATGATGTTACAACAAAGGAATTAATAGCAAATTTTATGACAGCTGCTAGATTAATCATAGCAAAACATTGGAAGTCAAAATTAGAATTTAAGATGGATGATTGGTATAATGAACTTTGGGATATAGCTATAAACGATAAGTTGTCCTGCAGTTTAAAGGTTAAACGAGGAGAAATGAAAAAAGACATATTCTTCGATATTTGGGGTAAATTTTTAGATTATGTATTAGTTGAAGGAAAAGGGAAAGAGTCCACGAATATCTCACAACAATTCTGGAGAAGAGAACTTTAAGAAGATTACTAGAAGAATAGAAGATGAAGCAACGAACAAGACATGGATGGACCCGTGGGATGGGGGTGCACTTATATTGTTTGTTGTATTTTTTTTTATCCTCATTTCTTATGTTGTTTGTATGTAATTAAATTTATAATGAAAAAATAATTAAAAAAAATAACTGAACAAACATTTAAAGCTAAACTCAAGAAGGTCAAATCCAAGATTTTCATCTTAGTATGTTTAGTATGTCCAGTAGAAATATGGATGAATTCAGAATCAACTCTTCATCTGTCCTGGTGGCTGATGCTTCTTTCTGTCTCACTCCATCTTAATATCTTCATGTAATTGTAAAGTTGTTTATTACCATGTTACGGGCAAGCCATAGATTTGAAATGTTAAGGTTTGTGAAGTTTGCATTGTTTGATCCCGTGATGTGCACTACTTGTGGAATGGACGATGCTCTGTGAAGGGCTTTTCTCCAATTTCAAATAAGCAAATTTGTTGAAAAAATGAATTAAGAAATACAGCTGGACAAAAAAGCTTAACTGTCAGAATGCATTTAAAGGTCAATGCATTTAAAGTTTGGCTTGTATTTTGGTGGGAGGTTACTCGTGGGCTCCAGAAGTACAGTGGTGTTTGAACTCCAATCTATTCCTGTTGAATTTGACTCATAGTTTAGAAATTGCCAGTTTCCCACCTTTTCCACTGCAGGGAAGCCATGGTGTATGTGAGACAAGAAGCCAACAGGATAGGCCGTGTTTATAAGAAGGCAATTTTCAAGCAGTTCACAGATTCAACATATTCTCAAGAGATCACCAAACCGTCTTGGCTGGGTTTCCTTGGTCCGGTGCTGAGAGCTGAAGAAAGAGATACTTTTATTATTCATTTAAAGAACTTTGCTTCCCGGCCTTATTCTATCCATCCACACGGAGTCTTCTATAAGAAAGATTCTGAAGGTAGAACAATCATGATTGAATCCGTGAACACTTTCTTGGAGTTAAGATACTTTTTTTAATGTATACTTGCTTTTAATTCTTCAGTTGTGTTTTAATTAACATGTAGTTGAACAATGTTTTAAATTCTATTCCTTTTAATATTGCTTGCTGCCTCCAGTCGCCTTTTCAGTAGAAAGGCAGCATATTACTGATAAATGAATGAATAAATCAGTCAATCCCAACCAGTATGGTTAGTGATGAAGATTTATGGGAGTTTTAACCTGCGAAGAGTGCAGCCCGTTCCCACACGTTCCCACAAATAACATACTCATTTATTACAGGGAGGGGTGAAGCAAAATTCCTTTTCTCATAGAATTAAGGATTGTGTCTCTCCTCCCCCCCCTTTTTTTTTTTAAACTTGAGCCATCAAGTTGTCTTATCTGGATTCAGGAGATATAAATTCCCAGTGACTCTTGGTCCTGTGCCCTGTGGATATGGACACAGTGTGCTGTTCCCTCCACCTGTTCTCCACTCTCAAAAGCTGTGTATTTCCACAGAGTCCCTACAAGCTTGTTGAGGAAAACCTCTGTTCTGTGCTTAAGAGGTTGAGAACACCATTTGGACTAAATAAAGGCTACTTGGTGGTTACTTCATGTCTGTTTTGTCTCTGTTAGTGTTGCGCTTAGGAGTGGTACAAACAAATGTTACTTCACGTCTGTCGCGCAACTACTGAAATTTGTCTTGACCATGCCCCCAGAATGGGTGCTAAGCACAACAATACTGTACCTGTATTGAGGTAGGGGTTTTTTCCTTGTCATTCTTTGTTCCTGCTTTTTGTTCTGAGACAAGACACCATGTAGTAATGACTGTCACACAACAAAACATTCGTTTCTCTCAGAAAACTGTGTCCATGTTTTTCTTTTATTTTGACTTTTCAGAAGCGAAATATTGAAAAAGAATGTTTAAGCCCCCCCCCCCCAAAAGGGGGGAAAGGAAGCTAGACAAATTCCCAGTGCCGGGGAGTGATATCACGAAACAGATATCTAGTCTTGTGCACTCCCAGACGCATCTGGTGGGGCCACTGTGAGATACAGGAAGCTGGACTAGATGGGCCGTTGGCCTGATCCAGCATGGCTCTTCTTATGTTCTTATGTTCTTATTCAGTGTTTGTCACGGTACAAGACCATGAGGTACTACTTGTCACGAGACAAGTTTTCACAACCATGGGAACACTGAAACAGGGACAAAATCATGTAATTGCGACCATCAATGTCACGGTACAAAAGTAGTCACGGAACAAAGAAGGATGTGAAGTAACTGCCAAAGCTGTGCATTCATTTCTGAAATGCGAGAAACAGAAGGAATGGAAGGAGTGATATTATCATTTTAGAAGGGCAATGTGTTGGATTTTAAACATCTGTTCTTGCTTGATCTATTTCAGGAGCCCTCTACCCTGATGGAACAGGTGGCAAAAGCAAGGAAGATGATTTTGTTCTTCCAGGGACCAATTATACATATACGTGGGTCGTCACGGATGACTTTGCCCCTACACCAACAGACCCACAGTGTCTGACTTGGATTTATCATTCGCACATTGACACACCCAAAGATATCAGCACTGGGTTAATCGGACCATTGCTGGTTTGTAAGAAAGGTACGGAAGGTAGAACTGAAAAGGTATTTCTTGTGGTGAAATCACGCAATGTACAGGTTGGCTCTAAAGGATTCTGCCATAAGTAAGCGGTCTGATGACATTCTGAGTATAAAATTCAAGCAGTTGCTTTCTCTCAGTCCCTCTCCCTTCACAGATGCATTTGGTGGTGTCATGGGGGAGGGCCTTTTCCATTGCTACTCCCAGACTCTGGAACTCCCTCCCACAAGAAACTAGCCTAGCTCCATCTTTGCTGTCCTTCCACAATTAGACAAAGGTATTTCTCTTCAGGGAGGCTTTCCCTCAGTGACTAGCTATCTTGAGAGGGCATTTTTAATGGTCTATTTTTAGTATTGATTTTATTTACCGCTTTTAATATATTTGTTTAAATTTTTTAAATCTTTGTATGCATGATAGTTTGGGCTTTGAAAATTTGTCTTTTAATGCTGTAAGTTGCCTTGGGTCCCTTTCCAGGAGAAAAGCAGAGCATAAACAAACAAAAAGACAGACAGACAGACAGACAGACTTTGAACTGCATAGATGGAAGGGAATATCAAGTGCAGCCCCCATTAAGGAGGCACAGTGCAGAATTAAACTCTCAACTTCTGACTAAATAATATACAGTGGTACCTTGTATAAAGAAATTAATTCGTTCCAAATGAATTTCTGTTAAGCCAATTTTCCTTTATACAAATTTCCCATAGAAATGCATTGAAA
Source organism: Phrynocephalus versicolor (assembly GCA_023846285.1). Classification (NCBI taxonomy): domain Eukaryota; kingdom Metazoa; phylum Chordata; class Lepidosauria; order Squamata; family Agamidae; genus Phrynocephalus; species Phrynocephalus versicolor. The sequence continues at coordinate 39,961,308 of JAHTLZ010000007.1, read as the reverse complement.
ACAAAGTAATCCCTAATCATGACAATTTTTATGTTGTACAGATTTGCCCCATAGGCGATTCTGTTAAGCAAATTTCCCCTCTCTCCAGAATTTTTTATATTGTATGTATTTCAAATTCTAAATGGCTTAGAACCAGAAAAAAGTAGTGTTCCACATGCCTGCCTTCAGAGGGTGTCGTTTGAGTAGCTGAAGTAATGACTAGTTGAAGTAGTGCTGTGGAACCCATGACTTGTATATTTTGTACTTCTTAATTTCTTCTGCTCATTTGGCGCTTTCCGCATGCTTCACCTCCCCCAGAATGTGGGCCCTGTAGGAGCAAAACCAGCAGCGTCACACAGTTAGGGTTTTGTTGGCACTGCATCCTACCTGATTCACAAACGTGTGCTGTAGGCAAAGTCCTGGTTGATCTGAAAATTTCTGAAGTCTTGACTGAACTGGTTGGTAGTTGGTGACATCAGGCAGAGTTCAGTCAAGCTCTGGGACATTTCTCCCACAATACCTTGCTCTAAGGACTCTGCAGCATGAGCATTCATTTGGGGTGGCCCCTATTCCTGCTACATATGATGCAGCATCTGGTACGCATAGACATTTGACAGGAGTGCCAGAGATGACTCTAAGCATGTAAGACCTGAAAGGAGGAAGCAGCGCATTTGTACAGCTCGCTATCGTTGAGCTGAAAGGGCAGAACTCACCGGCAGGGAAGTTAAGTGTTTAACATGGAGAAATCAGGAGGCCAAGGCCATGGCAAATTCTGAAGATAAGAAAAAAGCCTTTGCACTGGGGTCTGGCAGTAGAATGGAATCCAAACTCAAGCTGAAAATAGCATGCAGGATTGAGTTTAATACAGTGGACCCTCGTATAACAAATGGTTTGTATAACATAAAATCTGTACAACATAAAAAATTCTGGAGATAGGGAAAATTTGCTTAACAGAATCGCCTATGGGGCGAATCCATACAACATAAACATGGTCGCAATTAGGGATTACTCTGTTTTCAATGCATTCCTATGGGAACTTTGTATAAAGGAAAATTTGCTTATCAGAATTTCATTTGGAATGAATTGATTCCTTTATACAAGGTACCACTGTGTAATCACTTTTCATTATGGAGCTGCTTTCCACGGTCAATATTTGAGAACATCTGAAATGGTTCTGTCCAAATTAATGTGAAGGGTGTTTTTATTAAAGTTATATTTTTGTTTGCACTTTAAAGGTTCCTTAGACAACACTTCTGGATTAGTGGCCAATTTTACTGATGGCTTTGCCCTGATGTTCAGCATTATAGATGAAAACCTCAGCTGGTACCTGGATGAGAATATAAACACTTTCTGCTTAGATCCCAGCACTGTTGATAAAGACGACGAGGATTTTCAGCTTAGCAATAAGATGCATGGTGAGCTTTTACGACTTTTAATGAGAATGGGGGTGTGATTTCTTGCTGCTTTGGCCTCATATAAGTATAATCTGAGCATGAATCAGAATTGTAATGCCTTCCACTTAGGCCAGCTCACAGCTTGCAACACAGGCTGTGCCGGGTGAGGTGTGCTCCAGTACAAGTTGTACTGCTTGCAAGCAAATTGTAGGTGAGCTCTGCATCTCCTTGGAAGAATGATTTCGTTTTTAGCAACGTAGGGTGAAATGTTTTCCGTCAGCCTTTGTGAGGAACTTCTGAGTCTTGAACTAGGAGAGGGGTGTCCAAACTTTTTGCAAGGAGGGCCAGATTTGGTGAGGTGAAAATGTGTGGGGGCCAACCGTTTGGCCCCAGGGCCAGACTTTGGACAAGACTCTATAACAGTGGTGACAAACCTTTGGCACCCCAGATGTTTTTGGACCACAACTCCCAGAATTCTGAGCCTAGATTGCCAATGACAAAGGACTGTGGGAGTTGTGGTCCAAAACATCTGGAGTGCCGAAGGTTCGCCACCACTGCCATGTAACATGCAAGGAGGCGGGGAGCATGCTACAGCAATGGAACCAGGGTTGGGTAGGCTGGGCAGGTGGCTGGGGAGATGGACAGAGACAGGGAGGGCAGGCAAACCATAAAACTACAAGCTGAGGTCTCCATCCGGTATGGGGAGGGGCCAGCTGGTGGAGATGCGTGACAGGCTGAGCCGATGGGGAGAAGAGGCTGCGGGCCACTTGAAATTTGAAAACGGGCCGCATTTGGCTCCCGGGCCTGACTTTGGACATGCCTGAACTAGGGGCTTGTGGGTTTGTGTGTAGAACTGAATACTAACAGGATCTTCCTGGACATCATAGTATGACTTGGACTGATCCCATCCACATAGGATCGTCTTGAAAGAGAAAAAGCAAATATGACATTCTCATCTTGTTAAACATTACTTAAAAAACAAAATCTCCCTAGACTCCTAGAACTTGAAAATGTACTTTTTCAGGTTACAATTTCCAGTGGCTGAACTATTTGGGGGAAATCATGGGGATTGTAGTAACTTTCCCAAGTTCTATTCTCTTTGGTCTGATGTCGAATCATAGAGCTAGAATTACTTCAAATGTCTTGTGTAAGCTTGCCGATGCAGGAAAACTGGATCAATGCTGTTCCAAGAAATCCCAGTAATAAAGTGGCTTTGAATCACTGAATTAGCAGTCTCTGGGTGTTTATACACGACCCTTAAGCTCCGCTGCAAATGGCTCCCAGCTCCGGAGCTTAAAAATGTTTCCCCACCAGCTCCGGAGCTAACAGAAAATTAAGTGCGACCCCGCCCACCTAAGCGCGACCCAGCACACCTTTCAAGTACCTGCTCTGGGAGAGTGAAACATTTTGATGCGGAGAGTGCTGGGCTCTCCTCGCTTCTTCTTCTTCTTCTTCTTCTTTTGCCTCCCGCCCCTTTAAGAGGAACCAGGAAGTGACGGGGGGGGGGGGGTCGGAGCAACTTCCACCGGCACTCCGAGGTAAGAGTGCATTCTTTTCTCCCTTTTTTTCTCCCTCCCTTCACGCAGACAGAACAAGGAAGTGCGGAAGGGGTGGGAACGCAGGGAGAGTGACAAACCCTCAAGATCTCTGGTCCGAATTTAAGGGACCAGCGGATCTTAGGGGTCATGTAAAAAGGCCCAGTTCTCTGCTTTCTGTGGGATGCTCCAAATACAGGCTTATTTATTTATTTATTTATTTATTACGCTTATATACCGCCCCATTCCCACGAGGGGACTCTGGGCGGTTCACAACATACAAATAAAACAGATAAAAATCAATGCCAAGAATAATAACAATAAAGAATAAAATCCAAGAGCAGTAAGGCGGGAAAAAAAAATATATAAACACAGGTCCCTATGCATCGCCGTAGGCTTCACGAAAAAGAAAGGTCTTCAGATTCTTCTTAAAAGCCGCCAGCGATGGAGCCCGCCGAAGTTCACTGGGAAGACGATTCCAGATGGAAGGAGCCACCACCGAGAAGGCCCGCCCGCGAGTGCTCGCCCTACGGGCCTCCCTCGGGGTGACTGTCCGCAGTGAAAGGGCCACCGAGGAGCGGGTGGGTCGGGCCGGATCTAATTGCCGGGTGAGACGCTCCGTCAGATAAGATGGGGCCAAGCCATGGAGGGTTTTGTAAGTCAAAACCAACACCTTGAACCTTATTCGGGAGGCAACGGGCAACCAGTGTAGGCGGACCAGGATAGGGGTGGCGCGGTCATAACGGCGCGCGCCAACCACCAGCCTGGCCGCCGTATTCTGGACCCGCTGCAGTCACCGAACAAGGTTCAAGGGGAGCCCCATGTAGAGAGCGTTGCAATAATCCAGCCTCGACATGACCAGCGCCTGTACCACAGTCCTCAGGGAACTCTCATCGAGGTACGGGCGAATCTGGGCGATAAGCCTTAGATGGTAAAAGGCCGACCTGACCACGGCTGACACCTGAGGTTCCAGGGTCAGGTCCGGGTCGAGGACGACGCCCAGATTCCTCACTCTTTGCGCCAGCTGGGGGGCGGACCCACCCAAGCTGGGAAGAGGGCCACAGTACCCCTCCGAAAAGCCCCCGAAGAACATAACCTCGGTCTTGCCTGGGTTGAGCCGGAGCCTGTGAGTCCTGGTCCAGTCCAGCACCGCAGCCAGGCAGCGATCAAGGATCCGGACGGCCTCCACTGCACAGGTGGAAAAGGAGAGATAGAGCTGCGTGTCATCAGCGTACTGATGACAGCAGACTCCATAACTCCGGATGATCTCAGCCAGCGGCCTCATATAGATGTTAAAGAGCATTGGGGAGAGTGACGACCCCTGCGGCACCCCACAAGGGAGTGTCCAGGGAGCCGACAACTCACCCCCCAAGCTCACTCGCTGGGTACGGCCCCCAAGGAAGGACCGGAACCAGGCCAAGGCCTGGCCCCCAATCCCAACCTCCGAGAGCCGTTCCAGCAGGATACCGTGGTCGACGGTATCAAAAGCCGCTGACAGGTCGAGAAGGACCAGCAGGGTAGAGCAACCCCTGTCAGCCCTCCTCAACAGATCATCATGCAGCGCGACCAGGACCGTCTCGGTCCCATGACGCGGCCTGAACCCGGACTGGAAAGGATCCAAGACATGGTTCTCCTCCAGGAACGACTGAAGACGCAGGGCGGCGACTCGCTCAATCACCTTGCCCAAAAAGGGAACATTGGCTATGGGACGATAGTTGGACAAATCGTCCACAGCCAAGCCGGATCTTTTAACAATGGGCTTCACCACCGTCTCCTTCAGAAGACTGGGAAAAATCCCGTCTCTGAAGGAGGCCGAAGCGATCAGTGAAGCCCATTTCGGCATGCTCCCCCCTGCGCTCTTAATCAACCAGGCAGGGCAAGGGTCGAACGGAGAAGCCGCAGGCCTGCAGTGTCCCAGCGCCCTGGAGGCATCCACAGGTGTAACAGGTCCGAACTCAACAAACCGAGGCGACCGAGGCGGCCCGACGCTGGCCATGACAGGGGCCGGATCAGAGCAACCGGTGTCCAGCTCGGAACGGATGGCCTCTATCTTAGATTTAAAATAGGCTGCGAATGACTCACTGGTGAAATCACCAGGAGGAGGCCCTGGCGGAACGGGATTGGTGAGGTCTCGAACCACACGGAACAATTCCGCTTGACGATTCGAGGCCGCACCAATTCTCAGGGCGGCAAAAGATCTCCTAGCCGCCCTTATCGCACGGGAGTAGCGACCGTTCAACGCCTTAACCGCAGCCCAATTCTGAGCCGTCCGAGCGTTCCGCCATCTGCTCTCTAGCCTTCTCCGCTCTTGCTTCATCGCCCGCAGCTCCTCGGTAAACCAAGGAGACATGCGGGCTCGGCATCGGATCAGGCGCTTGGGGGCGATCCGGTCGACAACCCCAGCCACCTCCTCAAACCACCTTTGGGCTAGGGAGTCGGCCGGATCGTCATCCAAACCGTCTGGAACATCCCCGAGGGCCTCCGAGAACCGCGTAGGGTCCAGGAGCCTCCGGGGACGGGCCCAGATGGACGGGCCCGGCTCCCCGCGGGGCGGGGTGGCTACTGCAACAGAGAAAGTCAGTAGATAATGATCTGACCATGACACGGGCCGGGCCTGCAACCTCCCGACCCCCAGATCGAACCCCCGCAATGTGGAGGCAAAAACCAGGTCCAGGGTGTGTCCACCTTTATGAATGGGACCGATGACTAACTGAGACAGGTTCATGGAGGCCATGGACTCCATGAATTCCAGAGCTACTCCAGACAGCCCAACCTCGGCGTGCACATTGAAATCCCCCACCACCAAAAGGCGGGGGGACCTCAAAAGTGCCGCCGAGATGAACTCGGAGAGCTCTGGAAGGGTAAGTGCAGGGTCGCGGGGAGCACGGTACACAAGCACTACCCCAAACCTGTCCCTTTGGCCCACCATAAGGTGGAGACATTCCAATCCCGGATTCACCAACATAGCGGATCTACTGACACAAAAGGAGTCCCTGAAGACCATGGCCACCCCGCCCCCCCGCCCCCCCGGCCTGCCAAGCTGCTCTAAACGGTAGCCCTGGGGGCAAAGGAGGGTGAGGGAAGCCCCACCCCCCTCGCCCACCCAGGTCTCCGTGATGAAGGCCAGGTCGGCACTCTCGTCCACAATCAAATCGTGGACGAGTGGGATCTTATTATGTACCGACCTGGCATTAATGAGCAGACAAGACAGGCCAGGGGGACAGACGGTTTGGATCCCATCCATTTGGCGGCGGAACGACGGGTCAGAACGGGGGACAGGCAATAAATGGCTTTCCTATCTGAAGACCTCTAGCAAAGGAAATCCCACCATTTCCAAATAGTAATTTCTGTTTGAAAGTTTATCCTAAAATTGCAACATAAGATTCAACCTACTGTTACATGAAGCCATTACTAAAACCACAAATAAATATCTGTGATATATATTCCCCGGATTTGTTTAGATTTGCCACTGTTGATGCACCCATTACTCAAAGATTGTCAGGAGCCTCATGGCAGTAGTGCAGCCAAAACTCTGCTCACAACACAGGATCAATCCCAGGTAGCCATTTCAAGGTTTACTCAGCCTTCCATCCATCCGAGGTTGGCAATTTGAGTACAGTGCACAGTTTGCTGGGGTGGGCAGGCAATGTTCAGCCTGGATAATTAAATTCTAAGATGCCCAGAGAGTGCTTTAAGCACTATGGGATGGTATATAAGCAGCACATATTTTGTTTTCTGTTGCAGCTGAATTATGTTTGGAGGGCCATTTCTTACAATTATATTTTTGTATTTATAGCAATCAATGGCTATGTTTTTGGAAACCTACCAGGCTTGGAGATGTGTGCTGGTGAACTGGTCTCTTGGCATATGTTCGGGATGGGGAGTGAAGCTGATATTCACTCTGTGCATTTCTTTGACCATACTTTTGTTCAAAGAGGACACAGGGCAGATGTCATCAGCTTGTTTCCAGCTACCTTCGTTACCTTGGAAATGAAGGTTGAGAATGTTGGGGAGTGGCTTTTGACCTGTCAAGTCAATGAACACATAAAAGGTACGGTGATATTTATATACTATATAGGAAATAGATATTGAAAGTTGAATATTCAGTGTTACAATTAGGGCACAGAGGGTGACACTTCTGTTATCAATAATAAAAATATCATCATCATCATCATCATCATCATTTCTCAGGATTGCTGTTGCTGGGGAGGGGAGAGAGCCAAAGCGTCAAGCCAAAAAATTGGGAACCAACTCCTAAAAATGTGTGAGTGAGGTGACATTTGCAGAATCACTGACTTCTGGATTTCAGAAAGCCAATTGGCAGCTACTGGCAACTGTTCTAATTTGGTATTGGTAACCAAAGATTTTGAGATGATTTCAGATGACTGAAATTAGTTTCAGGAGGAAAATGGCCTGATCTGGCTTCCATGATGATGATGATGATGATGATGATGATGATGATGATGATGATGATGATGGCAAGGTCCCTCTTGGGAAGGACCATTTGTGTAAGCAAAATTATATGAACAGGTTTTGAAATGTTCTCACCATCTTTTGGATAACCAGGCATGTACCTGTATGCATGACTTGGTATGTTCAAGTGCACAACAGCCAGGCAAAATGATCACATATGCCACTTACACAATTTTAGTCATTATAATACAAATATTGCATATGAGGATTTACAGAGTACTGGAGGGCAGACCTCTGCCTTGAAAAGCTTGAAATTTGGAATTTGCGCAGAAGAATCAAGGAAAGAGAGTGGTTATCTGAGTTCGTTAATATAAATGGAGAGGGGTGTTACATTGTTTCAGGTGTACATTCTTAAGCTTAGCTTCTACTGGATTTCTCAATAGCTGCCAAACAGCCCGAAAAAACTCACAACAGCGATCAGATCCCGGCTGTGAAAGCCTTCGGCAATACATTCATTTGTTCACTTTGTTTATGCTTTCTGCACTGTAGCTGGTATGATGGGACTGTACAACATCAAGGCCTGCAATCAAAATATTGCTGAGCCTTCACAGACTGGGCAAAAAAGAAGATATTTTATCGCAGCTGAAAGAATTCTGTGGGATTATGGACCAAGTGGTGTCGATAAAGAGACTGGCAAGGCTTTAAATGCTACAGGAAGGTAAGTGGTGACATTGATGCCAGTTTATTTCATTTCCTCTTTGTTTTCTATTAAATGAAGACTGAGGTTCTCACTAACTCAGTTCACAAGCCTTTTATTTTATTTATTTATTTATTTATTTTTATAGCTTGTATGCCGCCCACTACCCAAAGGTCTCTGGGCAGCTCACAATCAAAATGGGCAATTAAAACATCAAAATACAATAAAATTAGAGTAATAAAAACATGTAAATGCAATAAATAGGATACATTAAAAACACCACTAAAATTGCCATCAGGACCCACAGTCATTAGTTAAAAAACCTTTGGAACAGGAAGGTTTTTACCTGGCGCCGAAATGTTAGCAACGTCGGCGCCAGGCGAGTCTCACTTGGGAGGGCATTCCATAATCTGGGGGCAGTTGCTGAAAAGGCCCTTTTCCTGCAAGCCATCCCTTTCAACTCCTTAAGGGATGGCTCTTTCAGGAGGGCTCCCTGACTAGATCTTAATTGCCGGGTAGGTTCATATGGAAGGAGGCGGTCCTTCAGGTATCTAGGTCCTAAGCCGTTTAGGGCTTTATATGTCAAAACAAGCACTTGTAGGCAGGAGAAGATCCTTGTAGTGCTGTAGTCAAAATTTAGTAATGCAGTCAAGGCTTGGCTCATTACTTGAGTCATGCTTTTAGCCACTATATACTGGGCAAGCCACTATTTCACATCTGATTCTCTGGTCTTAAATATAAAATTTCGCCTACAATAAATAAATATTGTATTTTCCCGTGTATAAGATGCCCCCATGTATCTGGCAACCCCAACTTTTCCAACTCAAAATTACAGTTTTGCAACTAATAATTTAATATTTTTAAATAATAATTTATTGTCATTGTGTGTATATACACAGTATACACATACAACGAAATTCAGACACCCAGAGACCAGATTCAACACGCACACACACAAATCTCCAAACACTCTCACACACATTAAAAAAATAAAAATAAAAAACCCTTCAACACACACACATAAAATCCCTGAACATTCCCCCACCCACCAACCCACCCCCCCTTAAAAACACAAACATCTACACAACAGGCTAGGTAATCCTGTCCAAGTGCTCACTACTGGTGGTTCTTGAGTTCATTATTAAGTGCAATTATAGCTCTGGGATAAAAACTGTTCAGAAGACGTGTGGTCCGAGTTTTAATTGTTCTATATCTTCTGCCAGAAGGCAACAGTTCAAAGAAATTGTGAGCAGGATGAGTAGAGTCCCTCAGAATGTTGTGTGACTTCCTCAAACAGCGAGATGTGAAGATGTCATCCATGATTGTCTCCTCGGCTTCCTTGTATAAGATGATCCTCAATATTTAGTCTAGCAATTTTAGACAAAGATATAGTCTTATGCATGGAAAAATACGGTAATCTGTTGGATTTTGCTGTGATGTTGATTTTGAAACTCTGTGACATAGCTGCTAAGTGTTAGCCTTGACTGAATGCAACAAATCTAAATTGATACTCTCGAACTGCTATTGATAGTGCACGCTGCCTTACTTTTGGGAGAAACATTCCATAACAGATAGATATTTTTAACCTTTATTTTGACAATCCATATTTCAAACAAAAGAGAAAAGACAAAAGAAACCTTAATATATAGATAGGTAGATAGTTAGACAGGCATACATACATACATACATACATACATACATACATACATACATACATACATACATACATACATACATACATACATACATACATACATACATACATACATACATACATACATACA
>JAHTLZ010000007.1:39915958-39951496 GCA_023846285.1 Phrynocephalus versicolor | reverse complement strand
ACATACATACATACATACATACATACATACATACATACATACATACAAGGGGACTCTGTTAAGGAACATGTGCTTAACCCTAAAATTAGAAGCCTTTGTCTTTTCCTTTTTTCACACTAATATTTTGTAGAAGAAAAATGTCATTGTGCTTTCTTTTTGAATATAACACAATCTCATAAAACTGATTATTTCATAGCACAATGGCATGGAACCAAAAATAAAGAATGCTTTTGTTTTTAAGCTGCAGACAATGTTTCTCATATCACTCAATTCTGTCTTGGGTATATTAGCCGTACCAATTTATTCTGAGTATTCGATTCTAAAAAAGTAATTTTTCCAGGCACTGACTGCCCTTCAACAAATGTCTCCCTCAAAATTTAATTGGCACGTCTTTAAAATTACAGCTCTGTAAAGAATGGGTGAAGTACAAAAGGAGCAAATCATTTTTGAAATATCTTGAGCATTTCTAATGGAGAGGTATGGTACTGTGGTTTAAACTACAGCAAGTGTTACAAATCCATGGCCAGCTTTGTAATCAGAGACAACGGTTTCTGTTCCACAGTGACTCCTCACTTTTCTTCACTCGAGGAGAAGACCGAGTTGGAGGCCAATATTGGAAAGCTCGTTATGTCTCCTACACTGACGGAACATTTACCAGGAAACAAGAGGCAGCTGAAGCTGCCGTCCATCTTGGCCTACTTGGTAAGGTCAATATATTCAAATGTTGACTGAAGATTCTGTCATGCCATTCCTACAATGGGGAGTCAACAGTAGATTCCTGATCTCGAATGGCAGAAGTGTAAGACGAGCTGGAACAGATTTTCATTTATGTACATCACATTCACCATTTCTCTGATACATGGATGCTATGTGTATGTAATGTGAGCAATAAATATACAAATACATTAATTGTTTGATGAAGAAAGTGGAGAGGCTTTATTGCGTTTGTTATTAACTTCGCTTAAAAAAAAAACTTATTTAACTCGCTCTGTTTTCCAGGCCCAGTTATTAAAGCTGAAGTTGGAGATACTATTATGGTTACTTTTGCCAATAAAGCTGACAAGAACTACAGCATGATGCCCCATGGCGTAGCTTTCAGCAAAACCTCAGAAGGAGCCCCGTATGCCAATGGTAAGTTCACAATCCTGCTTCCTGCCTATCTGTGTGTAATGGAACCTTAACGGGGGGTTTCACTCCTCTACGCAGAACTAGTATCTGGAGGAGTTAAATTGTCCTCTTTCCAAGTGGGTCCTTTAATAATCCCCCAGACTGGCTGTATTTGATTATTAAAACAGTTATTCAGCAAGTACTCCCCACAGGCACCTTCATTTGATTAATAAGCTTTTATAGAAAAGATGAGATTTCACAGGAATATTGGCTTACTGGAAAATAAAAACACATGTTTTCCCTTCCTAACATTTGAAAAAAAATCTAAAGCAAGCTTCAGAGGCAGAAGCCTCCCAAATCCCTTATAAAAACTACATGATTATGCCTAGTCCATTAGTCCATATGCAGAAATCATTTTGGGGAAAACCCTTCTCTCTCCCTCTCTTCACAGCATTGGAAAAAACAGCCATATATCCTTTTAGGCCAATCAGAGTTCACTCGCTTCTTGGATGGAATGCATCTTCAGCCTTTGCTTACATTCCTTCATTATTTAGATCTGCAACAGTCTAGGCCTTTCAGCTTAATATGAAACCCATCCATCTGAAACCCATCCATCTTCCACAGGACTCGAATGGCAGAGACCTACTTGGTCTGGGCCTAATCAGGACATCTCAGTAAAATACCTAGCGGACACTCTTGGAAGCCTCCTTACTAGCGGCCCTTCCTAATGTGTTTATCTGTGGACAGTTGCTGATTTGCCTATGGGCCTTTTCACACGACCCCTAAGATCCGCTGGCCACTTAAATTCGGACCAGAGATCTTGGGGGTTCATTGCTCTTCCTGCGTCCCCACCCCTCCGCACTTCCTTGCTCCTGTCTGCGTGAGGGGAGGGAGGAAAAAAAGGAAGAAAAGAACGTGGCTCACCTCCGTTCTGCCGTCTTGCTCTTGCCCCAGCAGCATTCCATTCTCTTAAGTAGCTCTTAAAGGGGCGGGAGCCAAAAAAACCAAACAGAAGCGAGGAGAGCTGGGCACTCACCAGATTACATTCGGATCTAGGGATTTTCACCCTCCAAGAGCAGGTACATGAAAAGTGCGCTGGAACGCGCTTAGGTGGGCGTGGTCGCACTTAATTTCCTGCAAACTCCGGAGCTGGTGGGGAAACAATTGTAAGCTGTGGAGCTGGCAGCCATTTGCGGCAGAGTTTAGGGGTCGTGTACAAATACCCTATGTAAATCCATGCATAAATACTGGCTTCTCTCCATGAACTCTGCCCACACGGTGTTATGCCTTCTGCCTTGCCAACTGCATAAGACACCAGATGCCACTGAGTTAAATAGCTGGATCTTCCTAGTGAAAGTCCTGCACCCTGTTCTTTTTGTGTCCTAGCATTCGCCACTGTACTACAGCAATTAAGGAGCAATTAGCCAGTCCCTAATGGGATTTTTGGAGCCTGTGCCTGGCCACTGGATGGGCACATGCCTGAAATTTAATTGCTAGTGAGAAGCTGTTCCAGATTACCCTGTTTGCTTTCCACAGGCATAACTATGCAACAGGATTTGGGCCAATAAAGTAAGTTATAAAAATGAAGAAGCCTAGAAATGTTACTTTCTTTGACTACATCTCCTAGAATCCTCTTGCCAATGGCAATGCTGGAGGACATGGAAGGAGTCTGGACAATGCGAGGACTGTGAATGCATCGGTGTGTCTCCAGAAAAATGGCAGCATATCATCAACCAATCCTTCTACTCTAAAAATACCAATGGACTGTTTCTAACATGAATAATGATGATAATGAGTGCTCATGGTAGCTAGAGGATTCTGGGAACTGTAGTGCAATAAAAGGTACTTTTCAAAGTTGTCTAGATCTGTGTTTTAGTATTAATTATTAAATGTGTGCTCTTTTGCTGACGTTTTGTTTTAAGGACACGAAAAGCCAGGAGCTTGTGTTCAACCTGGGGAAATCTTTGAATACAAATGGAGCGTTCCTGAAAGTGTTGGGCCAACAGACCGTGATCCACCATGTCTCACGTATCTGTATCACTCAGCGACTGATCCAGTGATGGACACACAGTCTGGTCTTGTTGGACCTTTAATAATCTGCAAGAAGGATTCTCTGGAACCTGATGGAACACAGGTAAAAATCCAGATCCATTCTGCATGAATGAGAGAGCTTATGAAGAGCTGGACATTAATACAAATCTGGCTCTGAATAGAATTATATTGGCTGGATCCACTTCTTGTTGCTCGAGTTTCCCTCCAGGTGCACGGTCCAATTTTTTGATCCTGAAATGGCACTTTGTCTAACTACATATTTGGAGTGCAGACCGACCATTTGCATGTCCGTATTGACAGTTTCATTCTGCTATTACAAAAATAATGATGACTCCTGACCCTACACACCTGCAGTATTTAATTGGCAAAAGATGGTAATGCAAATAAAGCTCTTTTTAGCTTTAAGGTTATCTTTTAATGTTCTAAGATGCCTTTTCTAATTCCCTGTTTTAACTTGAATATGTCTTAAACATCCTGGGCTGTATATTGTCCCTCATTATTGTAAGCCACCTTGGGTCCTTTTCCAAGGAGAAAGGTGGGGTAAAAATATTCAAAAATGAAATAAATAAATAATTCCTTTCTGCTCTTTGCACTGTGTTTTTATACTGCAGAAAGGAATAGATAAGGAATTCTACCTGCTTTTCACAGTCTTCGATGAAAATCTGAGTTTCTATCTTGACACAAACATTGATGCATTCATGGCTAATCCTTCAGAGGTTAATAAAGTGGATGAAGCTTTCCAAGAATCGAACAAAATGCATGGTATGAAATTGATGGGGAACACTTCAGTATTAGACAACAGAGGTGGCTGGGATCAGCAAAGGGGACTGAGGGTGTAAAAAGGCTAGTTTGCAACCAGGAACTTCCCACAGGCCACCATTTTTTACTTCAGTCATTGCATGCTTTATGGGAAGGTAAAAAGTGCGGAATTGAAAAATGAATTGCTCCTGTTATTCAGTCATTTGATTGTTTGTTATTTTCATCAATAATAAGAACTTTAAAGGTCTTGCACACATAATTATTGGTCAGAATAATGCCGGCTCATTTTACTTTGTACTCAGGATTTTAAAAAGAGGTAAAAATAAAGGTTCCCCCTGCACATGTGTGCTAGTCATGTCCGACTCTAGGGGCGGTGCTTACCTCTGTTTTCACACCAAAGAGCCAGTGTTGTGCAAGTCCATGGCCACATGACTGGCATGTAATGGCAGTAATGGAGTGAGAGGGAAGTTGCAATAAATTCACACTTTTGTTTATCTGAGAATTAGTTTTTCAGTTTGCATTCTCCCCCCCCTTCTAATTTTTTTGTCTTCAGGCTGCAGTTGCCTATCATTTCATACCCCCCCACCCCGTAATGAGTAAACTTGACCCCAACAACACACAGTTTATAAATGAACAGGGTAATGCTGCACTTTTAAAAAACGTAATTTCCCCAGAGATCTATTAAGGCCCCTAGATTCAGGAACTGTATTCTCTGAGACAAATCAGGAAATCAAAAAGGACCAGGAACGCCACTTTTGCAGGTTATTGGGGGGAATCTCTCTGGCGCTGAGAGAGGGCTCAACATGGCAGGACTCTGAAAAAAACAGAGAAAAAGAGAAAATGTTTAAGCATTGTCCACATTGCTAGCCTTAACCGTTGATTAACATAATATTATCTATGGTTTATAGCCTATATTCTAAGCTTGCGTTTTATCTTCAGCCACGTTCTATACTTGGCCTTACAGCACATGCTTCATGAGATACAATGATCCTGAGTGTTCTATTTATCATTATCTTTTGTGACACGTGGCAAAGTGTATAAAAGCCAAAAGCCTCCAAATACAGTGGTAACTTGTCTAAAGGAATTAATTCATTCCAAATGAAATTCTGTTAAGCAAATTTTCCTTTATATAAATTTCCCATAGGAATGCACTGAAAACAGAGTTCTCCCTAATCACAACCATTTTTATGTTGTACGGATTCACCCCATAGACCAGACATGTCCAAACTTCAGCCCTCCAGATGTTTTGGACCACAACTGCCACAGTCCTTTGCTATTGGAAATACAGGCTTGGAATTGTGGTAGTTGTGGTCCAAAACATCTGGAGGGCCAAAGTTTGGACATGCCTGCCATAGATGATTCTGTTATACAAATTTCCCCTATCTCTGGAATTTTTGATGTTGTCCAGATTTTATGTTATATAAACTGTTTGTTATACAAGAGTCCACTGTATCTTGAAAAAGAAGACTTCCGTTCCAAGGCCCTGCGTCCGCTGTTTGTAATTTATAAAGGCTAACTGATCTGCAGAACTCTTAGGGGCTGTGAGCCTTTCTCTCTCTCTCTTTTCAGCAATCAACGGCTACATGTTCGGAAACCTCCCCGGCCTTACCATGTGCAAGGACGACAATGTCTCGTGGCATATGATTGGACTAGGCACCGAAACTGACATGCACGGCGTCCATTTCCAAGGGAACACCATCCGTTTGGGCGGCACAATCAGGGATACTGTGGCTTTGTTCCCTCACACCTCGGCCACAGCACTGATGCAGCCTGATCGAGTAGGTAGGCCAGAGCAATAAATAGGGAATCCAATTTCCTTCTTCCACCTAGCATAGCCTTGTACTCATGTTTCCTAAAATGCATTTTCGACGGGTTAAGAAATGTTGAAAAGGTTTTTATTTTATTTTTATCATTGTAGATGCTGATTTGGTGTATATACTTTGTATTTTGAATCTCTCTACTGTGAAGTCAAGAGGCCATGTAGTGTAATTATGTTTTGTTGATTGATTGAATGATTGATTGATTGATTGATCGATCGATTGATCGATTGATCGTAATACCCATTTGTCAACAAGGGCCACTCTGGGCTATTTACAACACAAATAATGAAGAAACAATAGACAACAATATACATGATAAGGCCAAATCAAATTCAATGCCGCACACGACAGTACACAGTAAAACCTAAAATTAACTAAAACAGTGAAGTAGTTTAGAGGCAGGGTGGCAGAACTGATAGTATAATGCTGAGCAACCACTATATTATGGGCTCTGAGAAAGCCTGCCTAAAAGGCCATGTTTTTAACTACCATTGAGGAGGCCAGGTGAATTTCAGGTGGAAGATTGTTCCACAGATGAGCAATAATCACCAAGAAGGCTCAGTTTTTGGTCTTTTCTTTGTGGGTGACTCTTTGGGTCAGAATTCTCAACCACCTGGTCTTGGAAGAACAAGTAGGATTGGTAGATTTTTATCAGAAGCATCAATTCTGCCAGATATCAAGGTCCCAAACTACTCTGCGCTTTGAATGTTAGCATCATTACCTTGAAGCTGGCCAAAAAAATTGGACAGGTAACCCTTTAAGGTGGCCAGAGTGGGGAAAATATGTTGGCATTTCTTCTTCCCTGTCAACAACCCCATGGCCATATTCTGAACCTGCTAAAGTTGTTGCACCAGCCTCAAAGGCAGGCTCATGTGGAGAGAATTGCAGAAGTCTAATGCTGAGATTACCAACATTTATTAATTAATGCATATGACAACTACAGCAAGAATTTTATTTGCTGAATAGTCAGCATAAAAACATATAGTCAACAGAAAAACCTAATCGATGAGAGATCTTGGGAAAAACTCTGAAACAGCAGAGATAGACATATTATCGGAACTGTTGAAAGACAAAGATTTACAGAAAACAAAAGACAGCTTGAAACCCCTCTATATTTTTTATGAAAAATTTGAAACTACAGTAAATTGCTCAAATAGTATAATGAATATATAACTGTTATTGTTATTGTAAATATTAATGGAAACAGTGTAGACATGCCACTTGAGCTCTCCGTTTTGTACCTTTAGAAGCCTTACCCATTACTCATCCCCTTTAGCTACCCCTTTATGGGAGGAAAAATAAAAATTATTAAAATAAAAAGGACAAGCAAAGACATTTTGCCCCATTTGGTCTAGCTCGAAAGGTCATCTTGCAGAGTAGTCAGTGCCATCTCCATGCTATGACATAGCCTTAACCTGGCCTGAAATGGGTCAAGGGCCTCAGACTCCCCCCAGGAGTACAACTAAGACTTAGAATTAGAGATGAGAACCGTCAGAGATTCAGCGTGTGCACAGTAGAGCTCAGGTGGACAATCCAGGAAAATACAAAGCTAGATTGCAGGCTTGTCAGAGCTCTAGTCCTCAGTGAGGAATAATACACGGACTCAGAGTTGTTTGACTCAAACTCTAAATCTGCTTACATATATTTACAGCAGTCGTGCAGACAAAATGTCTCAGCAGTCCAAATTATACACAACATAGACATTGGCCAACAAATGAATACCTTTCTGTGTCTGTGTCTAAAGTCACGGGGGGGGGGGAATCCTTATCCGGACATATATGTACCTTCATTGACCA
Organism: Phrynocephalus versicolor; assembly: GCA_023846285.1. Classification (NCBI taxonomy): domain Eukaryota; kingdom Metazoa; phylum Chordata; class Lepidosauria; order Squamata; family Agamidae; genus Phrynocephalus; species Phrynocephalus versicolor. The sequence continues at coordinate 39,943,962 of JAHTLZ010000007.1, read as the reverse complement.
ATCAGGTACTAGTTAGCTCATGTGCATTTTTTTCATGCTCATTATATCAACCCATGACTCACTGTCTGTCTTTATTCATTCAGTGTCAATACTGTATATAAATCAACCTATTCAGTCTATAAATTTACATTGATCTATTCTATCAGTATCTTAAGAGGAACAATCCACAGTTTGGTGGATCAAGTCCACCGGTGTTGTGTGGGTGCCCAGATTTCCCACCCCACCTCTCCTCACGCGTGCCTACTCAAAGACAGCACCCTGGGCTTCCCTGACCTGCAGAAGGAAGGAAGCCAGGCATGTCCAAACCTCGGCCCTCCTGATGTTTTGGACCCCAGCTCTCAGAATTCTAAGCTTAGATTGCCAATGACAAAGGACTGTGGGAGTTGTGGTCCAAAACATCTGGAGGGCCAAAATTTGGATATGCCTGAAGTAGGCCAAGGCAGATAGAACTCCAGGGCACCCACACGATACCTGCGGACCCATCCTGCCAAACCGTAGATCATGTCCATCTCCACTCAGGATGAAATGGATTCAAATCTCAGCTATTATGGGGACCCGTGTGCATGTGTGTGCATGTGTATAAACAGTGCTAAATAATTTCCTGAAATATTTCACTTATAGAAAGGCCCCCTATTCACAGTATCAATAGAAGGATCACATGATTTCTTTTCAGGGACTTTCCAAGTGCTTTGCAAGACATTTGATCACTTTGCCGGCGGGATGAAAGCGCTGTATGAAGTGATGCCCTGCCACAACCGGATGGGTGATGGAAGGCGCTACGGGACAATCAGAACCTTTTACATTGCAGCTGAAGAAGTCGAGTGGGACTACGCTTCTGGTTACAGCCAGGCAGAGAAGATGGTAGAAGCAATGAGCAAGGAGGAAAGGTACCAGGAAATCGTATGATGCTGCATGGGCTCATGGTGGATGTGAGCACAGCTTTATTTATTTATTTATTTATTTAGCAAAAAAGCTACTCTGGGCGGTTTAAAAGGGCCGTAACCCTTTTAAGATTTCATGCTAGGAACAATACAGTACAGTACTTGATCAGTGTCAGGAGAGTCTAGCCTAAGGATGGTTATAACTAGAAACTAGACTATCACATTTGCCTAGAACATGTCTGGTTTTTGGAAGCTAAGGGCCCAATGATAGCATCCAACCTAGAAGCATCAAGTCTCTGATTCAATACAAGGTAGCTTTCCATGGTCCTGTGTTCCATCTAGTGGAAATAAATGAATTTGAAAGGTATAGTACATGTAAGGATCGTCTTGCTTAGTTTGGGAACTTACGAGGAACGGCTTAGGGAACCGGGAATGTTAGCCTTTCAAAAAGAAGGCTGAGGGGGGATATGATAGCTATACAGTATTTAAATATTTGAAAGGATGTCATATTGAAGACGGAACAGGTTTGTTTTCCATGGATTCAGAGACTAGGACTCGGGGCAATGGTCTCAAACTACAGGAAAAGAGATTCCATTTGAACATTCAGAAGAGCTTTATGACTTCGGCAGTGGAATATGCTGCCATAAAGGAGGGTGGTGGAGTCTCCTTCTTTGGAGGTTTTTAAACAGAGGCTGGATGGCCATCTGTCAGAAATATTGTGATAGGGGTACCTGCATGGCAGGGGGTTGGACTGGATGGCCCTTGAAGTCTCTTCCAGCTCTATGATTCTAAGTTCTAAGACTTTTTTCCATGACTCTTGGTATCTTCACATTGCTGCTGAAATCTGTGCTTGCTTTTTACTTTTGCTTAGTTTTGGAGCGATCGTTCCCAGACATTCTTGGACTAAAACTCCCAGAAGCCTTTACAACTAGCTGACTTGGTTAAAATTTTTGGGCGTTCTAGTTCAAGAATATCTGGAGACCCAAGGTTGGGGAGTACTGTTCTAGAGGGTGGAGTTTCGTGCCACACTGCTTCCTGTTGTTTGAAATTGGCATCCAGGAATAGCCTCCCTGTCAGAAAAATTCAATTTAACAGTAAAACATTTTAAAAGGAAGTACAGATATGAAGACTACATGTATCTAACCATCACTGTGGCCAGAATCCTATTGTGAATTTATGCAGATAGAAGTGTAGTTGCATAAAGGGGTGGTAATGAATTGCTACTAACTAATGAGTTGTCGCTCACATTTCTAGCCTTGTCCCAGTTGTGTGGTTTAACATGTGGCTCGGAGTGCAAGCAGTAACTTGTTAATTAGTGGGATTCACTGCCACTTTATGCAGTCACACACTGCATTATGCAGTCTGTCTGTAGTAAGTAAGTAAGTAAGTAAGTAAGTAAGTACTGTATATACTTGAATATAAGTCTAGTTTTTCAGCCCTAATTTTGGGCTGAAAAAAGGGGCCCTCGACTTATATTTGAGTAAATACTTTTAGCCACTGAGGTAGGTGCTTGGGTCGGTGGCTAAAAGTCATTTTAAACATCACACGCCACTTCTCCTGACCCCCTTCTGCATCATTTTTTTTTATATATATATTTATTAAAGAATTTTGGTATACAAAAAAAGAAACAAATTCAAAACATTAATACTACAAAATCAATCTACCACTAAAATTTGACTTCCCTCTGTTCTTTCCGTGGTTTTAGCGTTATTCATCTCCTAGCCTTCCTTTCAGACAAACCCCTTTTATATACTTATAAAAAAGATTTGAAAAATAAGTAATAATCCCTCGAGCTCTATCCTAATCCGGTAAGAGTCTTTAATTCCTTGCAATGAGTCTCCATGTAGTTCTTAAATTTTTGCCAATCATTTTGGAACTTCTGGTTATCTTGATCCCTCAGTCTGCACGTTAGTCTGGCCATCTCTGCAAAGTCCAATATTTTCGCCCTCCATTCATCCAAAGATGGTATATACGTTGTCTTCCAGTTCTGTGCCAGGAGCATTCGTGCCGCTGCTGTTGCGTATAAAAATAGAGTCCTATCTGCTCCTTTGATTTCATTATCCACCAACCCTAACAAAAAAGTTCAGGTCGTTTTGGGAATGTACACTTTAACATCTTTTTGAGTTCATCATATATCAGTGCCCAATATTCTTTCACTTTCTCACAAGTCCACCACATATGATAAAAATCACCTTGCTTCTCCTTACATTTCCAGCAGTGGTCATCTTTCATCCTATACATCTTTGCTAACTTCGTTGGAGTAATATACCACCTATACATCATCTTCATCAGATTTTCTTTGATCAAGGTACATGCGGTAAACTTTATATTCTTTTACCACAATCTTTCCCACACATCTAGCTCAATATTATGACCCAGATCCATAGCCCATTTTATCATACATTCTTTGACTTGTTCATCTTTTAAGTTCAACTCCAACAGAAAGTTATATAATCTAGTCTACAGTTTTTTTTTTGGGGCCCATAATTATGGTTTGGAACCTAGATTCCTTCTCTCCAAACCCAGACACCTTTCTATCTTTCTGAAAAATGTCATTTAGTTGATGGTACTGAAACCAACCTGTTAACTTCTCTTTCAACATATCATAAGATTTCAGTCTGGGACCTTTTTCTGAAAAAAATAACACATCACCATATGTAATCCCCACTCCTTCTTTGTCTTTCCTCATGATCACCAGTGCCTCAATTGGGGATAACCATCTTGGTGTATGTCTTTCTAAAAAAGGTTTTAACCGTTCCCAGACTTGAAGTAATGACTTTCTAATTACATGATTCATAAAACTTTTATGCACTTTCACTTTATCATACCAAAGATAAGCGTGCCAACCAAATCTGTTATCATGACCTTCCAAATCCAATATATCCTCATCAACTAAAGTGATCCAATCTTTTATCCAACCGAGGCAGGCCGCTTCGTAATACAATCTCAAGTCTGGCATGGCAAATCCTCCCCTTTCCTTAGCATCTGTTAATAATTTAAATCTTATTCTGGGTCTTTTACCTTGCCAGACAAATTTAGACAATATCTTCTGCCATTCTTTAAAGTGACCTATCCCTCTAATTATTGGAATCATTTGAAACAAAAATAACAACCTTGGTAGCACGTTCATCTTTATCACCGAAATTCTTCCCATCAACGACAAATTCAATCTATTCCATGTTTCCAAATCTCTCTTAATCGAGTTCCATACCTTATTATAATTATCCTCAAAGAGATTTAAGTTCGTAAGAGATAAGTTAATTCCCAAATATTTGACTTTTTTCACCACTGAAAGGGCGGACAATTTTTCAAATTCTTCACAATCTTTCTTTGTTACATTTTTCAATAAGACCTTCGTCTTATTCTTATTCAATTTAAAACCGACTAGATTACCAAATTCTTCAATTATTTTCATCACCTCAGTAATACTTTCTTTTGGATTCTCTAACGTCAGGACCAGATCATCAGCAAACGCTTTTAATTTATATTCCTTATCCCCCACACGTATACCTTTAATTGTCGCCATGTCCCTCAGTTTGACTAACAATACTTCCAGTACAGTAATAAATAACAGTGGGGACAATGGGCACCCTTGTCTCGTACCTTTCCCAATCGGGAAACTTTCTGTTATCACATTATTAATCAATAAACTTGCGGTTTGATCCTTATATATTGCATTAACACCATTCCAAAACTTTGTTCCCACTCCCATATTTTCCAAATTCTTTTTCATAAATTGCCAAGAAACATTATCAAAGGCTTTTTCAGCATCAATAAATATCAAAGCAGCTTGTTTCTCTTTCCTGACTTCTAGATACTCTATTATATCAATTATATTTCTCATATTATCTTTCATCTGTCTGCCAGGAAGAAACCCCGCTTGATCTTTGTGTAATAGCTCAATTAAAACCCTTTTTAATCTATTAGCTAAAACATCGGCAAATAATTTATAGTCTCCATTCAAAAGGGAGATGGGCCTATAATTTTTAACATCTGTCATATCTGAGTTCTCCTTTGGAATCAGTGTTATATACGCCTCCTTCCAGGTATTAGGTATGACTCCTTTTTCAAGAACTTCGTTCATGACCTCCACCATTATTGGTAACATTTCTTCTGATAGTTTTTTATAATATTTTGCAGTCAAACCATCTGGGCCCGGTGATTTTCCAGTTTTCGCCCTCTCTATTGCACTTTGTACTTCATGAGGGGTAATTTTCTCATTCAATATCGACACTTGATTTGTTGAAATTTTTTTCAGTCCATTCTCTCTTAAGTATCTGTCAATCTGTTCCGGGTTTTCTTTTTTCTTTGTATATAGATTTTTGTAAAAGTTCCTGAACACCTTTACAATTTCTTTTGGATCTTCCACTATTTTTTGATCTACTACTAATTTGTTCACAACCTTTTGTTTTTGCTTACATCTTAGCTGCCAAGCCAGCAATTTCCCTACTTTATTTGCCGATTCAAAATTCCTTTGTCTCATCATCTTCACCTTCCACTCAATTTCCTGATTAATAATCATCGACAGTTGAGTTTGAAGCATCTTTAGTTTTTGAGTCCATTTCTGTTGCTTTGGCTTTTCCACCAATTTCTTCTCAGTCTCTACCAATTCTTTTAAAATCTCATTTCGCTTCTTTTCTTTCTGTTTCTTCTGATATGCATTTCTTTGAATAAAGAGGCCTCGCATAACAGCCTTACTAGCATCCCATATGACATTTGTTGGTGTTTCTCTTCTCCAATTGTCTTTCAAATAGTCTCTGAAAGTTTTTTTCGCTATCTGCCAAGTTTCAATCTCATCCAGTAAGCTTTCATTTAGTCTCCAACGGTATAATCCTTGCATTTTTGTTTTGATTTCCATCACCATCGCATTATGATCTGAAATCGTTTTGGGTAAGATTTCCACTTTTGTCACTCTATGTGAAATATCATTAGGGACAAATATATAATCAATTCTTCCCCAACTCTGATTCGGTTCAGAAAAAAACGTAAACTGTTTTTCCATTGGGTGTCTCAGTCTCCAAATGTCAGTCCATCCAAAATTTTCAACTAAGTCATAAAAGGATTTCGGTAATTTCCCTTCTGAGCCTTTCCTTTTCTGAGATCTATCCAAATCTGGCATCATTACTCCGTTACAGTCTCCCATCAGAAAGAGTTTTTCATCCATATAATCTAACAATCTTTGTTCTACCTCTCTATAAAATTCTAGTTTCCTATCATTTGGCGCATAAATGCCTACAATATAAAATTTTTCAGATTGCCAAGTGATTTGCACCATCAGAAATCTACCCTCTTCATCTTTCATAATCAACTTAGGTTCCAGTTTATGTTTTGCATATATTACTACTCCTCTTTTCTTCAATTTATCAGATGATACAAATTCTTGTCCCAAAATTTTGTTTTTTAAGATCTTCATGTGTTTTGTTGCAACATGTGTTTCTTGCAGACAAATCAAGTCCAAATTTTCTTTCTTCAATAAATGCGTGATTCTATTTCTCTTGGTCTTTTCATTCAGACCATTAACATTCCAAGTCAATACTCTCAGCGCCATTGTAGGTTTCAAATTAAATATATTTTTATCAATCTCTATTCAGATGTTGGCCATGGCTAAATCAGCTTTACCTTCTTCCTCCTCAGAGAGTTCTGACTCCTCATCCTCTACCTCTTCCTCTTCTTCAGATGATTTATCACCCTCTTTCGATGGTTTTCTGTACCCAAGTTCTTCTCCATATTTTCTCAGAAATTTCCCTATTTCCGACTCAGATGTTATTTTAAATCTTTTCATCTTATAAATGAAGGACAGACCTTCTGGGAACTCCCAGCGAAATCTCAGACCATTTCTTCTCAACGTTTCTGCCAGAGATTTATAACTTCCTCTTCTTCTCAAGAAATGGAGAGGAATCTCCTTATATATCAAGATCTGTTGACCATCAATCACAAACCAATTGTCATAACTGTGTTTCAGAATTCTATCTCGCACGGCCATGGATGTCAATGACACAATGACATCGCCTGGTGTCTTCTTCACTCTCAGTTTCTTTGATCTGACTGCAATTCTGAACACTTGGGAGATTGCATCAGCTACCTCTTGTTCCTGCCATCCAAGCCATTTCGTCAGTTCCATTATTACTTTGGCCTTAATATCTTCTCCTTCCTCCCATTGCATCATGGGCAAGCGGCACACAGTGTTTAAAATGAGTTTTAGCCACCGAGGCAAGCGCTTACCTCGGTGGGTAAAAGTCATTTCAAACATCACACACCACTCCCCCAGCTCACAGAGGAGGAGCTTCCAGGCCCTGCTACATTTCCCACCCTAGACTTATACTTGAATCAATAAGTTTCCCCAGTTTTGGGGGGTTAAATTAGGGGTCTCGACTTATACTCGGGTCGACTTATACTCAAGTATATATGGGTAAGTAAGTAAGTAAGTAAGTAGGATTCTAAGCTACATTTTCATCATCATCATGTTTTTGTTGTTGTTAAGTTGTTAAATGTTTATGTACTTTTTACCTTTTTACCTTTTTCAATCATTTTCAAGTTACGGACATGTATTCTTGAGCCAAGGTGAAGATCTCATAGGTCCCAAGTACAAGAAAGTGGTTTATAGGGAGTACCAAAGCGGAGAGTTCACAGAGCACAAAAAGAGGACATCAAGGGAGCAACACCTACAGATTCTAGGTGAGAAATGTGAAGGATCTCAGATGTGAGACCCATTTCTTCACAAAAGAGGTTTTAAAATACTTGCAACCAGATCTAATTCATGCCTAATGAGGAATATCATCACAACACCTTGATCCCACCTGCTCTCATAAGCTAAGCAGAGTTGGGTCTCGCTAGTGGATGAATGGGAGAGTACAAGTTGTACTAGTGATTTCTAAGGGCCTTTTTACACGACCCCTAAACTCCGCCACAAATGGCTCCCAGCTCCGGAGCTTAAAATTGTTTACCCACCAGCTCCGGAGTTTACTGAAAATTAAGTGCGACCACGCCCACCTAAGCAGGTCCCAGCGCACTTTTCATGTACCTGCTCTCCAAGGGTGAAAAATCTTGATGCGGATGTGCCAGGCTCTCCTCGCTTCTTTTTGTTGTTGTTTTTTGCCTCCCGCCCCTTTAAGAGAAGGAACCAGGAAGTGACGGGGCTCCCGGCAGCTTCCACCGGCACGGGGAGGTAAGCCTTCATTCTTTTGTCCCTTTTTTTCCTCCCTCCCCTCACGCAGCCAGCAGCCAGGAAGTGCGGAGGGGTGGGGACACACGAAGAGCGACAAACCCCTAAGATCTCTGGTCCGAATTTAAGTGACCAGCGGAGCTTAGGGGTCGTGTAAAAGCGCCCTAAGTAGTGCTACAAGAGAATTCTGCCAGAAACCCTGAAGAGCAGTTGTCAAGTATGAATGGATGGATGGATGGATGGATGGATCTTAAAATTGCAGAGCTGGAAGGGACCTTATTGATAATCATAGAGGCACAGTGCAGACCCAACCTCTGGCTCATTGCCAGATGCCTAAACTTTGAGAGGTACTGCAAGTAACTCAAGGCTCTCCAGGCAGGCTGAAGAAATAATCCTTCTAAAATGTTGGAGAGTCATTACTGTCAATCGTATTTGACAGTAATAATGACCTGACTCTACACAGAAAACATGCTGCTTTTCTAAGTACATCCCATTGAGTTCAGGGGCCACATTTCAGTGGTAGGTGAAGTAAGATGGAGAAAAGAGAAAAGAAAAATGCAAGCATATTTTGCCTGGATGTTCTTTGTAACAGTAACAAAATTATAGCCTTTAGGAGGTACATTTCAGGCTTTTCAACCACATACAGTACCTGGGAAATCACTGTGTCATTGCAAAGGGGCATCACTCCTTTTAACCCACTTTTAAAGCACTTTTGGACCAAAGGCACGGGACTGCAAATCACAGATTCAACCAGCAGGTGGAGTTGTTAAAAAGTATGTTGGGTTTTAAATTTCAGAGATCAGCAGCAGAGTTATACAGCAGCATGGAAAGATAATTGCTCAGCACAGATTTGAAGCTGGGAGACAGAAGTAAACTTTAGCATAAAAGCTTGTGTTACAAAAACATACACAAATACACAACGTGGTAAAACACAGAGCATAAATATTACAGAGTAGTGGGGAAACTGCTCATCTCACCGAAAAGCAGTCGCAAACCAAAATGGGTTACAATCCTGCCTTTTATACATATGGCAGACATCATATAAACCAATCACATGAGTACACATAAGCAGACAATGTTAAGCAGTTATCCATGGCACCTGGATATAATTATTCTGCCTTTTTCATGTGATTACACTATTCACCTGTGTCTTGACAAATGACTATGCATTTATACACAGAAACCATTTTGAATCTGTTAAATATTATATTACATACATTTGTTAAAAGTTTCATTACTTAATAGTAGTAGCATTATTCATCAGGATTTTTGAGGACCGGGATAAAGGTGCTTTCCACAATTATTTATTAGTGCACTAAAAGGGAGTCAAGTGACTTCATTTCAGCTAGGCACTAGAAGTGAATGATCCATTTTTCATGATCCATTTTGCATCTTTTGAACTTTGACAGAATTTTTAAAGAAAATGTAAGAAAAAGCTCTTTTAGCCTGTTTGTGCTTGAACACAAATAAGGCTCACACAGAATACAAATAAGGCTCACACAGGGTTAGGGAATTAATGTTACACTGTATGTGGCTGTTAAAATACTTGTTTTGAGCAATGATTTGTTTGGGCAATATAATTCACTTCACCCCTCAGAACAGCTGCTTTTACCGGACTGAATAATCTGCCTCCGTGTCTTTCAAGCTGCAGATTAGTTAGTATTCAAACTCCTTTAACGTGATGTGGAAGTGATAGTTTACTGACCTCAAAGTGAAACATCTGTAGGACGATGCTGTTCATCAGTATATATGTATACATGTATTGTGTGCTGTCAGGTTGCTTCTGACTTTGCTTCTGACTTACGGTGACCCCTTTCAGGGTTTTCTGAGTAGAGAATACTGTATTCAGAATTGGGTGATAATTCCCTTCTTCAAAGGGTGCTCTGGGACCATGCAGCTTGTCCATGGTTGCCCAGGCAGCCATTTCTCCCAGGATGCACGCTGGAAAATCAGATTCCTAACGTCTAGCTTAGCAAAGTACCTAAGGCACTGAGCTATCTAGTCAGTCAGTTTGTTCATCCGAAATATCAACTAACACCCTTAGGGTTGATCAGCTAAGTTTGGGGATGGGGGTGAGAAAGTTATTGTCCAGTAAACCTAGTTATTATTCTAACCTTTCTTCAGAAAGGTTTGATTAAACTTGAATCATATAGCAAAGCATTACTCATTGTTTTCAGAACTCCTATTCTCCGTTCTGCAACCCCACTCTCTTGGTGAACATCACGGCAACTTCTCCTCCTAGAAATTCCTTTCTTATCTTAGGGCGTTTATACACGACCCCTAAGCTCTGCTGCAAATGGCTCCCAGCTCCGGAGCTTAAAAATGTTTCCCCATCAGCTCCGGAGCTAACAGAAAATTAAGTGCGACCCCGCCCACCTAAGCGCGACCCAGTGCACCTTTCAAGTACCTGCTCTGGGAGAGTGAAAAATTTTGATGCGGAGAGTGCCGGGCTCTCCTCGCTTCTTTTTGTTGTTGTTTTTTTGCCTCCCGCCCCTTTAAGAGGAACCAGGAAGTGATGGGGGGGTCGGAGCAACTTCCGCCGGCACTCCAGAGGTAAGAGTGCATTCTTTTCTCCCTTTTTTTCTCCCTCCCCTCACGCAGACAGAACAAGGAAGTGCGGAGGGGGTGGGAACACAGGGAGAGCGACAAACCCTCAAGATCTCTGGTCCGAATTTAAGGGACCAGCAGATCTTAGGGGTCGTGTAAAAAGGCCCTAAGAGTGTTTGAAACTGGTTTGATAGAAATTCTCCTCCTGAATCACTTTGCAAACATGAAACCTTGGTAGAGAAATTGTTTTCTACATAATTCAACCATTTCTGAAAAGCTGTAAATGTTTCTGCTTTTGTTTTCAACAAATAGCAAAACCCAAACTTTGTGTAATCATCCACCAGAATTAAAGCACTGGTGAATTAAACACTGGAGAATTCAACATGACCACTTCTTGTTCTTGTTTCACTCAGGTCCCTTGATTCACGCAGAGGTTGGTGACTCCATCCTAATCATATTTAAGAACAAAGCTAGTAGGCCTTACTCAGTGTCAGCCCATGGCATCGAAGAAGAAAATATTGGGAATAAAGCACAGACCACTATGCCAGGTATGAGGTGGTGGTGCCCGGTCTTGTACTTAAATTTCCTCTTGGTGTGGAAGTTGAGTCATGGCTACTGGACTTCTTTTTTGAGAGATAGAAACGTTTCGCTGTTCATCCAAACAGCTTAATTGGTGCTTCAAGAGAGTTGGTTCCTACCAATTCCCCTTCAAAAGACAAGCTGCAGGGTTTTCCCCATTTTTACCTCAGTAAGGGCCATACTTCTCAGAAGATGTTGTTGGTTCCGTGATAAATTGCAGTCAATGAAAGGGAAATGGACCAGCCTTACCAGGGGTCATGGGAGAGGGAAGACTCAGGCCACAGTCAGGATCCTTATCATTCTGGAGAATGGCCGTGCTCCACACAAGGGATGCCAAATGAGTGCTCAAAACCCCCCGTGTTCATAACTAGTTCTGTCAAGTCCAGGTTGGAAAGCCTGCCCGTATCTTTCGATCAATCACAAATGCCACTTATCCTATCATTTTCCTGGTGGCAATTTATCAAGAGCTCCTTGAGGAAGAGGAAACGACAGTTTTTGTAATTAGATTTGAGCCCAAATGAGAGTTCGGTCATTTCAAACTCAGCGACAAATTTCATCACATTTTGGATGCTGATGACATAACGTCATTCCTCTCTCTTTTCCTAAATATGCCTATCTGCATAAACAGGAGAAATCAGCACATACCGATGGAACGTCCCAGCAAGGTCAGGTCCTGGGGCCTCTGATCCTAATTGCATTACTTGGGTTTATTACTCAACAGTACATTTTATAAAGGTAAGTACAGAGCCACAATGAGGTGTGCATATACTGTATGCCTGCTATAAACAGGTGTGTGTGTTTTTTACCTACTGATTATTCTGATACCACCCTTGGACAACCTTTGCCCTTACCATGTATGCTGTAAAGTTGATTTTGACTTATGGCAACCCTTTCCAGGGTTTTCTAGGTAGGAGGTCCTCAGAAGTGGTTTACTATTTCCTTCTTCTGGGGTTGTCCCGGGACTGTGCAGCGTGCCCAGAGCTACGCAGGCTGGCTGTTCTAGGGTGCATAGTGTGGAACTGAACTCCCAGCCACTGCCTCCACAGCCAACTGGACAGCATAATCAATTAGGTATCTGGCTATGGATTCAGGGGTTTGGAGTTCATTTCCTGACTATGCATCCCAGGAAAGCCAGCCTGTGTGGCCCTGGGCAGTCTGTACCGCCCTGCCACACCTCCAGAAGAGGGGAATGGGAAGGCACTCCAGTGTGATGGCATTGACACTATGTTTTCAATGTTAGTTTCCATCGCTCATAACTTTTACATGGAATTTTTACTCTCTCTTTAACTCCTCACGTTCTCTTGTAGCTTTAATATTGTCTTTTAATTCTGTAACCTCTCCCTCAAATTCCTGTTCTCAATACTTGAACATGTCTTAATTGTACTGGACTGTATATTGTCCCTTATTACTGTAAGCCGCCTTGGTCCTTTGCCAAGGAGAAAGGCGGGGTAAAGCACTTAAATAGATAAATAAATAAATAAATAAATAAATAAATAAATAAATAAATAAATAAATATTGGCCTTGTTAACTTTCCATACTTCCACAAGGTTTCTCTAATATGCAAAATAAAGCTGTTAAAATAAATAAATGTAAAATAAATCTGTAAAAATAAATAAATAAAACAATATCTTGTTAATATAAAATAATAAACTTCCAGTTTATTTAGAAAATTGTGAGTATATTGATTATAACATACTACTGTATATCCAATTGACTCCTTAATTGAAATCCTGTTGCACAGCTATGCATGCACAATGAGAATGATATCATTAATAGCAGCAAATTACTGCTGATCAAAGGCTTCCTTTAGGGATTTCAAGGTGTATGCAACTTGGACACACGGAATATGATTTGTGTGCAACCCAAAATTGTCCAAGGAAGGCTTTAGGATGCTGCTACTGCTGGTGCTGCTGCTGGTGCTGCTGCTGCTGGTGCTGCTGCTGCTGCTGCTGCTGATGATGATGATGTCATTCTTGTTGTGCCCTCAGAACTTTAAGCCACTGACTCATAATGGTTTTAATGAACTAACTAAATAAATAATGTTTATTTTCCAGTTGGCATGGGGGACAACACAGGTGTTACCAGTTTCTGAGAAAATCATAACTAATATCAGGGACAACCAGAAAACATTGTGTTAATGCCCCAGTAAGGCAATCAATATTAATTTCTTCCTTAGGAGGTTTCTCTCAGCCATTTGGTGTCTGAAATGTCAGGCCACACTGGATAAGAGGCTGATTCAGGGCACGAATATTCATTTATTATTCCTAGTGTTGTGTTAAATGGTCAAGGCATTTGGGGGCATCTATGATAAAATTAAGCTGCCTAGATGCCCTAAGCCAGTGATGGTGAACCTTTTAGAGACCGAGTGCCCAAACTGCGATTCAAAACCCACTAACTTTTCCACAAAGTGCCAATACAGCAATTTAAGCTGAATGCAGGTGGCTGTGAAGGGGCGATGTTGGATGCCCACAGAAAGGGATCCCAGTGCCACCTTTGGCACCTGTACCATAGGTTCGCCAACACTCCCCTAAGCACATCCGATCGCACCTGATTTCGGAAGCTAAGCAGGGTTGGTCCTGGTTAGTACTTGGATGGGAGACCACCAGGGAATACCAGGTGCTGTAGGCGCCTGGAGTAGGAACTGACAAACCACTCCAGTATTCCTGCCAAGAAAACTCCATGGACGTGGGGTCACGAAGAGTTGCTCACGACTGTAATGACACGCATACACGCGCACGCGCACGCACACTCTCTCTCTCTCTCTCTCTCTCTCTCTCTCACACACACACACACACACACACACACACACACACACACACACACACAATAAAATTATAAGCATATATGCCATTAGTTACAAATTCCCACAATTTCCCATTTTTTTGAAAGATAGTATAAAGATTGCACTGATCTTTATGATAAGAATGATTTTCTTTTTGCCCTCTTTAGATGTAGCTCTTGTTGGTTCAATGGGTCTAGTCTGCTGGCACTAGCCATTGGATTTAATTCCCATTACATCCCCCTGTGTGTATAGCTGTGTGTATAGTTACAGCTGAACAACTGCAACTATAACTGTGCTCATGACCTGCGGTTCAATCCTAGGTAGCCAGCTCATGGTTGACTCAACCTTCCATCCTTCCAAGGTTGGTAAAGTGAGTAGCCAACTTGCTGCTGTGTGTATCAATGTATAGCCTACATAATTAAATTGGAAACCACCCAGAGAGTGCTTTAAGCACTATGGCACAGTATATAAGCAGAACACTTTTTGTGTGGGTGTGTTGTTCAAATACTATATACTGTATATTACCAAGTACTGTAACTAAATGGCTTATTTTCTGTTATCTTTAATTCCAGGATATGTATAGCGGTTTGATTGGGCCACTCATCATTTGCAGAAAAGGACTATTAAATGAGAAGGGCTTCAGGACAGATGTTGATCGTGAATTTGCTCTTTTGTTCCTTATTTTTGATGAAAACGAGTCCTGGTATTTGAATCAAAACATTGAAAAATATCTGAATAAAAATCCCAAAGAATTCAGTCGCACAGATGACTTTGTGGAGGGGAACAAAATGCACGGTATGTTATTAGAGGATTGCATTTTTAAATATTGTTTAGGAAATCCAAGAGTGTGCAAAGGGTGACCTTGGCCTGGCTGGGGGTGGGGGCTTCATGGAGCCTCCCCAAGAATATTTTAGCAGTCCACTGCCCTATCACATTCTCTCTGCCTTCCACTAAAAAAAAAAAAAACCTGTTTTTTCTAGCAAGGAGACTTCAGAACAGTGATTTAACTTTTAAACCAGGGCTTCGTGTATTGGTTAACCCTCCAGATTTCTCACCATCTTTGCAATGGTAGGATTCGCTTTTTCTTTTGGTTGACATGGTGTGCATTTCTTCTCCATAAAGCTGCATTCCAGTTACAGCAAGGAATGGGGGAGGGGAAACCCTC
Source organism: Phrynocephalus versicolor (assembly GCA_023846285.1). Taxonomy (NCBI): domain Eukaryota; kingdom Metazoa; phylum Chordata; class Lepidosauria; order Squamata; family Agamidae; genus Phrynocephalus; species Phrynocephalus versicolor. Next base: position 39,928,845 of record JAHTLZ010000007.1, on the reverse strand, counting down.
CCGCTCAGTAATTTTGGCTAGATAGACTGAACCTGACACAAGACCAAGGATGGACTCCTTTAAAGAGCAGCCATTGTGCTTCCTTTGGTCCATGCAGTCTTGTCCAGTCCCCATCTCTGGTACCAGTTGTGCTAAGCTGCAGTTTTAAACAAGGTGGAGCCCCAGAGAACTATGTTCTTTCTCTCCTGATGAAGACGGAAAGCCACTGGTACCTTATTGTGCAGTAGGACCCTCTTATCCATGGAATCAGCATCCACTGATTCCGTTTTCCACAAATATATATGTTTGACGTTACCAGAACTGGCCACTAGGAGACAGAAACCATGTGCAGCATTTGCTATTCTAATAACAGCTTGCTATTATCCACAGTTTTCAGCATCCACAGGGGTGAGGGAAGGGTGGGAATCAATCATCTGTGGATACAGGGGAGGGGAGGTTTCCTACTGTATAGGTTCATTGTATAGATGCTAGACACTGAAGCAGTTATGATAGAATATAGCAAAAAGAAATGCATAAAGGCCTGCATGTGCTGGAGAACATTCATAGGTCCAAGTCATCATGGTCTTAAGTGAGGTGACCGGTTCCTCCATCTTATAATAGACCATTCCTCAAAACCTGGGCATCCTACAGGGGGGTTGTGCCATAGATCCCTCATACTGAAACTGGTAGGAACAAGGATACAAATCAGCTACATGCTGAGAGGACCCGACACCTCCTTCTCTAGGCTGGTCAGCAAGTAACCACCTTGGTGAGATAAGCTACCCATAAAACAATGCACACGTAACAGAAGGCTGTGATGTGTCGCTTCTTTCCATGCTCATGGTACCTACTGAACTGCTGGCATGATGTCCACAGTCAGGTATCTAAATGTGTACCTCATCGCTCATTTCTAATCCAACACAGATCCTAAGAAAGGAGAACTTGAACTGCTTCCATTTAAACTTTGTTAAATGTGTTCACAAACAGAAGGAGCAACTGGAAATAAATGTCATAATGGAACGAAAGGCTTGGATCAAATACAGTGGTACCTTGTATAAAGGAATTAATTTGTTCCAAATGAAATTATGTTAAGCAAAATTTCCTTTATACAAATTCCCATAGGAATGCATTGAAAACAGAGTGATCCCATTTTTATGTTGTACAGATTTTCCCCATAGGCGATTATGTTAAGCAAATTTCCCCTATCTCCGGAATTTTTTATGTTGTACAAATTTTATGTTATACAAGCTGTTTGTTATACAAGGTTCCACTGTAAAAGCAGATGACATTCAGTTTGCTGAGTGGGGCTTTTTGCTGTGTCCTTCCTGGAACTACAGCTCCTTGTGCACCTGAAAAAGCTGTTCCTAATGAGAGGGGATTCTTTGAGTGACACATATTTTGGAGCTGCAACTGGGAGGTGGAAAATGAGAGGAAGTTTGATAACCCTCCGCCACCCACCCACCTCCATGTACAAATTAAAGGCTCTTCCAGGACAATTGTTCTAGCAGGATATACTTTCTGGCTGTACCAATTTCCTGTATTCAGTAGGGAACATATCAATAAACCTGTTTGCTCTTTTTAAATATCTCACCCAATTCTTTCAGCCATCAACGGAAAGATCTATGACAATCTCCCTGGACTAACAATGTACGAAGGCGAAAAGACAAACTGGTACCTGATAGGAATGGGAAATGAAGTTGATCTCCATACAGTCCATTTTCATGGGGCGAGTTTTCTCTTCAAGGTTGGTATAAATGGTGGGGGGGGGGGCAAAGAACTGACTATCATCACGGCCAGATAAAGTCTACACATTGGAGGTTCCTCTCCCATTGGTAGATTTTTTAAAAAAAAGAATTTATTTATTTATTTATTTATTTGATTTATATGCCGCCTGCAACCATCTAGAAAAAAACTACTCTAGGTGGTTAACGTGCATATGAAATGCTTTTGTACTTTCCTGAGTAATGTTTCTGTAGAAAGTTCCAGGTTTCTGAGGGATGCTGGTGTTTTTCCAATATGACTTTGGTACACATTTGATGTTTTTGTAGTCCTCTCGGACTGCAGGCCAACTTAATGGATGAGTTCTTTTCAAAATGCCCTCTCCTCAGCTGCTCTTCTCAGTTCTTGCAGATTCTCACCTGTGGCCTCTTTTAGCAGATCATAGATAGTACTGTAATATAATGTGACCTTTGGACATTTTACTGAAACAAGCTGGGTTTCACTAAGCTATAAAATATTTCACCATCCCAGTCCATTAAGGCAGTTTCAGAAGCAAAGAGAGCTCTGTGAGTGAATCCTACTTTGGACAGGAAACTGTATGTGTGCATATTGGCTAGGAAAGGACACAAAAAAAAAAAAACTACAATGCTGTTTCATTTGCAAACAAAATGAAATGGGGAAGCAGCAATTTGTTAGTGACAAAATATAATTGTGGGGGTGTTTTTTGTTTGTTTACCAATTCATTTTGCTGTAAAACAGCTCTCCTGGGTCCTAGAGGCACCAAATTTAGTGCTTCTAGGACCCAGGGGAACCGTTATATAGAGTAACAAATCGGTGTTTTGTTTTGTATGATTTTTAAAAAATGTTTCTAACGAAACGAATCAAATCACGGGGGAATAAAACAAAACACATTTTTTTCGTTTCATGCTCATCCCTATTATCGGCCTATTCAGTGTGGTTGTTTCTCAAGAAGCAGTCATGTTCATCTGTCTCAGCATGAAAATGAGGGGAAAGGGGTGTGGGGGAAAATAAGAGGGAAAAAGACAAAATATGTTTGCACTTGAAATACCAACAAATTGGTTTCACTGTGAGCTTTCATGGATCGAAATCCACTTCTTCAGGCTCAAGGGTGCATTAGCGTTTTTTTTCCCCTGTGGTCTGTAGCCTTACATGGTTAATACCCATCCTCCATGGAGGTATGTATAAATATGGAAGACATACTTCCTACGCACCTTGTGTCTGAAGAAGTGGATTTTGTTCCACAAAAGCTCAGACAGAAATAAATCTATTCTTCTTTAAGTTCCCCAAAATTGCCTCTCCTTCCCTCTGGCCCCTCAAATTTCAAATTTGAATCCAGGGTGCTGGTTCTAACCTATAACGCTTTAAATAACTTGGCTACAAGCTATTTCAAAGACTGTGTCTCAGGAATTAAGATCATGAAGAGAGGCCTTTTGCTCAGTCCCATTGCTTTCACAGCCGCTTTTAGTGGAGGCACAGGAGAGGGACTTGTCTTTTAATGCCCCACAGGCTTTGGAGTTCCCTCACATAGGCTGGCACCATCTTTGCTTTCCGGGGGGGTGGGGGGTAGGGTTTAAAATGGATTGTTGTGCCTTCCTGCTTTGAATGAGTTCTTTTTGTATAGTTTTTGCTTTTAGAGTGGTATTTGTTTGGTCCTTTTTAGTACAGTGGACCCTTGTATAACAAATACAAGTTAATAAGTGTAATAAATAAATAATAAATAAATAATAAATAAATAATAAATGGTTTGTATAACATAAAATCTGTACAACATAAAAAAATTCCGGAGATAGGGGAAATTTGCTTAACAGAATCATCTATGGGGCAAATCCGTACAACATAACATGGTCACGATTAGGGATTACTCCGTTTTCAATACATTCCTATGGGAAATTTGTATAAAGGAAAATTTACTTAATAGAATTTCATTTGGAACGAATTGATTTCCTTATACAAGGTACCACTGTTTTTGTATACTTACTGTTTTTAGTTTTAAATAGTGTATTTTAATTATGTAAGCCACCTTGGGTCTTCTTAAGGAGAGATGTTGGATAAAAATGTTTTAAATCAATCAATACATTGTGTCAGCTTTTAGTATGGGTGTGAATTTTTGTTTCCAGCTATTGTTTCAAACTATTGCATGTACATTTATGTATGTGTGGCAATATCTGGATGACAGTACATTCATTTATCTAAATCCAGAATGAATGTGACACAAACACATGTAAGGATAATTTTTATTATATAGCATTTTTCTGTTATATGTGTTAATGAGAGCCATAATTTTTAAAATTAGCCTGACTTAGATTGTTTTCCTCCAAGATTTGAACAATACATTCTTGCTTTATGTTTTGTTTTGTTGGGGGGGTTGGCTCTATACCACTGAGAAAGTAATTATCATTTTTAATGTTTGCTTAAAATCACCAACAGAGGGGCATTTTGTTTTCTGAAAAACATAAAAGAGAGAATTGAATACAGTGGTACCTTGTATAAAGGAATTAATTTGTTCCAAATGAAATTAGGTTAAGCAAATTTTCCTTTATACAAATTCCCATAGGAATGCATTGAAAACGGAGTGATCCCATTTTTATGTTGTACGGATTTTCCCCATAGGCGATTGATTATGTTAAGCAAATTTCCCCTATCTCCGGAATTTTTTATGTTGTACAAATTTTATGTTATACAAGCTGTTTGTTATATAAGGGTCCACTGTATGAGCATTTTTAGGTCTATTTATTTAATGTGGGTAGTGAGTGGAATAGAGTCAAATGTGTGGTTCTCTCCCACTGAAATTAGTGGGATATAGGAAATGTCTTTCTTGAGCTGGAAAAAGACTATAACAATAGTTTGTTGAAAGCAAAATTTCTTCACAAATATAGGTATTACATTTCCTCTGTGGTGTCTAGGTGACCAGAATTACACACACACACACCCCAAGCACACCTCTGGTAGTGTTCAGGCTCTTATTTATTCTTGAACAATATTCATGATCTCTTTTATGTTATGGTTACCTTGGTCTTCAGCCTTTTCCTTTGCTGAGAAGCTCCAGAGAAGGGAAGTGTGGGAATGAGTTTGCGTCATGGCCACTTGTACCCAAATATCTGTACATGGCAAGCATTTACATAAATAATGTTTTAAAAACAGTCCCTTTTTAAGGTGGAGAGGTTATACATATCTAGACTATCCACAGCACAGAATTCCAGAGCCTTGCAGAAGTGGAGCTTAAGTGACTTTGCTGCATGCAGCTCTAATTTGCAAAGGGTGGAAACCTGGATGATGCTGTCCGTTCTTGTCACAGGTGGATCATGATCACAGAGGAGATGTCTATGATCTCTTCCCTGGGACGTTTCAGACGGTGGAGCTTGTAGCCTTTAATCCTGGGACATGGCTCCTACATTGCCATGTCCACGACCACATCCATGCCGGGATGGAGACAACCTACACGATCCTCCAATCAGGTAATTAGCTTTGCAACACATTTTAGGTCAAATGCGTCATAAGGCCGGGCAGCCTGTGGTCCTCTTAATTGTATAGAGGTATAGCTCCCCTAATCCCAAACCACGACCCATGTTGGCTGTGGATGAGGGGATTTGGCATTTAGTGACATTTGGGGCAGCACAGGTCCCCGCTGCTAGAGCAACCAAGTCATCAACCAAGTCACGGGAGTCAACATGACCTCAGAACCCTCTTTTGTGTTTCTGTATTATATCCTGTTGTAACCATAGACAGGCAGATTATGCTTGAAAACTGATAGAGATTACAGGGGTGTGATGGCAAATTTCGCAGTGTAGGCTCTCATCATCACAATTTCTGTAATCACTTCCTCGTAACGTCCCACTGAAGATCGAGCCCTTCTCATATACTACCTATTACAGCAGGAATAGCTTACAAAAATATATTGTTCATAAGCAGTCCATTTTATTTCCAAGTACTGTGAGGACTGCAGGTAATCTAAAAAGGAATAGGGAATCCCAAGGAAAACCTTGAGTGATTTCACTCTCCCCGCTATTGAGGAAGTTTGAGGGCTTTGACTCAGCAACCCTTAAACACTAATAGCGAAGAACTTATAGCAAATGCCTTTGTTCAAACATGTGACTCTCTATGGCACTAGTGTTTTTCAGAGCACTGAATTTTACCTCAGCCAGAAAAAATAAAATCTCACCTCACTGTGTTTTTGATAGATGGTTAGGCTTAGCATACTTCGTTACTTCCTGTGTGATTTCATATGTAATTGGGAGTCAAGCAAAGAGGTTCCCATTAGGAATAACATGTACGAGTTCATTCTGGTTCTAATTAGGAGGCTTCTTCATCAATAACTAAACAAACATCTGGGACAAGAAAGACCTTTTAAGTCTCGTTAGTCTTGCATCTCTTGCCAAGAGATGCCACTGAAAGATACAATCATAGGTTGATGAAGAATGATGCATGCTGCAATATACTTCTAGTTCAGACAAAAGAGACAGAACTGGAGCTGAAGTGAATACTGTAGATTACAGTTCTACAGATGTAAAATCATGAATCAGTTTAACAGTTTGGCTGAAATGCTGTTGCTCTGTAGTATATGTTGAAGACAAGAGGCATTCACCCATTCCAATCAGAAATTAACAAATCACTGCTGACATTCTCTGGGGTTTGTATATCCACTGACTTAGTGCATGCTCAAGTGTCTCAATGGTGACTCTTTAATTGGTGGCTAAGAACAGGTGAATGCTACATTCTGAGACAGCTTGCTAGAAGTCACTATTTATTTATTTATTTATTTATTTATTTATTTATTTATTTATTTACCAACCACCAAGTTTGGGTGGTGTATAAATGACTTGGGGGACAAAATTTGATAGACTGTTCTGGGGAAAAGAAGGATCTGAATTATTCCTAAATGAACGTGCAGCTTCATGGTTGTATCCTTATCATGTTCAAAGGATCTGGTCTATGCTCTCTGGCATTAGGAGTTCAGGTAGCTGGTGCAGCAAGTGTGCCCTTTTATGGATTGGTAGAGTTTAGAAATGACCACTTGTATATTGGCAGTGCTGGTTGGAGGTTTTGTGACTCCAAAAAAGATAGTGTTACAAACCACAGGGAATCAGGAATGTAATATCCAAACTTGGTAAAAATTGCTTTCTTGTAATTAAAACAAAAATCCAAGCTCAGCTTGAGATATTCTAGGCAAAAATCAAAGAAACAAAATGAGACAAGTCAAAAGACAAAAAACATGTGGCACCTTAAAGACTAACTTTCACATTTTAATGTAACGTTTTGTGGACACATCCCCTTCTTCAGACATACAGCAGCAGAATGAGATGTACAATATAATATGTAATTGAGATATTCTAGTTAGATTCAAGTAGGGCATGTTGTTTCTGCTCATATTTTGAGCCCTTGAGGTCTCTTCAACTCTATGATTCAATGATTCTATGAGTTCTTAATTTGAGCAACTGCCTTCCCCAGTTTGATTTAACCTTTAAGATGAATCACAGGACAGGAATCTTGGGTTGATCCGTCAATGGAGAGTGGAAGGCTAACTGCATAACTGCCCCATCCTAACTTTCAACAGGTTCTAGTTGTGAGACTGCTAGTGCAGCAGGTCACATGATGGGAAGACCACCAGTGCATGAGTGGGAGAAATATTGTGATGGGGTTACTGCATGGCAGGGGGTTGGACTAGATGGCCCTTGAGGTCTCTTCCAACTCTATGATTCTATGATTCTATTAAGCAATTGCCCTTCTACTCTGTTCAGGTGATAAAGCACTGACCTATATCTGTGAACCACTTACCAGGTAGGTTTAGGTATTTAGCCACAGAGCCAAAGGTTGGGATTTCGATGCCTCCTTGACTGGCAGGGTGTTAGACTTGATGATCGGTAGGATCCCTTCCGGCTCTACAGTTCTAAGCTGCTGCCGTTGCTGATTAAGATCAGTTGGCCAAACAAGGAGACCTATTCCCAGATGGGCATGTATAGGTTTGTACTGTTGGAGACAAAAGCAGCAATACAACTGACAGAGCAAATTATGCTTACTAATAAGGCCGCTTTGTTTAAAACTTAGGTATTGAAGGACATGCTGTCACTACCACCGAGTATGGTGCAATTACGGTCAACAGAAAGAATGCTGGGAAAGGTATGACTTCAACTCATTTGTGCATAGTACTGTATAGAACAAGCCCAGGTTTGACGCTTGAAGTGCCGTGCATTCATCGAGCCATTTATGACTCCCTAACAAAGGACAAACCACGATGGAGATGTGTAATCTCCAGGCTTAAAACCGAGGTACTTCAAGGCCCAGATGCAGTGAAGTGGTATCAGGAGACAGATATCTAGTCTTGTGTGCTCCCAAACGCATCTGGTGGGGCCACTGTGAAGCTGGACTAGATGGGCCTTTGGCCTGATCCAGCATGGCTCTTCTTATGTTCTTATGACAGTGAGACTGAGTCCTCCCTTCCTGCCTTTCTGTCCAATGGGTGGCATGAGGTGGTTTGGCAACACTGCTGGACATTGTAGGCTCCCCAGCGAAAGCATGGGATGGACATTTCCACCTAATGCTTTGGCTGAGGACCCAGCTTTCCCACCTCTCCTTTTCCTCTAAAAAGCATGCTGCTTATATACCACCCCCATAGTACTTAAAGCACTCTCTGGACAATATACAAGTAATTATGCAGGCCTCACATTACTCTCCCCCCCCCCAGCAAACTGGTTACTCATTTTACCAACCTCAGAAATATGGAAGGCTGAGTGAACCTTTAGCCTGCTACCTGGAACTGAACCTCAGGTTGTGAGAACAGCTGCAGTTGCAGTACCACGAGGCTCTCTACATGGAAAAATGCAGTGGAAACCATCTGCTCTGGGAGTCTGGGTGAACCACAAATGGAACATGAGTCAGCAGTGTGAGCCAATGTGATTCTTGGTTGCATAAACAGAAGCATAATCAAGGGAAGTGATAGTACCATTCTATTCTGCTCTGGTCAGACCCTACCTGGAGTACTGTGTCCAGTTCTGCACTCCTCAATTAAAAAGGGGTATTGACAACCTTGAACAGGTCCAGAAGAGGACAACCAGGATGGTTAAAGGTCTGGAACAAATGACTTATGAGGAATGGCTGGAAGGGGATATGACAGCTATGTTTAAATATTTGAAAGGATGTCATATTGAAGAGGGGACAGGTTTATTTTCCATGGGTTCAGAGACTAGAACATGGAAGAATGGTTTCAAACTATAGGAAAACAGATTCCATTTAAACATTAGGGAGAACTTCTTGATCGTTAAAGCTGTTCGGCAATGGAATATGCTGCCACGGAGGGTGGTGGAGTCTCCTTCTTTGGAGGTTTTTAAGCAGAGGCTGGGTGGTCATCTGTCAGAAATACTGTGATGGGGGTCCCTGCATGGCAGGGGGTTGGACTGGATGGCCCTTTAGGTCTCTTCCAACTCTATGATTCTATGCTCCCATTCAGTAGTCTAAGGGTGGACTTAATCTTCCTGATTAGCTATCATTAGAAGAGGGAAATCCTTAACGACCTGGAGCCTCTGTGTGTGTCACTGCAGAAGTTTCTCTGACCTGCAGGACTTTGTATTTTGTTTTCTGTCTGATTTGTACTGTACAGTAGGACCCCGGTATCCACTAGAGATCAGTTCAAGACCTTCCCATGGATAACAAAAACCATGGATAAGCGAGAATACCAAAATAACCTAAAACTGTTTTGTGACAGTAATTTGCTTTACAGCTGCTGTTTGTAACACTAGCTTCCTTTGTGGCTGCTGAATTTATTTAATTTCTTTCTCTGCCAACAGTGAATAACTGAATCAGTGGTTAATGAATCAGTGGATACAGGGGTCCTTCTGTATATGTTTACTGTATGTGTTTTATAATTTGTATTCTTCACTTTGTAAACCACCCAGAGTAGCCTTTGGGCTAGATGCTCACGGTATATAAATCTAATAAATAAATAAATAAATAAATAAAATTTGGGGAGGGTGCAGAGTTACATGACAGAACAGATTCCAGTTCTTATGAGGCAGGGCATTGTTCCCATCTTCTACTCAGATGACTGAATTTGTATATCTATTTAAAAACAGATGTTTGCTTCCATTCAAAGTTGTCCAACATACTGTAAGTGTGCATTTGACTATCTTAGACACATAGTTCATGACAAATATCTTCCAGTGTTTCTTATTTAGCTGATAACTCCCCTTCCGAGAGGGAATAACTGAATTTCTGACAATTGCTTTTTTTTTCTTTCAGGAGATAATGGCAGAGCAGGAATAGACTTCTTTGGGAAAAAATTGCATGTGGGCGAAGCAAGCTCAGTCCTCAAAGCTCTTTTTCTCACTGGACTTGCACTGTTGGTAGCTCTTTTGATTCTTATGGTGATTTTGGTTTCCCAGAAGAAAAGAGCCCGGTATAAAACCATTAGTCGCAAACGTGACTTTCCAATGGAAACTCTTTAATGTCTCTATCTGCACAAGGAACGACAAGCATGTTGAGACCATTTCAAGTGGGGTCTCACTCCTCAGTATGAACGTGTGCTATTATTTATAGCGTGGTTTCATCTGCGGCTAGAATGAAGGGCTTCTGGGCAAACCTATTGTTAAGATTAAACTAAGATTGCATGTGAAATTTATGGTGGGATGAGCAAAGTCACACCAGATCCCAAAACTTCTACAGCCTGGATCCCCAAGCAGTCTGAATCTGAACTTTAAAACAATCCAGAATTAATTTAAAAAGCAAATCCTTCCCCACCCTCACCCTGGGCAACTTGAGTACATATCTAGGAAATGAATCAGGTCAATTTAAACCTCAGGGGCCTTTTTTAAGGGATCCACAAATTACTATATGTTACCTGGAGTGATTATCATGAACCTATCAGCCCATTTCAAGCTTGTAAAGAAATTGAGGGCTGGGAGAGTAAGAACAGACAAAAGAAAATATTTTTTCACCCAGCGCGTTGTTAGTCTGTGGAACTCCCTGCCACAGGAGGTGGTGATGGCATCTGGCCTGGATGCCTTCAAAAGGGGAGTGGACAGATTCCTGGAGGAAAAGTCCATCACAGGTTACAAACCATGATGGAGATGTGTAATCTCCAGGCTTAAAACCAGGGTACTTCAAGGGCCAGATGCAGGGGAGTGGTATCAGGAGACAGATATCAAATCTCGTGCACTCCCATACGCATCTGGTGGGGCCACTGTGAGATACAGGAAGTTGGACTAGATGGGCCTTTGGCCTGATCCAGCATGGCTCTTCTTATGTTCTTATGTTGCAGAGCAGAGGGTTCTGATTCTAGGTTCATAATTCAAGACAGCTCTTGCCCCCGGTCTCTTTATAACCTACTGATCCTACCAGACATTGGAAAGTGGGCAGATCTTTCCAAAGGATGACAACAATGCCAACCACATTGTTCACAGCATGCAACGCCATAAGGCCATGTGGCTTGGACTTGCATTGTTGTCCAAAGTAGATGACATTTTCTGTTCCAATTCAGGTATTCAAAGGATGGCAGGTTTCCGCCCAGCCAAACAAAACTCCTTTTCTTGAGGGAAAATACCTGTTGTCTGCCTAGACACTGGTGTCTCCCCATGAGTTGACTCTCCACCGACAGCCAGCGTGATGTCGTGGTTACCGTGTTGGACTAGGACAGGAGAGATTTCAAATTCTACTCAACCTTAAAGCTTATTTATTAGTGCCTTTTGCTGCCATCTCAACCGACTTCATAGAGTTGTCCTGGTGTTAAATGGGGCAAGAGGTCACCTGCACAGCCATAAACATTTTGGAGGGAAAGGTACACAAAAAGAGAAACTACTAATACCCAAGTCAGGATTCTGTTGCACCTGAACAAAAAATCAGTGAGTTTTCTTCAGCTTGTATAAAGTTGATACTTCAGAGCATACGCATTAGCTAAAATCCTTCTTTCGGATTGATAGCAAAGTTAAGTGTAATGGCGTCAACTGAAGCAGTAAATTGCCACAGTAATTGCCAACTTGTTGATGACCTTCCTGGCACAGCAGTGAGGAATACTAGGGGCAAGTCTTTAATGCCAAATTCATTATATGTGTGCCAGTATACTGTATATCTCTTGTTTTGCCTTATTTTCTTAATACAGTGGTACCCTGACTTAAGAGCAGCTCGACTTAAGTCAGGTAAAAGTCTGACTAAGGAAGGAATTGTGTGCTAGCTTTCCAAAGGGAGAAAACATAAACAAATTTTCTCAGTATAAATGCTGTTTATTTTTCCTTCATGCCTCTGTCAACTCTTGGAATCCAATTACGCCTACTGAAACAATGGGTCAGCACAGGTGTAATAACAGCTCATTGGCCGTTACTTCACGAGCGGCTCGGTTCGCGGTAAGCCGTCATTTGCCTGCGAACCGACCGCTTCAGTCCGCACGCTCCTCCCTTTTGGCTTCGACGTCACCCCGACCACGCCCCCTTTAGCGTGCTCCAAGCGGGGCAACTGATGCCCCTGGCGGAGGACGGGAATCTCGTCGCTTCGCTTCTCGCTTCGCACCCAGCGCCGCGTGCGGACTTAGGTTTCCCCCCCCCTTTTTTTTTTGGATTTTTCGCCATCCGAAATATCGATGCATCGATACATCGTTCCGTCGGAGATTCGTTGCTGCGGTCTGCACCGGAATAAAACATATTTGTTGGTTGTTAAAGCAAGTTTTTAATTGTATCCCGGTTCCAAATAGATCCTTTTCCTGTTCTAAAAACAAACGCCAGGTGTCTCTGTTTTCCCCTGCCAGCCGAATCTGTTTTTGTGTTTACTGCTCCTTTATCCATGGGGTGGCGTTCTGAAAAGCCGTTCAAGGCTGTTTATACTCCTTTTACCACTCGTTGGCACTGACTGCTTCGCTTCCGGGAGGTCGCGTTTGGAAAGAAACCGCCGATAATTTTTAAACTTTTTTCCCATACACCGCTCCCGTTTACCCGCTCCAGATCCCCCCCAAAACTTCTGAAAAGGGTGCAGCACGTATCTGGATAACTCACCAAGAACCCCCACCCCAAAATATAAAATTGGTACAGAGGAAACAATAAATAGTCTCTGTGCATGTCTTGAGTTCCTTGTAAAAAAATTACTCTGCTAGGCTTGGTGTTTTTTAACTACTGCTGGATCTTCCCCCGCTCCTCTTACCCCGAATAACCCCCCCAGAACGGCAATTAAGACTGCAGCCGAAGAATTTATTGCTG
>JAHTLZ010000007.1:39882885-39915948 GCA_023846285.1 Phrynocephalus versicolor | reverse complement strand
TGCCTCTGGCCATGTGCAGAGGTGTTTTAAAAAAAAACATTCTCCGGGTGCCGCTTTCAAACGATGGTGGACCTTACCCCACTCCTCTCTCCCCGTATAACCCCCCCACCAGAATGGCAGTTAAGTGCTTTTGAGATTCTTGAGGGCAAAATAATATTTTAAAACACTACTGTAAATATAGGACTCAAAGGTTATACCAATGTAATGGTTCGGTACAGCTGAGCATTTTTATGTGGACATTTAGAAACCGCTGTATCGAAAAGCTGATATGAGTATGCTTCCCTTTCAGCAGATCAGGAATATTCCATAGTGCTGATTATAAAAGCAGCTATTGATAAAACTTTTCAAACAAACAGTCCGGGTGTTTATCAATTCCTGAATGTTGAAACTTTATTGTGATAACCATTTAATGCAATAATACAAATTATAACAGTAACACCGACCTATGACAACAAATAAACATCCCCAAAAATGATCAACAGTAGAAGTGGTACATTCCAAGATTGTTCGTAATGGTCAGTCCTGAGCCATGAACTTTTCACCTTTCTCTGGCCATCAGGCTCCAAACAAAAGAGCCTCGCTATCTGCAGGCAGGTGCTGGCCTTCTTGGAGCCTTCCAATTACAAACTCCACCCATTTTCCCCCAGGAACAATGGCCCACTCTTAGCACTAGCTAGAAAATGTTTCCATTCCTGACCTTCAACTAACGTTGCTGGGTTGAACTGATCAATTTGTAGGTGTTTTGCATGAGCTCTGCAAAATAGCACAGGTAACTGTTCCTGCTAAATAAAAGTATTCATAAACAAATGCATTGTAAAATCTATTAGTATTACTGGCAATACGACAAATGCATCTTTTTAAAACACAACCCCAGGTACATTATTGCAGTAATTTAACTTACCAATGTAAAAGGCCAGATAAACATACTGCTAGGCACCTGGCAAGTGAACTCTACGTTGACCCTTAATCCTATTGGTTAAAATTAGTTTCATTTTCAAGAGAAATGTGCAGGATCCCTAGGCCAAACCTTATAAAAACCCCTCAAGTTTTCCCTGCCACCCGTGGAGAGTTAGGAGTTACTTAGAGAGCAGTTTTCCTGTAAAAAAATTATTGTTCTTGTCAGAACATTACAAGGCCTTTGCTGTGGAGATGGAGGGAGGGAGGGGCCGGTTCTGGACGGAGGCAGAGGTGTCCAGTCTGCTGGATTTTTTTATTGACAATGAAATGGGCCCAGTTCTGTTTCATCTCCACCCCAGAGGAAACCAGCAGGCTTTCAGACAGGCTGCAAGAGAGCTGGCAAGGCTAAACTATGCCCGGAATGCCACGCAAATTAGATCTAAATTTAAGACTTTAAGACAAAATTTTAATAGGGCATTGTTTCATTTTGGAGAGAATGCTCAAGAGGAACAACAAACAGCTTTTTGGCCTCAATTGTTGGAACTGTGGATTCAAGCTGGAAGGCCTGACCCTCAGCATCTTTTTCCTTTGGGTAAGTAATAAAACCTTTCTTTTAAAAAACAGTACTAATTTTGACTTAAGTATGACATGTTAAAATACCTAAAACTGTAATCTGAGAAGTACTAAGGGCCAATATAATTTGGTTTACAGTCAAATTTTGATGTAATCATGCTGAAACTCTAGATCAGCATAGAACAAAGCTAGCTAAAGTATTAGAAGATGGTCTGCTCCCAATAAATAGCTGAAGTGCCATTTAAAACCATTTCCTTTAAAACTGGTATCCGCTAGTAAATGTCCTGCATAAAAAATAATGTACACCAAAGCTTTAGAAAAGATATATAGAAATAAAACTTCTGACAAGGACATCTTAGACTTGCAGTGAAAAATAGAAATATAAAACTATTTCCCACTTATGTCTCAATAGGAGCTGGACCAGGAAGGAGGCATGGCAACAGGGGTGGTGCTGTAAGGCCTCCAAGGCAGCCAAACAGAAGGGAAGAATTGGAGCAGCAGGCCAATGACACAGATGAGGACGAGGAACAGGCAATGGCTCATGATTTCCAACCACCAGTGGTGCAAGAGGCTCAAGGGCAAGCAAATCAAGGTGCAGGTCACGAAGAACAGGGATTGGAGAATGTTCCAGGCAACGTTCAGGAACAGCAGGTTGAGGATGAAGGTGTGTAACAGTCATTTGTGGACTTCACAAAGGTGTGTACACATACTAGACCGTTAATTTACAAAAAATAAATATCATTTTCTTCTTTTCAGAACTACAAGAGGATCAACCGCTGGACATTATGCAGCAACCAGTGACCCGCGCAGAACATCAGAACTGGGTTGCTGCTCTTCAAGAGGCAATAGAGAGAATAGCCGCTCTCGAAGAAATCGTGCTTGCAGGAAACAGAGGAGCAGCTCCAGCCAGGAGAAGACGCCGAAGGCGATGAAGCCTTTTTTTGTGGTTATTGGACAATTTAGGGGATGTACACTGGTTCTCCTATGCCAAAATATTCCATTGACTCACGTGTTAAAGGACTGATGTGGTACCCTGCAATGTTCCCTTGGGTTATCCTTTTCTGCCTTAATGTTACTGTGTTAGCAATATTTACAAGTTTTATTTATAAATAATCTCCTAAGAAAATATTAGGGCTGAATACTTTTAGTTTTCTGTTGTTCTACTTTGTGCATTTTGAGCAATTTTAATACACAATACGGTAGTAATTTAAGCAATTAAAATGCTGTTCTAGTTATATTTTTTAAAAATGGTTTCTGTAGGTATGAGGCAGAAGAATATGAAGCCTCACACGTAATTCCTTTAACCTGGAAACAGAAAACCACTGAAAATCCTAGTCTCTTATGCTATACTTTGCATGTATATTGGCATCTGTTGAGCAATCTCATTAGCAATGCACATTATTTCTGCTGATAGCCACTACAGAAAAAGTACTTTATAGCTTTTCTGTGCTACAACTGGTAGAGGGCAGGTCCTTCTCTCATAAATGTTACTTTACAGTACTCTAAATAACAGAACAGTGCACATACTTATACTTTGCCTATTCAGTTGATAGAAATAAAAAAGTTTCTTAAAGAATCGTGTATGTTTCTGTTTCTTATGCAGTCTGGGTTATTTTTTTATGGGTGAGTTGAGGGGGAGAATACCCAGTGATTTAAAATTTCCTTGAAAATCATTCCTTACTGAGGTAGATTAGTGTTTCACTGCAGGTATTGCTTTTAAATGAAACTGAGTTTGCTTAAAATGTAAAGCAGTTCATCAGTTTTCCCTTTAAAATTCATAATCTGTGTATTCTGCCCCTACTCCCAACCTTGGCATGTTCATATATTTACTCAAAATAGAATAAGTAATCAACTAGGGTGAGAATATTTTCTTCTTGATACGTCTTCTTTTTGGTGTGGTTAATTTTCTGGGCACAATGCTTTCAGTACCACTTTCCTGCTTAACAATCAAATACGGTGACACAGGGAACTGTGGTTCTACTGCTCCCTGTTTCTGAGTACTAGTCATTGGTCTTTTTTTGTGGCCCTGCAGCATTTTTTCCCCTGGTTTGCTTCCCTGAGCTGTTGCTCCATTTTTTGGTTTACCAAAAGAAACAAGGGAAGCTGAAGACCTAGAGGGCAGGAGTGATACTGAGCATTCAGTATCACTCTCCTGCTCAGAGGCAGTTCCAGAGCCACTGGTCCCCGTTGTATCACCATCACAATCACTGTCCTCTACATTATCAGTGTTTGGGGAACCATTAGAGAGCAGGATTTCAGTCTGGTTCTTAGTGTGTTGATCATTAAGGAATGATTCTACTTCCATGTTAACCTTTTTTTTTGTCCCTTGAGTTGTTAAAAATTGGGTTAGTTTAGCAAGAGAATCTGAAGCCACCCTTAGATTGTCAATAACCTGTTTCTGGAACATCATATCCTGGTGGTTCCAAGAATTAAGTGTAGATTCTTTTCTATCATCCGAAGCCTTAACCCAGTCCACAAAACCAGTAAGTGTGTTGTCCAGGCGTGCTGCTGCTGTAGATCTCTGCTTCCTTTTCCTTAGTAGCGCAAGCCTGGTTGCTGGATCAAGCGTGGCTTCATAGTTTGTTGTTTCCACTGAGTCTGTATTTAATAAGGACAATTTAAAATTAATTATTAAGCAGTGTAGAAAATTATCCATTAACAAATTGATTTAATGATAATATAAAAAAAATACCTATTGTAAATTAGAGATGTTAATAATTCCAGCATTTAAAATCTTTGAATGTAATAGTAGTATTTACAGAGTAAACCCCACGGCTGCTTGCTGCAGTATTCAAATTAATTTAGTTTTAATAGCTCAGTGTTTATTACTTTCAAAATCGTTTAGGTGTGCAAAATCACTCAGTGATAGTAATCTGGTTAATAAAGGTAATTATTTGTAGTTAGGTTTTAATTCTCTAAATCAGAAATGAACATACCTTTTTTACCAAGCCGTTCAGGTAAAATTGTTTGGGGACTCTGGGAAGAAGAACAGCCAGATGTGGATGGTTCACAACCGTCTGTTGATTGGTATTCTGAAATTAAAATAATTTATTTAAAAGGCAGTTTCTGTTTAAATTACATTAATATGGTCTGTAAGGATATGATTTACATGATATTCCTAATAATCCGACTAGTAGACGTTTTGAATACATGGCCTGCCCTGCTAGCATAAGTTTTAAAGTGTTCCTCACCCATTGCTGAGGCTTCCGAAGCCACGTAGCTTTGGTTCATGCCTTCACTCTCATCGAAGAGGGACTGTGATCCGGCATTATCGCTAACTCCAGGCATTGCCTCCGTGGTTGCTGCATGTGAGAAGAGGAACATAAGTTGCTGTACTTCCCTCGCGTTGCTACACACCATAATGCAAAGAACAGGAAGCAGTCTTTTAGTTTCCGGAGCACATAATTGTTAAGGTTACATGATTGGGTAATTCTGAGGCATGTCCCGCCCCTCCTTATTTTTTGCCCGATTCAAGGAAAGTTTAGAACCGGTACAATTCAAAATGGATTCATAATCTTACAACACAGCAAACTGCATTTATAATAAAGAGAAACATGTCTATTTTACTTCCTGCTTTTATCCCGGCCGATTTTCGATGCATCGAATATCTCTGGGAAGCGGAAATACAATATATCATAAGCAAATTACAATTCGGATACTTTTAATTACATATGTAATCTCCGTAATAATAACGAAATACCGAAACATCGATGCAGTGTTTCAATTTTTGTTAATCAAAATTCGAAATCAATATATGAGAGGGAAATTAAACGCATCCGTCCATAAATCTGAAAGATTTACAAGTCATCCCGTTCACTAGTTGCTTCGGTTTATCGAAGGACACAACGAGTTCTTAAAACAAATGTCTGTACTTAGGTATATTATTACAAATCGGATACTTTTAATTACATATGTAATCTCCGTTATAATAAAGAAATACCGGTACATCGAAGCAGTGTTTCAATGTTTGTTTATCCAAAAAAGAAATCAATATATAAGAGGGAAAATCAACTCTTCCCTCCACATATTTGAAAGATTTACAAGTCATCCCGTTCCCTCGGTGTTTCGGTTTATCGAAGCACACAACGTGTTCTGAAACCAAATTACTGTACTTGGGTATATTAATAGAGTTACTATTAATAAAATAATATTTCTCTGTGAGATACAGTGAACGTGACGTATTTTACGGTATATATTAAATGGTACATAGTCAATGCTTACCAATGCTCCCGCTGGACTCGCTCTCGGTTGTCCGCAATGGGTGAATTGAGGTGTCTGTTCGAAAAATGTTTGCCATTTCTTCGTACCAAATAAATTTTGCACGCCCAGCTCCAGAAGTACTGTTTTGAACTACAGCCTGTTTGTACAGTTTTCGAAGCGATTTGCATTTAGTTCTACATTCCGTTCCAGATCTAAAAAATCCAATCTTTCGTAATTCTTTTGAAATCACCTCATAGATTTCAATATTCCTTTTGAGGGAAGACAAAGCATATTTTATCTCCGCCTCACCCCAAACCTTGATTAAGGCTGCAGTCTCCTCGTTTCCCCAAATAACCCCTCTCTTAATTTTGGATTGAACAGAACTGGCTGTGCAATTCTCTGAATTGTCCTCAGAATCCATCCCTATAGCTGCCTTGTTAAATTATTTTTCTAGGAAAAGCCTTCTGTTTGAAAGGACACCAGCAACTGCACTCAGTTGCCTGAGTGCTAACTTCCTTCCCTTGCACCTTTTGGCTCCCTTTATTAGCATTTCAACAGAAAGGTGATCTCAATTTGGTAAGGGGGATGGGTGATTGATTACAAAGGGGCCCCCTGTCCTGTGTCTCAGCTGGCTAGGATGTGGTGCCGAAATGTTTCATTAACTTTCTTTTTACCTATGCAAAGTACTGCTGACTTAATGGAAGCAAGTTTGTTACTTGCTGGTTTATTTGCCATAGCAAAGCAAGATAATTTTCACATCTTTTCCGTCTTGGTATCATGGTGGTCTAGGAATGAGTACCGAACTAATGTATTAATGCAAAGTATGCGATTGACACTGTGTTCTGTTAACCCAAAGCAATTAGTAGTATTGTGCGTTAAGTGTAAAGAATAATACACTTTAAAACCAAGAAATTCATTGTAATGCATTATAAACTGATTTATTCCTCTGAAGGTAACTGCAATGGATAAAAAATATGCGATTAGTTTCCTTAGGCGGCTAAAGGCAACACAAACAGTTTATTTTTGGCTTTCCTTCAGAGCCATTAGGCCATAAAAAGCTTGCAGTGGGAACAGTAATTTGATACTTCCTTCTTAAGTTTACTCTGGCAGCAGTACTCTGCATATGAAGAGGGAGGTGTTACAAGAATACAACATCGGAATGTTTTCTTATAAGGGGGGCCTCTCTGAAAGGCATGTTTTCTAAAGTGACATACAACAGGGCAGATGAACCCTTAGTCAAGGCATTATTTGTTTTTCGATGGTATGCGTTCAGAAACTGCTATCAATTTAGTACAGTGCCTTGGTTTTTTGCAAGGTTTATTACTGATTATTGTATACTCTTGAAGCAAATACCCCTGTCATGCATTCTTTTGCATAGCCGGTGTAGTAGTTTGCCAAACCTACTGGTGTTTCGCACTTAAGTTAAAGGAAAGTACTGCAAATCAAATAGAAACATTTATTAACGGAAGGAATTTTACAGGAGTAACCAATACTGTAAAGCCTCACAATTCTACTGCAAATGAAAGTGTAACATAAAATTGTGAGGTAGAGTACATGAACTTATTATTTTGCGCCCATGTCACTTCACATGGGTAAACAGGTACTCCGCAATAGCATTACGAACCGCCTCTGCCTCTGCACGTGCAGTTCCAGATCTGTGGTAGTCATTTATTTCACACTCCTCCTGTGGTTCAGGTGGGGGTATGGAATGTTGTTCATCATCAAGTATGTCATGGTTTTCTCGTTCACATATGTTGTGTAGAATCACAGCAGAGGCAATAATTGAATTAACGTTCTCTATGTGAGCCTCTATCCTAACAGACAGACGTCTGAATCTGGCCTTCAAGCGCCCAAATGCTCTCTCCACGACGCATCTTGAGCGATTAAAAACCTTATTGAAGTGGCGCTCCCTGTCATTTCTAGTAACAGCAAAGGGCTTCATTAGCCACTTACACAATGGATAGGCACCATCCCCTAATATAATGGGAGGTATTGACACCCCTGCATAGTGGAACATAGGACTGCCAGGTATTAGGGTTCCTTCCTCCATCCGACTAAAAAGCATAGATGATCTGAACACATGGGCATCATGATTAACACCTGAATGACCAGTCAACATAGAGAAAAAAATTCCCTCTCCGTCGCAAGCAGCCTGAAGCAATACAGAATGAAATGATTTCCTGTTAAAGTAAGCAGGCCCCTGCAATTTCGGGGGGCTTATCGGAATGTGCGTTCCGTCGATACAACCTATAGCATGTGGGAACCCGAAGATTTTCATAGATGATGTCATCTGTAGAAACAGAGAAAAAAAAATTAAGAATCATTAATTTCCTAAACCGTAAAGGCGCTGGTTCAGAACACAAGTAAAGACTGGGATGACCGAAAGCAGGTTACCTTATTGAAGTCAGGCAGGCGGACCTCTTCCTTAAGAAGAACGTGTTCCATTGCAAGGCAAACCTCGATTGCAATGCTTGCAACAGTTGAGCTTCCTTTCTGGAATACTAGAGCGATGGTTCTGTAGCAAGAACGGCTTGCCAAAAAATACACGCCGATTGCCACTCTCTCTTCCACAGGGACAGCTGAGCGCATAACTGTGTCCCTGCGCATCAGAAACGGACGCAGCTTGTCTGCTACCCAAAAAAGTGTTTTTCTAGTCATACGGAAGTTTTGTAACCACTGGCGATCGTCCCAAAGCTGAAGCACCGTGTCGTGAAACCACTGAGAACGTCCTGGGTAACACCAGAAAAGCTTCTCTCGAGGCGAGCTTCTCATCCAAGCCGAAGTAACCCATATCAAAGCGTTGCATGCCCTCAACGCCTCGCCAAATAGCACTCTTCGTCGGAAAACGCGTCTTCCCTTTCTCAGAAGTAACAAAGCTACAGTGCTCAACAAAGAGTTGACATTGTGCAACACAGCAATAATGTATGGAGTATACCTATGGAGTTTCTGCAGGCGGGCAGAAGAACGCGATGGAGGCATGGTACCGGGAGAATGGCAGAAAGAAGGCGGAAGAGGCTTGGTGTCTACTCTAGGGAGTAAGGAGGGGGTTACTCCAGTGTCCTGGAGGACCTTTGAACGAAGAAGTACAACCGTTGTGCGATAGCCCACCTAGTGACCATGATGGGGAACAGCAGTTGTAGGAGCCCCCCCAATGGAAATTATAATATAAGTAATAATTATGAAGCAAAGAGTCACACATTTACAGCGCTTCGCCGTAACTGACAGCCAAGCATCGATGCATCGATACACCGTTTCCTTTTTTTTTAAAAAAAGCGGAGATCGCGGGAAACGGGCAAAGAACATGAGTGTTTGGATGCGAATGGAGCTCGTGAGGTCATTCTAGATTCGAACAGAAAAGCTGCCCGCGTGAGTACATAGGAAAGGGGGTGGGGGCGAAGGGAGACCACGTGATCGCCTTCGAATTCAGATCGAAGGCAATGACGCTCCGAAGCGAGGAGCCTCGTGAAGTAACGGCCATAGTCTGCAATTACAGAACTAAACCTACACAAGCTTCCAGTTCACGCTTTCCCCTCCCTTTGCCATCCTTTGTTCAGGAAAGGAAAAGACCTATAATTAGTTCAGCAATGAAAAGAGGTTTCATTTTTGCTGCCTTGGGTCCTTTTCCAAAGAAGAAAGGCGGGGTAAAAATACTCTAAAATAAATAAATAAAAATAAGAACTCACTGATGCATTTTGGCTGCTGCAGTATATATCTGGAAGACTTTGAATTGCTGCAGTTGTTCTAATTCCTGCAACTGTGCCTATGGGTAAGTCAGACATTCATTCTGGCATTAACACTCTACATAGGTGGGATACTGGAACCAGCATCTGTTTTGTTAACAGACTCCGAGAAAGACTGAGCTTCTCACTGACTCAGCATCCTGGCCAAGCAGAAGTTTATGGTTAAGGCCACAACTACAACATGAGTTCTCCTTTTCCTCTGTTTGCCCCGCAATCATGTCCACACACACACAGCATGCAGTTCGCCCTGGCACCTGCAAACCTCCCCGTTTCCGGAGAGAGAGATGTCGGGAATAGAGATATGCTGTGCAAAGCTGAAGGTGTGATTGTCGGTATCTTGCTGGATCGGCTCTCCGAGATTGGTATCGGGGGCACTGTACACAGTTGGTTCCGGTCCTTCTTAGAGAGCTGTCCCCATTATGGGGGGGGGGAGTTGTCAGCCCCGTGGACACTCCCTTGTGGGGTTCCACAGGGGTAGTCTCTCTCTCTCCCATGCTGTTCAACATCTATGTGAGGCCGCTGGCAGAGGACATTAGGAGATTTAAAGTTTGCTGTCATCAGCACGCTGATGACACACAGCTCTATCTCTCCTTTTCCACCTCTGCAGTTGAGGCTGTCCAGACTCTTGACCAGTGCCTGGACGCAGTCATGGAATGGACCAGGGCCAACAGACTCAAACACAACTCCGAGAAGACCGAGGTGATGTTCTTTGGGACTTCCCCTTCCGGCTATGGGGGCCCTCTCCCTAGCATGGAGGGCATTTCCCTCCAGCTAGCGGACAGCATTCGGAATCTGGGCGTGGTCCTGAACCCGGCTTTCACCATGGAGGCCCAGGTGGCCGCCATGTCCAGGACTGCTTTTTTTCACCTTCATCAAATTGCCCTGGGTGGGGACTCCCTGAGAGCTGTTGTGCAGGCGTTGGTGATCTCGAGATTAGATTATTGCAACACTCTCTACACGGGGTTGCCCTTGACTCTCCTTCGGCGACTGCAGCGGGTGCAAAATGCGGCGGCCAGACTGGTGGCGGGTGTGCGTTGCTACGACCACATCACCCCAGTTCTGGCTCGCCTGCATTGGCTACCCGTTGCATCCCGAATCAGATTAAGGGTCTTGGTTTTAATTTATAAAACCCTCCATGGCCTACGACCTGACCACCTGGCAGAGCGGATCACCCAGCGGTCAACTTCGGCCCATCCAACGAGGATGTCGTGGGCGCACTCGCTACGGGTGGCCACGCCCAGAGAGGCCTGGAAAACTTCTACTCGGAGCTGGGCCTTCTCTGTGGCTGGCCCTACCTTATGGAACCATCTTCCCAGCGAAGTGCGCCTTGCACAGTCCCTGCCAGCCTTTCGGAAGGCTTTAAAGACGATGCTCTTCCGTGAGGCGTTTGGTGACTTAATTTAATTTTTTTCCCCCGCCATCTGCTCTCAGTTTTTATGTCAGGGTTGAATTTTTATATTGTTTGTTTAATTGTTGTTATTTGTTTGTTTGGTTAGTTGATTACTATTGTTGATTTATTTTGTTGTGAACCGCCTGGAGTTCCTTCGGGAAGACGGGTGGTATATAAGCCTTAAAATAAATAAATAAATAAATCCTGCTTCAGTAATTTAGGGATAAGGTAAAGGTAAAGGTTCCCCCCACACGTGTGTGCTAGTCATGTCCGACTTTAGGGGTGGTGCTCATCTCCGTATTCAAGCTGAAGAGCCAGTATTGTGCAAGTCCATGGCCATGTGGCCGGCATGGCTGCAAGGAAAAACTGTTTTACCTTCCTGCTTTTTTACGATGTCACCTATTTATCTACTTGCAGTTACATGCTTTTGAACTGCTAGGTTGGCAGGAGCTGGGGTTAACAGTGGGAGCTCACTCCGCTGCATTGCACCCAGGATTCGAACTGCTGAGCTGCCGACTTTGTAGCCGTCAGTTTTCAGTGCTCTAGCCCACTGAGCCACCACAATGGGCAAGTGCAATTTTTGGAGCCCAGCTGAAGGTTCCTGGAGATGGGCTGGTGGCTGCATAGTGCCTCTGTATGTCAGAGATCTCTGGCCCTGTCCCTCATATTTTCCGTTTCAGACCTCCTAGAAAGGTGGTAGAAAAAGACCTCTGGAGTATGGCCAGTGACAATTCCTTGTCAGGTTCAAACGATACCACAGGGTTAGTGTCTAACTTCTGGGTAGCTGGTCGGGAGTTCAATTCCCCAGCTTGACAAATGCCGGATTTGAAGATCCACAGGGTCTGCCCCTCATTTGCACTGTTGTTTTCTTGTTTTTATCGTTATCACAATTCTTTGTGATTACTTGTCTTTTTGACAACCACCCATAGTAGTAGCCCGCCCAGCTACTAACTGGGCGAGATATGAATGAATGAATGGGGTTGGTTTTAGCTCTATGGTTCTAAGATGATTAGAAACAGAACTCCTTTAGGAAGTAAAAGACATTTGCTCATCCAAATCAGAGTTTGCTCCATTCAGGGTTGCCACTTTCTGGAAGTCAGGGAAAGTCAGGGAAATTGGAATTATTCAGGGAGAGTCGGGGCAATTGGTTGGAAGTCAGGGAAACTGTGATTAAAATATATAATTTCTAACTTGATTATTACTGCAATTTCAAAACTATAAGTTTTGTAATGTAGCTTCGGAGAAACCATTTTACATAGAATATTTATTTTAGCATACCAAAAAACATATGTCATTTGTTAGCATTCAGAGTTGGCTAGAATTGAAGTTTGTATCTTGGTGTAATTTTTGATACAGCCGCAAAACAGATCGGTCCAGTTCATGTTGAAAGAAGCTAATATTAAAATCTCTTACATTGACAAACATTTTTGCAGTCCAGACGTGCAGTGTTAGCCTTGCATTAATGCAACACTGCCGAATCAGTTTTTAAACTTGTGGTTGTATATAAATGGTGGTCAGGGAAAATGACCAATCTTTGTCAGGGAAAGAAAAATAAAATTATATACTGCAACCCTGCCACGTGACTGTCCCCCGAGAGGAGTCAAAAGAAGACGCCCACCACACCAACCGGGGTGTATCCCCCCCTTGATCATTTGCGCCCAAGGACCCCTTGCAATAAAATTATATACAGCAACCCTGCCACGTGACTGTCGCCCCCCCCCCCCAGAGAAATCAAAACAGGGCGCCCACCACACCAACCGGGGTGTATCCCCCCCTTGATTACCTGCTCCCAAGGACCCCCTGCTTCTGCTGCTGCCGCCGCCGCCCCGAAGCTGGGGATGGGGGGGGCTTGACAGGCGCCCAGGGATCCGCCACCGGGCGATCGCCTTCTCGCTCGCTCTCCCCCCCCCCGACTTCTTCCGGCCCTCCCCGCCCCTCTTGCAGGGCGGGCCAGCGGTTCCCCTCCCTCGCCCCCGCCCAGCTTCGGCAGGCGCCAAACAAAGGGAGGCCGGCGGGGGGACGCGCCTTGCCTTGGCGAGAGCGCGGGCAGGGGCGCGGCGGCGCTCCTGTTGTCGAAGGAGGCGCGCCCGCCTCGCCTCGCCTCCGCCATGGCCATCGCTCACATCGCCACCGAGTATGTCTTCTCGGACTTCTTGCTGAAGGAGCCCTCGGAGAGCAAGTACAAGGGGCTGCGGCTGGAGCTGGCCGTCGACAAGCTGGTCACCTGCATCGCCGTCGGGCTGCCCCTCCTCCTCATCTCGCTGGCCTTCGCCCAGGAGATCTCCATAGGTAAAGCGCGACGCCTGCCCGGAGCGAGCACCTCGCCGAGACACGGCGGCATCGGCCGGCGCGCGCCTCCTCTTGGGCTCTTCCCACCCGCATTCCCCGGGCATGATCATGAATGAAATCGCCTCCAGGCAATACCAAAGAAGTGGGGGGGAGGTAGTCGAGGAGGGGCTGTACCACTCCGGGTGTGTGTGTGTGAGTGCCTGGTTGTGTCCCATCACAACGACGAAGAGCCTTGTGGCTCCCTGAGGACCGCCGGGTTCTGCTTGGCAGGGCAGGCTCTACCGTGTGCTGCTTCAAGCAGCAAGTTTAGGGGTCCTGAAAGGGCGACATGCTGCTATGGGTCATTGACACCCATCCTGCCTCAGTTGCACCGACTGACTCCCACTGTGACTGTGAGAGTATTGGGGAACCTGTTCTTCTCAACTTTCATTTTCCAAAGCAGAGGAAACATCCTGCCACGACCCTTCTGCAGGAGGGGCCCTGCTGCAGAGAGCAGGTGCATTGGCCACCCAAGCAAGCTCAGTGGTGACCCAGTGTGGTTTCCCCAGCTGGTGGAGGGCTTCCTTCCAGGCTGCTCCTCTGCTGCTCTGGAGTCACCCAACTTGGCTTTAAAAAGCCTTATCAAAAGGACCCCCTGCACCTGCACAACCCTGTGTGCATTTTACAATTGGCCACGAAGGCTCTCTTTGGCTGTCAGTGAGGGGCGTGGTGGCTCAGCGGACTAAGGCACCGAAACTGAAAAGTTGGCAGCTCGGCGGTTCGAATCCTGGGTGCCACGCAGTGGAGCGAGCTTCCGCTGATAACCCCAGCTCCTGCCAACCTAGCCGTTTGAAAGCATGTAAATGCAAGTAGATAAATAGGTACCGCCATAAAAAGTGGGAAGGTAAAACAGTGTTTCCTTGCACCCATGCTGGCCACATGGCCATGGACTTGCACAACACTGGCTCTTCGGCTTGAATACAGAGATGAGCACTGCCCCTAGAGTCAGACATGACTAGCACACATGTGCGGGGGGAACCTTTACCTTTACCTAAGAAATAGTAGGTGGATATGTATCTAGAACAAGGAACTTTTTAGGGGTGGCCCCAATTTTTCCATACCCAGGGAAGAAAAGATTTGCAAACTTGAGAGATATGCCTGATGGAATCCTGGTGTTTCTTGCCAGTATTCTGCTCATTGCTGATGGCAGATACCTTTGATGGTGGCAGACTGGCAGGCTTTCAGTTCTGCTGTGTGTTACAGAATGGAAACAAAACAACTGGTGTCCACGACCACACATATACTTCCTATAGTTACCCCCAAAGTTGCAAGCTATGTAAGTCACGACCTGATCATCTTTGACATCAACATTATTTCCAGCTAATGGATACATTGGGCTTATACAGTAACATTTTAGTTTTGAAATGGGAGGTGGGGAGAGAAGAATGAATACTGATGTACTGTATAGTAAGATAGATACAGTATATGGTAACACTATTATAGAGCCCAAAGCAAATTCGGTGCTTTCTGATATTTCAGAACACATCTACTATATACTGCAGCTATAACATTCTTTATTGTTTCAGTTCAGCAGTACTATTGTCATTCTTTGTCTTGGTCATAATATTGTCATATGATTTCAATGTGATTTATGCTTCCTTGCCTCTGTTACAGGCAAATACACTATATATCTGTGTGTTTTTAAATTGCTGTGTGTGCAATTTGCTGCTATTGATTTGTTTACATCCCTTTACACACACACGCACACACACACACAGAGAGAGAGAGAGACAGAGAGAGAGAGAGAGAGAGAAAAGACCCCAAATGATAGAAAGATATGTTACTGCCCATAAAGTTCCCTGGGAAAAAAAACAGTGGGAAGGAAGCTAATGAGTTTCCCATGGGAAGGAATTTCAGAACCGAGGTGCCATGACTCAAGAAGATTTTCTTGTGTGGCTGTACGTCATTCGCTAGATTCAGGATAGACATAATGTTGGTTGACGGTGGAGGTTGTGTTGATGATCTGTGTAAACCCTAGTTTGACATCGAGTTCAGTGCGTTAATCATGGTGCCTTACTGTTTTGGCTAGATCTTTCAATATGTCTTTGTAGTGTTGTTTGTTATTGAGAATTATCATTTTCTCCCAGACTTATGTAGAGCAGAGTGAAAAGACACATGGAGTCAAAAAGAGGAGGAACAATAATTTTGCGGGGTTGTCTAGTCACTTATCATCTGGCCAACATTATTCACATTCAGTTCAAGGACACATGTTTGAGACTGGGCTGTTAGTTCATCTTCTCCCACCCTTACCATCCTGACCTAGAAATACATTTGGACATATTATCACCATTATTTGGAGTTCTGCTCAGCAACCCACTCCCAAGACTTGCGTGACCCATTTTTAAGTCTCTCAGCCAATAACAGAAATCCAGTTTTGGTCCCGTGACATAGTGGGAAGAGAGACTAGACACATTAATTTGTTGCAAGCCAAGCAGTGGTCAAGTGTGAGTTGCCAGCACCCAGGGCAAGGCAAGAATTCTGCCCTCTAATTCAAGGGTGGGGCAGGTGGGCTTATATGCTTACACATAAGCAGGTACTCTCTGGGTGGGCACTCAAAGCCCAAGCTTTGGAGGGATTCTGGCTTCCTGCCAGCTGCCACCCGAGGGTTTCCACAGACCACTCTGCCTGTAACAACTAGCTCCCGACTGACCACCCCCTGTGTTGGAGGCTCCAGCGGCAGGTGGGTGAAGAGCAGTGCAAACGGTTGCAGGGGATAGAAGCTCAAAGTAGCAGCAAATTCTTACCCCAGCATCTAAAAAGCATCTATTTCTACTATTTCCAGAACAGCAGGATTTCTTTCCCAACACAATTCAAATAAAAGAGGCTGAGAAGGATTAGTCTCTCCAGATGTTGCCATTTTTCATAATTTCTGGTAGCAGATAATAAATAACTTTCATTGCCCCCCTTCTTTTCCGAACAAAGCTAGGGAAAACACACAACATACTAAAATCTGTGCTTAAGTGAGATTTACTATCATGGTATCAATATTTATGGCTTTAACTTAATGATCTTTTTATCCATGGCCTGACTTTCTGTAAGATCTGCTATTTTTTAAAGCTGCTATCACTTCTTATTTCTAAACTGCTGCACCCAGACTCTGGAACTCTCTCCCACTAGAGGCCAGGACTGTCTCATCTCTGTTGTCCTTCCAGAAACAGGCCAAGACCTTTCTCTTCAGGCAATGCTGTAAGATGTCCCTCAATTCCTGGGTTCTCAAATACTTGAACATGTCTTAATTGTACTGGACTGTATATTATCACTCATTACTGTAAGCCACCTTGGGTCCTTTTCCAAGGAGAAAGATGGGGTAAAATACTCTAAAATAAAAAAAAATAAAATGAGAACAGCTTCACTTGGAATTGGGGAAAAAACACAGAATGTTGAGTAACTAACTCTTGGCAAAAAGAAGGGGAAGCTGGTATGGTTAATGGAAGGGAGCACTCCAAAAGACTGTGGTTGTCCAGCCTTTGAGTAGGAAAAAGTGTGGTGCAATATTTTGTTGCACTCCTGTTTGTTTCATTTATGATACTCACTTGGAGGCCTGTGAAGCTAAAATATCTTTCCCATCATGGGCCGGATCAAAGCTATGTTTCTGTATCCCATCCCTTGTTCTGTGAAATAGGGTATGCTGTTTTCCAAATACAGAAAATCTGCTTAAAGGAAAAAATTTCCAGAGATAGGAGGAAATTGCTTAATAGAATCGCCTATGGGGTGAATCCGTACAACAGAAAAACGGTCACAATTAGAGACTAATCCTTTTCAATGCATTCCTTTTATGGGAAATTTGTACAAAGGAAAATTTGCTTAACAGAATTTCATTTGGAATGATTTAATTCCTTTATACAAGGGGTGTGTGTTGTGTCATTACACTCATGACCAACTCTTCTTATCATAAAGATAGTGGAATCTTTGTACTACTTTTTTTATAAAAAGAATGGTAAATTATGGGAATTTGTAACTAGTGGCATATAAGGTTATAATTTGTGTGTGTGTGTGTGTGTGTGTGTGTGTGTGTGTGTGTGTGTGTGTTGTTACATTTGTGACTGACTCTCTGTGACCCCATGGCCATGGAGTTTTCCTTGGCAGGAATACTGGAGTGGTTTGCCAGTTACTCCTCCAGGCGCCTACAGCGCCTGGTATTCCCTGGTGGTCTCCCATCCAAGTACTAACCAGGGCCAACCCTGCTTAGCTTCCAAAATCAGGCAAGACCAGATGTGCTTAGGGAAGGCATGCCCAAACTTCGGCCCTCCTGATGTTTTAGACAGCAACTCCCAGAATTCTAAGCTTAGATTGCCAATGGCAAAGGACTGTGGGAGTTGCAGTCCATAACATCTGGAGGGCTGAAGTTTGGACATGTCTGGCTTAGGGCATCTAGGCAGCTCTTATAAAAGGTACCACTGTATTATTCTACCGCTCCTTTGTCCAGTCTTCTTTTATCTTGCTTTTGTTTGGGGTTTCTCTCTCTCTCTCTCTCTCTCTCTCTCTTTGGCAGCGCTTCTTGGCTGTTTTAAGTATCATATGTCTGTGTGCCATATATACTGCCACTGAAGAAGGGGCTGGAAAACACCCACCTCCCCAAGTAAATACAACTTGGATCTGGAGTTCTCAGTAAACACATGCAAGCAAAGTCTGGTTTCATCCATTGTAGATGACTTCTATTGCTTTCATTGTTCCAGGCCTGCTTGCCCTCTTGCATGCTAGGCCTACCTTGCTAACGGTGCCAGATTCCTGACATGGTCAATTTTGGGTACAATATTATATCAAGAGATAATGCAAAGGACAGAGGTACATTCCTATCATAAAAGTTTGATTTTGCTGCAGTTAGATGAAGGAATCATGGCACTGGAGTTATCAGTGTTGTATAGTGTTTCTCAATCTTCCCAATGCCGCAACCCTTTAATACAGTTCCTCATGTTGTGGTGACCCCTTGCCCTGCTTGGAAGAGGCCACAAGCCCCCTTTGGCAGGCCACTCCCGCAGGTGCCACAGAGAACGTCCCTCTACAGGCACCCTCAGCCAATCGCAGCCTCCTGTACCATTGACTGATGTCCCCTCCAACCTACCAAGCTGTAACTCACTCTTTTCCTCCCCCTCCTCCTCCTCCTCCAGACCCAAGACGTTTGTGCCTTTTTCTTCACTGACTCCTGGCGACCCCTGTGAAATGGCCGTTCGACCCCCCAAAGGGGTCCTGACCCCTTTGTTGGGAACCACTAGTCTTGTAGGTCAACAGTGGATGATGGTTTTACTTCATTTCTCAAGTGAAATCCTTAGGCAGCAGCATGTGGTTGAATTATGAAAAAATCCAGGAGGAAGCCAAGGAGAGGAAACCCTTTTGATAATTCCTAGTAGAACAAATGTTTAAAAGTCTGCCCTCCCTTGAATTTTTAAACACTTTTGGCGGGGGAAAGGGGGAATCTCATCCTTTGTCCGTTGAACTCAAGCTTGCACACATAAAGCTTACTCCATTGGACCTGTCTGGCTACTAGAGTGGAATCCTCAAGGCTGCCTGCCTAGAAATGTCACCACTTTATTCTCATAGCATCTTTAGGAGGGAACGTTAAGCCAATGGTCTTGAGCTGACAAGTTTTGCCTCATACGTAGATTGTACTGTGATTGGCTTCCTATCAGTTCAGCCGCCATTTTCTTTGTCCTAACTAGAAC
The DNA here is from genome assembly GCA_023846285.1 of Phrynocephalus versicolor. Lineage (NCBI taxonomy): Eukaryota > Metazoa > Chordata > Lepidosauria > Squamata > Agamidae > Phrynocephalus > Phrynocephalus versicolor. The sequence goes on along the minus strand of JAHTLZ010000007.1, from coordinate 39,897,160 downwards.
AGCCTCATTGAAATCCATAGGATTTAATGATATTTTTTATTAGGAAGTCCCATTCATATCTGTGGGTCTACGTAATAATGACCAAAAAAAAAAAAGGAATTGTCCATTTGTTTTTTCTTCTGCTTCTTAGAGAGAAGTTTGACTTGGACATTAAAGAAGGCAAGACCATGTATTTTACTCAAGATATGTTACTTACATGTTGTTGATTAGTTTCTCTCCCCCTACAAAGAGAGGCATACAAGGCAGTTTACAAAATAGTTCTTAAAAGTGACATAGTGATACAGCTAAAAGCTATAAATCAAAAGTCAAGTACATAAATGCATGCTACATTGAAGCAATGTAACATCACAAAATAATAATAATAATAAGGAAATCGATTTAAACAAGAAACTGTCAATAGCACAGGAAAATAGCTGAAAGAAGTATGAAATAATATCATTCAGTGGAATTAACTCAAAATGCCAAAATAATGTGGTATTTGGTAGTTAGGACCCTTTTGAGATTTTATACACACATAATCCTGTTTCCAAAAGGCAAGCTGGAATCATTTTACTTCTAGATAAAAGGCTTAACTCAGAGGCGTGTTGTTGAAGTAAGTCCATTTTAATAACTTCCTCTTGCAGTTACCAGTATCCAAATAGCTGAAAACCTTTGTCTTTTTCCAAAATAATTTAGTTATTTGATGCTTATCCAAAATACAAACACCGCATGCTACTCGACTACCTTCCCCCAAGGCCTTCTCATGCTTTTGTTGCAATTTAAAGAAAGAAAGAAAGAAAGAAAGCTCTTCTAAGAATAAGCACCGGGACTTTCCATGAACTAGGAATGACAAAATTGCACAGCTGTGGAGTTGACATTTCAGAAGAGGTTCAGAATCAAAGCCCTAGATTCAAAGGCTGCAAAATAAAACTTAAATTTGCAGGGGACAACGGCACATTTCGGAAAATCCACTCTTTTTTTTATGTCTACTACTTTATGAATGCTCAAGCCATCAGCCTTGGAGAATTTCAGGAGATATCCAAAAGAAAGAGCGTTTTTTTTTTTTGAGGGTTACATAACAGCTGCCTTTTCCTCAAAACTCTTGCTTCCCAGAATGCTCTTTTCCTTGGTTCTTGGGAGTCCACACTAGTGCTGTCTTTTTTTACTGCCCTCATTCCATGGCCTGTTTCCTTGGATCCTCTTCTTCTGGTCTATATTTAAAAGCTGTCCCTCCAATTAGTGCCGTCAATGGGATAGCTGCAGCTGCCCCTGGAATTCCTTATTCGGCATTTGGAGTGGTTTTAGTTCCCTTATACTGTACCCAGTTTCTGGCTTATACCCAGTTTTAAATGAGTGTATGCTTCAGACATCTATCCGGTGATTCACTCCTATTCAAGGATCTTTTAGCCTTGCCAGAAGTTCGTCTCGGCAGACTTGTACAAGTAACTCACAGTCAGACCAACAATATTTCTCAGGGTATCATTAAATTTAAATAATATACACAAGAATGAAAAATGGACCCAGTGAGATGTCTTTGGAGAGCTGTGTCTTTGCAAGAGGTGTTCAGCTGTTAAAAAAAAAGACAGGACTTTCCTATGTGTTTTCCCTAGTTTTCTGTTTTCTCCCCTCCAACCCCCACAAAAAGCTAGCCTGAAAAATTGCATTAAAATAGAATACAAATGAATATAATACAAAAATAGAAGCAAATGATTGGCTCCTATTATCCTAGCAAAATGATGTTGTTTCACCGGTGGTGATTGTACCGTATAATTTGCTACTACATATAGTTTCGGAATAAGATGAGCACAGGCATTGTAGGGCGGTTACTTCACGTCCGTTTTGTCTCTGTAAGTGTTGCATTTTGGACCGGTATAAAAAAAATCTTACTTCACGTCCATCAAACGTCCGTCCATCAAGCAACACCTGAAATTTGTCTCGACCACGCCCCTGAAGCGGGATCAGAGCGTTGACAATACTGTACCTGGCGCTGGGTTGGGGTATTCTCTTATCACAGTTTGTTCCTGGTTCCTGTTCCAAGACAAGGGAACATGTGGTAACAACTGTCACACAACAACCAGTGTCTACCTAGTGGTCAGCGGCTTCCTATGGGAAGCACCGTGCAGCGCAAATGTTTATTAAAGAAAGCACTGGAAATTCTGTAGCATTGACATGTAAATCCCGGAAGACCAGTAAATCGAAATATCGAAAAAGTTTTATTTATGATATTTTTAAAAGGGTTAAGAAAGCAAGACAAATTCAGAATTTGTCACGGAACAAGACCGTGAAGTAACCGTTGTCACGAGACAAGTTATCACGACCGTGAGTAAACGGAAACAGGGACTAAACAAGGACAATACCGCATGATCGTGACCAACACTGTCACGGTACAAAACTAGTCATGGAACAAGGAAGGACGTGAAGTAACCGTCTAAGTCCCAGAATCCACCAATCACTAGGCATGCTGGCTGCGGAAGCTGTAGTCCAAGAACATAACTTTTCAGTGACCTGAGTGCAAGCCTGTGTATATCTACTCAGAATTACATCCCACTAGGCTCAGTGTTACTTATTTGCAAGCTCAATGGGTCTTATTCCCAGGCTTTATGCTTAGGATGCTATCCTATTCCTCACTTATGTGGAAGCTTGCATTGAATTTTAAGGACGTTGGACAGAATATGGCTACGTAAATCACAGTCTAATTCTCAGAAAGTGTTGGGTATTTGCCCATCATTAAAAAAATTTAGTTCTGACACAGAGATATTTAGGAATTTCCTATAAAAGGTCTTTTTTTCTTCTCTTTCTCAATGTAGCCTGAAATTTTGGAAGAAAAGAAGTGTTGAGATTGGTGCCAATTTAGCTAAATCTGTTTTCTTTAAATCCTATACAATACAATAAAGAGCCCTGTGTGGCCAGCCAACTATGGCATGACAGCATGCTTTTTAAATAAATGATTCACACTAAGTCTGTTTTTCTGCAGTGCTGGCAAAGCCATGCAGCGTCATGTGCATAAAAATGGTTTGTATCCTCCAAACATTGGGTGTTCAGTGCAACGTACATTACGAGCTTTGAATCAGTAGCTTTTGTTGTCAAAGGAGGACGACGCTGGATACAAACACATTGGAATTTATCCTGACACAACTAGCAGGCTGTCTTGGCAGTGCTGGTCGCTAAACAAAAATTAGGGGACTGTACTGAAAGCATCAACAAATGATAATAGATGTATTTTGTTAAACAAAAAATGTATTACAAGTAACACCTCGTAAGATGAATGCCCCTTGAGACAAAAAATTCATAAGACAAATGAAATGTCCGGGAATAGGAAAACTTCGTAAGACGAATTTTCATATGGGATGCTTTGCAAGACAAATTCAGTGCATTCCTATCGGAATCCGCATTAAACGTGGTTCATAGGATGATGTTTTTGTAGGACAAATTGACCTGTAGCACAAATTAAATTCATCTTAAAAGGTACCACTGTATTGTAGATGGGGCTTGTAGGCTAGTGTGCTTGTATTGTTTGCAGAAACTCCCAGATACCAAACCTAGCATTTCCAGGTAGGTCTGGGGAGAAATTCCATCTGAGATCCTTGGAGTGCAGTTATCATCACTGTCAACAAAACTGGACATTTTAAAGAAAAGAAACTACAATGAGAGTAAGCCCACGAAATACCTGTATATCACTCTGAAGTCTACAGGGTTTTCCCTTATAAAGCCAGAACCATTTGAGGTTTCTTTGACAGATAGAACTTGGCTAGACAATAAGAGAGGATGAATATATCTTATTCAGAAGAAAACGGGAAACTTATAGTCATTGATTTAACCACTTTAATCTTTATTCTGGTTCTTTGTTGTTCCTGTTAGCAAATTGGGAACCAGACCCAGAAATGTGAATTCCCTTCTTATATCCTCCTTTGGAAAAAAATTTTCTCATCTGCTTGAAGTTTCTAATCTGATAACTGTCAAGCAGTTTGTTGAAATTAAATAAAACTGTGCTTTGTAGTGGGCTTCGTAGTGGGCATGCTGATTTCTTTTGTGGAAGAAGACAAGGGACTTAAGCAGCGAGAATATACCATATGCAGGGGAGAACCTGTTTTGATAAATCTTCTTGTCTAGAGGAGATTTGGAGAAAGGATTTCAGTATTATTCTATATGATACTACACAGTATTCCATAAGGACAAATTCATCGATCAAAACCATGTCTGCACAAATTAAACATTATATAAAATTAATAATATAAGAACATAAGAACAGACTTGCTGAAACAGGCCACAGCCCGTCCCGTCCAGCATTCTGTCTCACACATCAGCTCACCATTTGCTTCAGGGTATTCCCAATCAGATGTTTTCAACTGTTTAAGATCCCCTGCAAATGGCATTGAGAGATATCCTGCCTATCTCACCAACCCGGAGGTTGTCCTTAGGCATCCATAATGATAGCCGTGGATACCCTTGTTCTCCATAAACTTGTCCAGTCCTTTCTTAAAGCTGTCAAGGCTGACAGCTGTCACCACTTCTTCTGGCAGGGAGTTTCACAGACCAGTGATCCTCTGGGTTCAAAAGTACTTTCTCTTATTTGTTTGAGATCTAGCACCCAAAAGTTTCATGGAGTGCCCCCTAGTTCTCGTGTTGTGCAATAGGGAAAACAGCTTTTCCTTATCTACTTCGTCCACACCGTGTATGATTTTATAAACTTCAATCAGGTTACCTCTTAGGAGCTGTTGGAGTAAATCAGGGGTATCTCACAACATTAAAAAAACCCAAGTTATATAGACAAGCAAGGTTCTCCTAAATGTTGGAGGGTTTCTGAGGCAAGAGCCATAAATAATAATCTCATTTCTTTCTGCTTTTTGGACTTTTATATTTCACTGGAATAGCGGCCATTGCCTCTCAAAATAAATAAACAAATAAAAGGGTTTCCTTTTATTAAGTACGTCGCTTATCTGTGTAACTGGAGAATAATGCTTCTCTGCACCACAAAATATTCACCTCAGTGTTATGTCTAGCTGCCAGATTAGTTATAGCTTGCAGCTGGAAACAATCTCCAGATGGGTTTCCAAGACTTGGCACTGAGCCGTAATAGACCAACTTACTCCCTGTATTAGACACATCAACACGAGGAAGCCACCTAATAGTTTCCTACAAACTAAGTTTCCCTTTAGACGAGAATATATAAATTATGATTTGAGATATAGGTCCCATCCAAAATGCTGATTTTTGGAAATATTTTCTCTCCCCCTCCCCAAAAATCATGATTGAGTATAAGATGAACCACTATACAGAAGATTTGTATGACTTATTGCTTTTTTGTATTTTTGCAAAAAAAAAAAAATTAAAGAGAACTTTAAAATAATAACGGGTGATTAATGTTCACCCCAGTTAACCTTTACAGTACTTTCAACATACTGAAATTTCCATGGTGTCAGAAAGTAGCTTATTCAGTCCAACTTTTCCCTCCCCCCACCTCAGTCTGGAGGAGGGTTTGCAGGACAGAAACGCTCAGGGATGTTAAAATAGTACAGGGCTGTCCAACTTTGAACAGGCCGAGGTCTACTTTTTCCAGATGAAAGTGCCTGAGGGCTACTACACTAAAACCTCTACTTATGAATTTTATCTGTTCCGACCATATGCTCATTAAGTAGAGCAGCCCTTGAACTGCCCCGCTCGGCTGAGACAGTGGGCTGGCAGACCCAGAGCTTTGCTGGGGCAGTGGTGGTCCTTGGGATGAGGGAGGTAGAGGTGGAGAACTTATCCCCTCACAATTTTTATTGATGGCTGGCGGGCTACTTATGAACCCTTCACGGGCTACTGGTAGCCCCTGGTCTACCTGTTGGACAGGCCTGAAGTAGTACATTTGCCCAGAGTAGCCATGTAGCTAGATGGAGCGGTATATAAATTTAATAAATAAATAAAATAGAATAAATACATTGGGGCGAAAAGGCAAGACTGCTTCATTTTTGTGTGGGCAGGGTTTTCCTTGTGGCAAAGCACTACCAAATGTACACATGCACCAGGGCACACACCAGACTTGTCACATGAAATAATAATGTGACCCAGGAACATCTTTTTTTTTTCACTGTGAAGCTATACAGAAGGACCCCCGTATCCACTGATTCAGTTATCCACGGTTGGCAGAGGAAAAATAAATAAATAACTCAGCAGCTGCAAGGAAAGCTACTGTCACAAAGAGCAGCTGTAAACCAAGCTACTGTCATAAAATAGCAGCCGTAAAGCAAGCTACCGTCACAAACAACAGCTGTAAAGCAAGCTACTGTTGCAAAACAGCAGCTGTAAAGCAAGTTACCACCCCAAAACAGCAGTTTTGGTGAACATTTTGGTGTTCTCTCTTATCCATGATTTTCATTATCCACGGGAAGGATTGGAACCAATCCGCAGCGGATACTGGGGTCCTACTGTAGTTGGTCTTACATTTTCCTTCCTTGCTTCCTGCCTTGTTTTTACATTGGCTTCTCTCACCCCAGTGTATGGCTATCCATTCTGCTTTCCTCCGCAGGTACCCAGATGAGCTGCTTTTCTCCGAGTTCGTTTTCTTGGCGCCAGGCTGCTTATGTGGACTCATACTGCTGGGCGGCTGTGCAGCAGAAGCAGCATTCGCAGAGCGACTCGGGACACCTCCCACTCTGGCTTCATAAAGTTTGTATAGATCGATTCTTACTCTTATTCCATGCTTCCTCCTCCTCCTTCAGAGTGAAAATCCAGCTCGAAAACCTTCAGCCTGTAACATCCCTTTCCTCATTCATTGCTTGCTTGGCTGTCTGGCCTGTTGATTTTGTTACAGCATATTCTTGTCTAAGGGGTGTGGCGGCTCAGTGGGCTAAGGCTTCCGAAAACTGTCGGCTGCAACGTCGGCGGTTCGAATCCTGGGTGCCACGCAGCGGAGTGAGCTCCCACTGATAATCCCAGCTCCTGCCAACCTGTTAGTTTGAAAGCAAGTTGATAAATAGGTACCATCGTAAAAAGTGGGAAGGTAAAACAGTGTTTCCTTGCAGCCACGCCGGCCACGTGGCAATGGACTTGAACAACACAGGCTCTTTGGCTTGAATACGGAGATGAGCACCACCCCTGGAGTCGGAAACAACTAGCACACATGTGCGGGGGGAACCTTTACCTTTTTATTCTTGTCTACGATATGTCCTCGTATTATATTCTTAGAATGTTCTGTATGTATTTAAAATGCTCAACAGAACACCTTTATAGCTCATGAACACCACACACAAGATAGTTGGCACCTGCATAACCAAGAGGGGGAAAAACCCCACACAACAAATTTTATGCTTTACCAACAGAACTTCAATTTTGTAAAACACAAAGTTACAAAAATATTAAAATATAAATTAGTATAAAACCATTTCCAAGCCACAGTAATGAAACTGTTTAATATAGAAAGTGCATCAGTTGAAAACTATGTTGAATAGATCATTGTTTAAGAGTCTGTTAGAGTACTGGGAGAGACATAACCATGACACTCAGCGTGTTTTTTACAAATTCAAATTGAAGAATAATCAACATAAGCAGGCTGGTCTTGCAGCATAATATTTTTTTCTCACATAGGTTTAAGTATGTTGCACAGAGCTAGCAACAGCATACCTGCAAAAAAACCAATGTAGTATAGCATTATGAATAAAACCTTACAATTAACCCCCCCACAAACACTAATTTAAATATATTAAAATATATATATCAGTATAATGTAGTTGAAACTTCCAGAACACTGCCAAACAGCCCGAAAAACTCACAACAACTATTAGATCCTGGCCATGAAAGCCTTCGAGAATGCATAATGTAGTTGCTTTGGGAAAACACAACTCTTCCTGTTTTTAGCTACACATTTGGTGGAGGTAAGGAAGCAGAATATTGGTTTAGATAAGACTTGGGTCTGATCCCGCCAGAATCTTCTTAGGTCCTTTATGCCTTCCCAATCCATTCATCTCTGGCTGGCTAAATTGCAGTTTCTATTGTCCCCATGCTGGCTTAAATGATAAGGAGTTGCATCCCAATTATACATGGAAAGAAGGTTCATTAAAGGCAAGTACGAGAAGTCTTCCCAAGGAAAGCTTGGGGGTGATACCTAGATTGGAAATCTTCCCAAAGGGCTGTGCTCTCCTCTTCCCGACAGAGGATGCGCTTGGCATGCAGAAAGTCCTGGGATGATTTTCTGGAATTCCAAGGCCTCAAAAAAGGATCACACAGCAACGACATGAAACCCTCTGCCTGAGAGTTTACCCCCAAATTTGTAACAGATCACAGGGAAGGACAAATGTCCCCTGAACTGACCTCTCTTAGATCAGCTAGGTCGCAGTCTTCATTAGCAGCCCGTCATGAGTTACTGGAAAACAAAGGGGTTGCGGTCCAAACCATCTGGAAAGGACTCAGTTGAGGCAGGCTGTTGTACACAAGAGGATGATCTGCTAGCCTCAAAAAGCTTCCGATGTTGCTAAATTTTGTTTTCATGTAAGAGCCACCATGCCTGCAACTTCATTAGGATACCTAAAAGTAAACACTTCTCCATTGAGGAGAAGTGATGATGAGCTCGTCATCATCATTGTGTGCCATCAAGTCAATTTTGACTTATGGTAACCGTTTTCTGGGTTTTCCAGGCAAAGAATACTCAGAATCAGCTTACCATTCCCTTTCTTCTTGGGCCTTCCTGGGAGTCTATAGCTTGCCCAAGGCTACACAGGCTGGCCCTCCTCACAGGAGGCACAGTGAGGAATTAAACTCCCAACATTTTGGCCCCTCGGCTAGACACTTAAACTGCTAAGCTACTGAAGAGCTAGTTAAGTTGAAATGTGTAAAGGGGACAGTTCGTAGAATCATAAAGTTGGAAGAGACCTCAAGGGCCATCCAGTTCAACCCCCTGCCATGCAGGAACCCCCATCACAGTGCTCCCGACATATGGCCATCCAGCCTCTGATTTAAAACCTCCAAAGGAGGAGACTCCACCACCGTCTGTGGCAGCATATTCCACTGCTGAACATCTCTAAACGTCAGGAAGTTCCTCCTAATGTTTAAATTGAATCTACATTTCCCTGTAGTTTGAAACCATTGCCCCGCATCCTAGTCTCTGAAGCCATGGAAAACAAACCATTCAAGGGTGTCAACACCCTTTTTACATTGAGGTGCACAAAACTGGACGCAGTACCCCAGGTGGGGTATGACTAGAGCAGAATAGAGTGGTACTATCTCTTCCCTTGATCTAGACACCTATGCTTCTGTTGATTCAACCAAGAATCGCATTGCTTTTTCCTTTGCAGAAGAGCTTGGGGAAAATACAGTATTTTCCCATGTATATGACTATATTTTTGTCTAAAATTGTTAGGCTAAAAATTGAAAGTCGTCTCATACACAGAAGTAAGCTGCGCGGATGTGAAACTGTAATTTTGGGTTGGAAAAGTGGGGGGGTCTTATAGAGGGGAAATAAGGTACTTCTTTGAGCTACCATAATGCTAGCTGAATTATTCTAGGAAATGTTGGTTTTCCAAGCACTATTTTGACCCACGTGCAGACTTCAATCACACAATGCATTTATTAAAAGTTACTGCGTGTGTTTGTTTATTTCTAGCTGTGGAATTAGCAACAAATGGGAAATTTATAGTAGTGATGGTTTGGAACAATAAAGAGGATGATGATCAAAAGGGTTCTTCCTGACAGCAAAAGACATTTTAGAAGGGGGAATAAGGAAGAAATTAAAAGTGAGGGTTGCTGGTAGAGGGAGAGTGATAATAAATAATAAATGAATAAATTCACATCTAGGACAAGTCTATGAGCAATTTTTTTCTCGTCAGGATTTACTCCCTTGCTCCTCGCATAGAGGTTTGAGCTCTTCCAGATGTCCTGGGTCCCTTCCAGCTCTGCAGAGTTCTAAGATGATTATCAATTAGCTTTCTTGGATGCAGGAACATTGGTGAGATCATTTCCCAGATATAAACTCATTTCCCAGATGAACAAAGATTGTGGAAGTCAGCCAGCCCCAATAGTTCTCTGTCTGTCTTTTCTTCCTCTCTGCTGCTTTTTCATATGGCTGCAACCCGTTATGCCTAATATTTCTCTCTCTTGGACAATCCTCAACACGGCACAGAGAAATCTGAAGTCTCAAGGCATGGATGAAACTTGGAAGGACCACTTGGCAATTTCTGTTCTACTAGTTTGATTGATAGAAGTAAAAAAAAAAAGTGGGTTGAGCTGTGTGAGCAGAAAAACACGCTCAATAGTAGGCTAGGTGATACCTTTTTTGGTCATTACTATAACAAAAACTGTAAGCTAAGCTTTCGATAGCAACTTGCTATCTTTATCAAAGTGTACCAAAAAAATTAATCTTGATAGAGGAGGTTGTCTATCAGGCACTGAGGATCTTTTTTTGGGAGATGGAATACACTAGATGATGATATCAAGAGGCAGGGCTGGTGTTAAGACTGCTTCAAAGTCCCAGATAAGGTGTCACACCCAGTATATTTTAAAAAAAAGCAGCATAGTTCTTGGCCGCCACCCCCCCTTCCCACCCTCAATTTGGCTGTATCGAGACTAAAAGTCCCTGCATGCCTGAGGAAGTGGGAGGGGGAGGTGATACAAAAAGCATGTGTTCCATTTGAAAGTTGGGAAATTTTTAGCAGAACTCTCTAGGAATAATCAGGGCCAGATTAAAAAGAATCAGCTTTACTTAGTGGCTGCAGTCTTGGGGCTGGCTGACTTCCACAATCTTTGTACATCTGAGAAATGAGTTCATATCTGGGAAATGGTCTAACCAATGTTCCTGCATCCAAGAAAGCCAATCGATAAGAGTTTGATTGTGTGCTTTATGGAAGCATCATACACAGCCAAATGTGATACGTCAGGCTCTACTTAAGTGTTGTGTACATCTTATGATTCTCTAGAGGAGAATCATAAGATGAGGGGAATTAATTTCTAGTCAGAGTGACCACTTTCTTAGACAGGATGCACCAAGCAAGGGTCAAAAGACATGCCAAAACTGCTTTACAACTCCTGTGTAGAAAGGCCATTTTTATTGCATAGGATTCACTGGGAAAGGCATAAAGCCATGCAGGATTTGGTAATTTCATGCATAGAACAAGAGAGTCTGATTTTTTTAAAAAAAATGAGGAAAACAAACCCAACTTTTGTCCTAGAAAGTATAGGAAGCTGGAAAACCCTTGTGGTGCCAGAGAATATCTCACCAGCATCTCAGATGGCATGCTTCAGGAAATCGCCAAGATTAAAACATTTTTCTTTTGAGGACCTGTCTCATCTCTGTTCCCCAATATTCTGGCTGTGCTTTGGCTTTGTGCAACTTTTAGGGCCAAGGAGATCTATAGGCTATTGGAGTTTTACATGTCAGCTCTTCCCACCCCTTTGTTTTATATTCTATGTGGCCTCCTTTAGCAGTACTGCCAGGGTGTGCTGTTTCAACTTCAGTCTCTCCCTCTTACCTCAACCTAAAGAATCCTAACTGACCTTGCTGAGCAACGCAAGTCAAGTTATTTGAACACTGAAGCTGTTACAGGAGGGGAGCTGCAATCCTATTGCACAGCTCTGCCTGCACGTTGGAAATGTAATCAAAGGGGGAGCAGTGGAGTGCAACTGATTAAAGGCTTTATTTAATCATGCTATGGCTTGTGCAACTCCTACGTAATGCAGTGCAGCTACACCAGCCCTAAAATTGCAGGAGGGACTGCCTTTAATGAGTGGCAGTCAGCTACTGATGTCATTCCACCCAACAGGATTTTTGGAGATTAATTCCCCTCCCCCCAAGTATTCAATTTGAGCCCCAAAAGGGAGAAGACTGTCATAGGCTGGGATTCTATGGTGATCCAGAAATGCTTGAACTACAGCTTCCACCATTATCCAACACTGACTCTGCTGGCCGGCACTCATTGAGGTTAAGAGTTCAGGGACCTCTCATAGAGTTATCATAGAATCACCATGGGGTTGGAAGGGACCTTGGCGGTCTTCTAGTCCAACCCCCTGCCCAAGGCAGAAGACCTCATGCCATCCCAGACAGATAGCTATCCAATCTTTTCTTGAAAACCCCCAGGGATGGGGCACCCACAACATTTGGAGGCAAGCTGTTCCACTGTTTAATGGCTTTCGTCGTCAGGAAATGTCTCCTTATTTCCAGGTTGCCTGTCCCTCTGATGGGTTCCCATCCATTGGTTCTTCTCACACCCTCAGGTGCAGTTGAGAATAAATCTGTGCCTTCTTCCCCATGGCAACCCTTCAAATATTGGAAGACTGCTATCGTGTCTCCCCTCAGTCTTCTCTTGGTCAGGCTAAACATGCCTAGTTTTTAGTTGTTCATATGATTTAGCGTCCAATCCCCCTATTATCTTAGTTGCTCTTCTCTGCACTTCTTCTAGGGCCTCTCTGTCTTGCTGGATGCTGGACACTGTATTCCAGATGTGGCCCCACTAGGGCAGTATAGAGTGGTACCATCACTTCCCATGATCTTAATGTTATCCCCCTCTTGATGCATCCCAGAACCATGTTTGCTTTTTTGGCAGCTGCAGCACACTACGGCCTCATCCTTAGGTTGTGGTCTGGATGCTTGCTAATTCTCCACTCCTAATTTCATGACATTTTAAGACAGAACACTAAAGATCCTACTTTATTTACTGCTGCAATAGGGTTTTTGCTGTTTGGCACTCTGCCCTTCCAGCAGGTGTCCCCCTTCAAAAGCAGGGCTGGGGGGAGGCTGGGCAGGAAAGCGGGGATGCTGTTTCTGAGTGAACGTCTACCAGAGGGAATAGGGTGTCAAGCTGGAGAACATCTGTTGGGAAAGTAAACGAACCAGGATGAATTGGTTCATGCCCATATCTTTGTGACAGTAATAGCACAATCCTATATACTGTATATACTCGAATATAAGTCTAGTTTTTCAGCCCTAATTTTGGGCTGAAAAAAGGGGCCCTCGACTTATATTAGGGTCAATAGTTTTAGCCACTGAGGCAAGTGCTTGGGTCAGTGGCTAAAAGTTATTTTAAACATTGCGCGCTGCTTCTCCTGACCCCCTTCTGCATCACGGGTGAGCGGCATGCAATGTTTAAAATGACTTCTTGTCACCGAGGCAAGCGCTTGCCTCAGTGGCTAAAAAGTTCATTTGTAACTATGCTTAGAATACCAGCCTAAAACCATCTCTTTCATTTACTAAATCTGCATTGCAGAAGCAAACTGTGCATTAGCAAGACTACGCCTTTGTTTACTAACTTTCAACCAGGGTTTTGTTGGCTTGCTTTACTTGCCTGTTGATGCCTCCAGATGTAAACTAACCTTATCCTGGTGGTTTCCTTCCCCAGTTTTTCCCCTACATCCTTCTGCTATTAGCGATCTTGCTGTACCTGCCCTATCTCTTCTGGCGCTTCACGGCGGCACCTCATCTTTTTGCTGACCTGAAGTTCATCATGGAAGAACTTGATAAGGCCTACAACAGAGCAATCAAAGCAGCTAACAGTTGCTATAATGGTGACGCCAGGGATGCAGCTGGCTCCGCACTAGTCATTAATGAGAATATTGCTCCAAGGTAAGTGTCATCCGCTTTGCCATTTCCCACTTTCTGTGTTTATTTTTTAATGAATTTCATTTGGCAAATCCAGATGGGCCATCCTGTTTCTGACAGTGTTTTGCTGGAAAGCACTGGAAAGCCAGGGGGGCCCTTTTGAAAGAGCCATCCCTCAAGGAGGTAAGAGGGATGGCTTGTAGACACAGGGCCTTCTCGGAAGCTGCCCCCAAGCTATGGAATGCCCTCCCAAGTGAGATCCGCCTGGCGCCAACATTGATGACATTTTGGTGCCGGGTAAAAACCTTCCTGTTCCAGAAGTTTTTTAATTGATACAACATAGACTGTGGGTCCTCTGGTGGCAATTTTAGTGTAATGATTTTAATGTAAGGTTTTTATTATTGTTTTAATTATTTATTGATATTTGATGTTTTAGCTGTTTTAATTCTTTGATTGTAAGCCGCCCACAGACCTTTGGGTAGTGGGCGGCATATAAGTTGTAAAAATAAAGAAAGAAAGAAAAGAAAGAAGAGAGAAAGGGCATGAGATTGTATCTATTGTCCAGAGGTTTTTTGATTCTTGGTTTCACACACTTGCCCGCATTTTGTTTCTCTCAGCACTTAATGACAACTTTGTTGGAAACAAAATTCACAATGCTCTATAGACAAATTCATATTGCTGTTGTATATTTTTAATAGTAGATTAATGTTATATTTATATTTTAATGCTATGTTTGTATATTTTATGTCTTTGATCCCTGGAATGCATTCTGGTGTAGAGTGCAATACAATTTTT
>JAHTLZ010000007.1:39801469-39882875 GCA_023846285.1 Phrynocephalus versicolor | reverse complement strand
TTATTTATTTATTTATTTATTTATTTATTTATTTATTTATTTATTAGCACACATCAGACTATGCTGGATTTTGTATTAGCAATCACTAGTCGAACACTTCCCAAGCGTTTAGGACTATGTGATGTATCGGCGAATTATGCAAGCAGATCCCCTGTTGTTGTTGTTGTTGTTGTTGTTGTTGTTGTTGTTGTTGTTGTTGTTGTTGTTGTTGTTGTTGTTGTTGTTGTTGTTGTTGTTCACAAAGAACCAGGGAGATTTTCTAAAAAGTGACATTGCATGCTATGAATTTCAAGCCATCCCTTAAATTTCTTGATATGTTTTGTGCAATATCTAAAACAAAATATAATATTAATGTAGTGTACTAACTCTGGATATTGGTGTTGTGTTTTGTTTTTTCAGTTTTTGGGAGTTGTCTGATAGTCACTTTAAATACCCCATTGTGGAGCAGTATTTGAAGACCAAGAAAAGTTCCAAGAACTTAATTGTCAGGTACATATTTTGCCGTTTGTTGACCCTGACAATTATTGTCTTGGCTTGTCTTTACCTGGGCTACTACATCAGCCTTTCGACGGTGACCGATGAATTTATTTGCAACATCAAAACCGGGATCTTAAAGAACGACACAACAGTCCCGGAACGATTCCAGTGTAAACTGATTGCTGTGGGGATCTTCCAGCTGCTTAGTTATATCAATTTCATTGTCTACTTCCTCCTCATGCCCCTTGTGATTTATGCGTTGCTGGTACCGTACAGGCAGAGCTCCGATATCCTTCACGTCTACGAGCTTTTGCCAACTTTTGACGTTCTCAAAGTCAAAACGAAGAGCTATGACGATCTAAGCCTCTACCTCCTCTTCCTTGAAGAAAACGTCAGTGAGCTTAAGTCCTACAAGTGCCTCAAAGTTCTGGAGAACCTGAAAGGCAACGGAGAAAAGTTTGACGCCATGCAGCTGCTGATGAACCTTGGCTCAATTAAAACAGATGCCTTGGATAGCAAGTCGAAGGGGAAGAAGATGGAGACCGAAACAGCAAACAGTGGGGCAGAATTGCAAGGTAAAGCTGCTTTCCCTTAATTTAACAGTTCTTAATATATTGTTCGTAAAACTGATCATAACAGTTTAGGCATAGTTAAAATGCCATGCCAAAAGAGCTTGACAGTACTAACGTGTTTGGCCTGTAACTCCCAATAATTCCACAGGCAGTGTGTTCTTGTTGAGTCTGAGAGTTAACAGTCCAAAAAGGTTGACTTTGCCACATTGTTTAAGGCTCAGATTATGTTGTTTGGTGTATCTGTGAAGATTCTCAATCATCCAGGTGAGTTTATCTGGAGGTTGAGTCATGGCAACTGGACGTCTTTTTCTTGAGAGATAGTATCACTCAAGAAAAAGAAGTCCAGTTGTCATGACTCAATTTCCAGTTGTTTGGTGTAGCAAATTACATGAGAATATGCCCACTGAATCAGTGGGGACTTGGTGAATCAGCTCCTCTATAAGGCCAAAATAGTTTATTATAGGGCAATTATGACAAAATGCTAGAAGGGCACTGATATATTTGACATACATGAAGACTAAATTTTCCAAAATTTTCTTCATGGCACCATGATAAAACAGCTGTATGGCAGCCAAATTCTGCTCATAACCCCAGGGTTCAAGCTCAGGTATTCAGCTCAAGGTTGACTCAGCCTTCCATCCTTCCAATGTGAGTAAAATGTATACCCAGCTTGCTGTGGGGGGCAATTTATAGCCTGCATAATTAACTTGTAAATGGCCCAGAGAGTGCTTGAAGTGCTATGGGATGGTATATAAGCAGCACACTTTAGATCCTTTGCATATTCTTGAAAGTAAGTGATACGTAATTTCATGTGACTTACTCCAGAGGAAATTTGCAAAGTTTTGCAACCTTGAAGAATTAGAGTCCTATTTACTCATACTTTGGATCAACTCAAGAAGGCCTATTCTCCACCCAACGAGAATAGGCCCAGGGAATCAGTCGGATTTATGTAACTGCTGACCTACCTATCATTCTACAGATGATGATTCAGTAGGTTTACTTTAGCTGGCCAATGAACTTTAATTAGTCACGATAGTATTAAGTCCCACTGATTTCACTGCATTTTCTCCAAGTATGAATAAAACCAATCACTGAATGGAACACTATAAACTGTTAGACAGGCCTCATCCACTTCTGTCTTTTCCTTCTTTTGTTCGTGCTTCACACACTCTGCTATAGTCCTACTGTTAATCTGGGCTACTTAGAATTTCATTGGAAGGACCATTTCAGAAATCTCCACATCACCATATTTTTGAATACAGTTCGAGAGCAACAAAACCCTTCTTGGTTGTACCAGAAAAGTAACAAGACATTTTCCTTTTCCGGTTGCTTTATGGTTTTCAGATTTGACAGCACCCACGTTGCCTGGTGACGGAGCAAAAACGAGTAAAGAAGATGGCAAACTTCGTCAGAGACTTCTGGATTCTTCTTGCTGATCCCCTGGTTAATGATTCGTCGATTATGAGGCTTCCTCCCATATCAGTGCAAGCCATATTGAACACTTGCCTTCTTGCGCAAGGGCTGGGACTAAGAGCATATCATAGTTTACAAGCTTTTGATATGATCATGTTTACAGATCTGCCTAGCTTCCAGTGCTTAAAGGCATACCATTGAGTTGTCGGTTTTTTTTTTAACGAATTATGTTTTACAGGAACAGCGGAGAGAAAGCTCAAATTTTAGCAGAAATAGGATACAGAGAAACATAGTGTGAGAAGTCAATAAGCCCGAAGGGAAAGTAGGGAGTCGTGTGAGGTGGTTTCCACCTTGGTCTGATTCCGCAGGGCTCTTGTTCTCTTCTGTTCAGTCATGAGACTCTCCACGATCAGGAAAGTGGTTTTCCTTGAATCCATCCATTATGTTCTCGGTGTGCTGACTGCTGTGATCTCCCCAAATAGGAGAGACTTGACGGCATCATTTGTGGTGTCTTCATAACTGGGGTAATCTCTGACAAGTGAACAGAAGGATAGCCCTACCTGACAAGATCAAAGTCCACTTTGGTTGAGAATCCTGCTTTCAACAGGACTAATGAGTTGCTTATGGGAAAGCATCAGCACGACTTCAGGGTTGTACTGTTCATGCTCTTCAGAAATCGTATGGAATAGCACATGGGCAAGTGTGTGTTATGTGCCAACAAGAGGCATTTGACTTCTCCTGACCTTAACAGATTTACAGGGTATGTGAGATTTTTCAGGGGGTAGTTTTACCAGTGCTAACCACCTCCAGTGAATTTCCATGGCCAACAGAGATTCCTGAGCCTGTCACTCGATCCACTACAGCACACTGGCTTGCATGCTGTAAAGTTGACTGCCTCCAGTATTGGAGATAATGCATTCATAGAGATAATGGTTAGTCGTAATCTTTTCCTCCATGATTTCGTATCACTAAATTGTCACTGTCTAAGTTTCTTATCATTGTCATTGTTCACTGATTGGCCTCTTGTTCACTTCCTCTTTTCCACCCAAAAGATCTCATAGTCTTGTCAGTTTGTCAACAAAAAATGTGATCAGGACAATTAGAAAGAACCAGATCCTATTAATTAGTTACATCAGAATAAGGGCAGTGACATAAATTGCGACAACAAATTGTCAGTAGTTACCAAGTCACTTGTGTCCGTCATCCTTTACCATTTGTGTATGTTGATGTGCAACAAGGAATACAAGTAGCAACTAATGAATTAGGGGCAATTTGCCACTGGCATTATGCTCATGTCAGTAGTACGAACCAGTAGGACTGTAGCCACAGTGTAAATGACTACATCATGAAAAACAATTGTGTATAAAATGCTGCAAATAAACAGGTATAATGGAAATTTAAAATTGAACAGAAGACACGTACCTAACACAGATATTAAAATACACTACTCCCTAAAGCCACAAGGATCTTGGTTCCACAAAGGTAAACATTAGGCTGTTCACAGTGCATTTAATCACAATGATTGGTCACCACAGCTCTCACATATATCAGCCTTCCTATCATTTAATCAATGGATCTCTGGTCTTAAATCCCAGTTACTCAGGGAGGGAGGGAAGATCTGAGGCCTCAAATCCATTTCCCACCCCACCTCAATCAGGCCCATTGAATAAATTGCTAAATAATTAAGCACTTACTTAAATTCAGTGGTTGGATAAGTTGAGTTAATGTTAAGTCAGTTTAGGACTCATGCATATTCTTCAAACCCCATAGGGGAAAAAAAGATTTCATGGTCTGTCTCCCCCACCTTTCTCCCCTGAATCAGTACTGTCTTGGAGTTATCGGGCTCTTTGAACCCAGGGAAACATACGAGTGGCAGAAATGTTCTCTGATGTTCAAGTTTCACATGCGTATCCACACTGGACTTCTCTGCATTTTGAAATTAGGATATCAGACCGTGCTGTTCACTGTTTCAGATCAGTTTCAGTGGCTTGGATCAATGCATGTGGCATGAAATAAATCAATGGTAGGGAGATCCTGGTTGGTTGGTTTTTTCACTATGTCGCAAAAGCAACCCGGAAGACATTGTCATTTTTTGAAAACCCAGGTCTTTCTTGAAACTAGCATATTTGTAAATGCATACCGCTTAGTTCTTCTATTTCTGCACAGGGCAGTGGGGGTGCTATGGCAATAATTCGGCTTGGGATTTGGTTAGACTGCTACCAAAAACAGCTGAAACAAAATTATCACCTGTCCCTAGCGTTAAGCCAACTCTATTTCCGTGCTATCAGGGATTCCGCTATTTTGGAATGGCGAAGCAATGCACGGCTATATTAGTCCTTTTTATGAAGATGCATTCCTTGTTGGTGATATACACTCCATCTGAATTTTATGGACTGCTTCAAGATTCAGGAGCAAGGGTACTGTCTGCAAAGTATGCACATTTAAACTCAAAAAGCTGCTTTTTAAAAGTGCAAGGTCAATTCTAGTAATCCATGCACCTGCCGCCAACTCAGCAGCTGCCTCTGGGCCCTTTTAATTTCAAGAGTCCCACAGGTACAAAGTACGCATGTCAGCTTGTCATATCTTCAATGTAAACGCAGAAAATAGCTTGAAAACTGCAAATGCTTGTGATTTCCATTGAAATATGACATGCTGACACACATACTTAAAGGAGGAAGTAGTGTAGCATTGTGAACAATTACCATGATTATGTTTTAATGCACTGTTTGTCTGAGGTGTGGCAATGGTAAGTCTGTGAATGTGTAACAGTATTCATTCTTCGTTTAAATGGACTGCATTATCTTAATTGTATTTAATGCTTGTCAGACTCGTCTACCTTGTGGACCTGCTTTTGTTCTGAAACTTTGTGGATGCTCAGCCTTCTCGATCCAAGCTAAAACTCGTGGAGGCCCTGAATATTTTTGGAATACAACTCCCATTATCAGAACCAGCAAGGCTGGAGGACTGGGTGGTAAACGTTGTAGCCACAACACATAGAGAGTGTCTATTTTTTAAACCCCAATCTGTAGATGTGTTGTTTTGCTTTGGTGCAAAAGGTCTGGGGTCATTTTTTCAGCAGCCCATGCAAATGAGAAAAGACCTGGGCCACGTTCGTCCCTGTAGCTTATTCTTAGATGACCTTCTTGGCATGCAGAAGTTAGTTGGCATCATCCCTTCTTTCAAGCAGTTCCCTGGTTGAGTTACTTTATTGGGTAACAAGTCCATGACTCTTCCCTTCTAGTAGAAGGATTCTCAGCATATTGTCAGATTGTGGGGGCCCTCCTGTTTATGTACCTCAGTACACTAACCCCCACACACACCTATCGCGGGGGTTAGGGATCAACCTAACCCACGATAATTGAAAATCCGTGATATGCAGATGCAGGTTGGGTTGGGCGGGGGGGGGCTAACTGGGGCTCGGAGGCCTCAGAAATTATTTTCGGCAACCCGGAAGTGACTTCCGGTTCGCAGGGAGGCCCTTTTGGGGCCTCCAGAAGACCTGGGAAGACCCTCACAGGCCCATTTGGGGCAGCCCCAGTCCTGGGGTAAGTATGGGAGGCCTGAAACAGGCCTTTTCCCCCTTACCCCAGGGGGCCTTTTTTCATATACTGTACTGCAGTCCCGCAATATAGTGGGACTGCAGTATATGAACCACGAAAGGGCAGGGGACCACTGTACAAATGTTGCCACATTGGGCAAAACTGTTTCTTAGTGAGAGCAATTTATTAGCTATGTCCAGTTGAACGTATTATGTGGAAGGTGATTGGTGTGTGTTGGGGGAAAACCTTGCCTGATTCTCTGGGGACCCTGCTGAGCAAGGTGAAGGAATATTCTGATGTGGGATCAGGGAACTTTGTGTGTTCCTCCTTGCCAGCCCATTCTTCCCATCAGAGTAGCAACGCCTGACCTGTCTGGCACACAACATATTAGCTTTATCCTTCATTCGCTCAAGGTACTAGTCAGGCCTCTTGGTTCACCCAAACAACGAAAGTTTATGGACTTGTTGTGAGCCCAGTCTATAAATGACACAACACCCCCTACCTCCTCTCTGGGAGGCACAGTGTAGGGATAAACAAAAAAAAAATGGGATGGGACATAAGCTGTCCATTAGTAATGCCTCCCTGTCACAACTGTTCAATATATTGTATATACTGAAAATCTGTCCACTCCACATTATTGGACTTTAGGCTGGAAGAGTTCTTCACAAACTGTCATTGCTCAGCATTCAGAGACTGAGGTACAAAATCTCCACTTAGGCTCCCACAACCGGATGTCTACAACTTCCATCATCTGCCCCCCCACACACACACACAAATAAAAAGTGACTTATGTGAATCCATTACATTTGTTATTTGTTGAGCCAGCTTAAATGCTAGTGTGTGCAATTTGTATGAATAAATGTTGCCTCTTTGGGACAGGACGCTTGTGCTGTTTGTGGATCTTAGCTGACAGGAAAATAATTGGCTGAGGAGAATACACTCCCGGTACACATATCTTTCTGTTCATATATATTCACTTCAACAGGGCTTCCGATCTATTAAAAGTGAGCAAAGGATGCACATTGCCCATTAGAATCGCAAAGCTCAGCATTACTTGGCATGATAAATTGAATTTGGTGTCTCACTGACCACAGTGGCCAAATGTTCATCTTAAAAAGTGGCATGTCCTCATAGAACATGGGTGATCAGTAGCCTGAACTGGTTTCTATCTAAAGCTATTCTAAACAGAGCAGCTGTGCTCACTGTGGACCATTGGCTTAAGTTCTTAAGCCAGAATGTTCTTGTACATCTCGGGCCACAGTTCCCATCTATTTTTCCTTGAAGGATAACCTGCAGCAGATGATATTTCTCATTGTGCATTATGTGTCTGAAATATTGCAATTTTCTTCTCTTTATGGTATTGAGGATTTCTAGCTTTTTATTCATGCACTGCAATACAGCCACATTAGTGACTCTGGCTGACCAAGGTATCTTAAGAATTTGTCTGTACATCCACATTTTGAATGCTTCCAGCTTCTAGCATAATGTGTCTGTAAGGGTCCAAGTTTCAACACCATAGAGAAGTATGCTAAATACGTAGGATCGAAGTACGGGATGAACAAAGAAAATTACCAGTGAAACAGGTGGGCAAAACTGGCTGGAAAGCATGTGTTTTTATATTTCAAATATTTATAAATATTTTTTCTATTTTAAAAAGATGTAAAATATTAAGGGCCATGCCATGTACCATGGATAGTTGCCTGTTTGTCACGTTAAACCTATTAACAGATCCAGGTGCTGCTTTCCTTATGAACAAAACAGCCCCTATATAGCTTTGTCCTTGTCTTGTTAAAATAGAAATGCAGTTGCTGTTGTGAGTTTTTTGGGCTGTTTGGCCGTGTTCCGGGAGTTTTCTTCCTGACGTTTCGCCAGACTCTGTGGTTGGCATCTTCATCTCACTCACTTTATACCCCAGAGCACAGAGAGAACTCCTGGTTCCCTGAGCTCCTTGCCCTCTGAAGATGCCAGCCACAGAGTCTGGCAAAACATCAAGAAGAAAAACTTCCAGAACACATGGTCAAACAGCCCAAAAATCTCACAACAGCTATCAGATCCCAGCCATGAAAGCCTTCGAAAATACACAGAAATGCAACCCTTTTCACTGTCTGTGAAGATTCTCAGTCATCCAGGTGAGGTTATCCAGAAGTTGAGTCAGGGCAACTGAACTTTATTTCTTGTGAGATCAATGTTTCACTATTCATCCAAGGAGTTCCAACAAAGTTACCTGGATGAGTAGTGAAATCTATCAGTCTCACAAGCAAAGAGGTCCAACTGCCATGATTCAACTTCCAGAAAATCTTTTTTATTACTCTTTTATATTTGGGCCACTTTTCAAGTACCCAAAATAATCATTTGAGATTGCAAAGGCAGGGGGATCTAGACAATATTCCAGAAATGTAGACGTGTCATAGATTTCTAAAGAAGCATTTACATGTTGGAATTTGTGTTGCTGGTTTTTTTTTTAACCTGTATTAATGACCTGTCATGGAATTTGATGACATACAGGTTTCAGGTTATACCTAGGCAGAACTAGGAGAAGTTACTCTTTTTCATACTGCAGTTCCAAATAGCTCTGCTGGCTGCGGTAATTCCGAGAGATTAAATGCAGAACAGAAAAGAATTCTCCAAGGTTTGCAGCTAAAAGTTTTTTTGCAACAAACATGCATGTAACAGCTGATTGCAGACACACACCCATTTGCCTTGATTGGACTTTACCTTCATTAAAAAAGACATATAAAAATAAATGGGCCATGCTAGTTAAAAAAATAAGAAGCATAAAAGGAGAATAATCCACTTAACTCAGAGAGGAGTGAACAACCAGAAAAGCGGGGGGGGGGGGTTTACTTCCGATTCACTTTCCAGTGCAGACTGCAATGTTTGTTGTGCAAATTATGTGGGCAGGACTCACACATATCATAAAGGAGGAAGAAACTTGAGTTCACATTTGAACATACAAACTTTGAGGAAAACTACAACTCCCAGTGTTCCCCGCCAGCAAAGACACTGTAGCCCAAATACACATAATATGCGGTTTGGAGCTTAGTTGAAAAGCCATGGAAATAAAACTAGTAGCCCAGCAATATACAGTACAGAACCTTCTTAACCAAGAAGGTATCTTCTTACCCAAAATTCCAGAGAACCATCTTCAGGATAGGCTGGTACAAGGCATCACTGTTTCTATTAGGTGAGCAACAATTCAAGCAGCCAATTTAGTGTGTCATAAGTGGGAAGACAATTGGGTTTTTTTTTAGGGGGGTTGCTAATCACCTTGTTATTCTGATGTTTCTGCCTCGTTTACTGCTTCATATGTTTGTTTTGAGGCTGTGCAGCTTGACAGGTGTGGGTGTTGGAGGGGTACTGTTTGCTCTTGTGCAGGTGGGACAATGTCTGGGGCTGGTCCTGGACCAAACTCAGCAAAAAGCAGGTGCTGTGAAAATAAGCTACAGTCACAGGAACTGAAGTGACGCCTTGTTTCTCGGATGATCACCCTGATTTGTGCTTCAGTTCAAGAGAACTGTGTTCTGCGCCATTAAGCAATCTGCCTTTTTTTCTTTCGCAATTATGCAGGAGGAAATTGCCAGGAATTTTCTGAACCTATTAGAAAGTGGTCTTCTAATGGAAGCAAACAGCCAACATTGCAGGACCGTTTAATTGGAGGAGCTGAAATTGTGGAAATGAGTATGGCTGTATACATAAAAGCACTGGATAGCTGAACAAAGATGAGATCATTTCTCGCTCTAGAAAGCAGCTGAGTGCCAGAGACATTTTAACCACCACCACCATCATCTTAGAACTACAGCCCATTAAGGAGGCACAGGAAATAAATCAAACTGATGCCTCAATGACTGAGCAATGCAACAGTTAAGAATGCACCAGCCATCCTGCAGTGAAGGAACCAAGGCTCAGAACTGGTCTGTATCAGCTAAAAGTACAGTGGTACTTCAACTTACGAATTTAATCCATTCCGAATGCATGCTCTTAAGTCGAACTACTCTTAAGTTGGGATACCTATCTAAAAAATTGAAAAAATAAGATAAAAAATGAAAAAAATATTTGTATGTCGAGCAGACCATATCTAAAATTTGTAAGGCGGCAGTTAAAACACCAAGTTTTCCGCTCTTAAGTCAAATTTCTCTTAAGTCGAGCTGCTCTTAAGTTGGGGTACCAC
Source organism: Phrynocephalus versicolor (assembly GCA_023846285.1). NCBI lineage: Eukaryota > Metazoa > Chordata > Lepidosauria > Squamata > Agamidae > Phrynocephalus > Phrynocephalus versicolor. The sequence continues at coordinate 39,872,706 of JAHTLZ010000007.1, read as the reverse complement.
TGTATACTATTCCATATTACAGACTTGGGAGAAGAGTTGCACAATTGAACGTTCCTGTTGTGAAACATGAAATGAAAACACGCAAACACTGGCATGTCAACTAAAGTTCTTCCTGGAAAGTTCATTATGAACGCATCAGGGAACATAAGAACGCAAGAGGAGCCATGCTGGATCAGGCCAAGCACCCATCTAGGTCAGTTTCCTGAATCTCACAGTGACCCTGCCAAATGCCTCTGGGAGCGCACAAGACTAGATATCTGTCCTCTGATACCACTCCCCTGTATCTGGCCTTTAATCTGGCCATCATTGGAAAGACAGAATTAACTGACCCAAAATACAAACTGTGAGTAGCAATGAAGAAATGGTTGGTTGTTTTACACTTCTGATGCAGAGAATGCTTTATTTGTGTGTGGGGGGGGGGGGGCAACCTCGTCCTTTTTCACCTTCTTTCCAGAGGTTAAGTGATATAAAACCATGCACCTACGCGTATATATTTTTAATAAATTGGATTTAACTTGTATTATTTTGAAACAGGAAACAGCACATGGAGGCTATACATTTCAGGAGAGAAATGTCTTTCTGGAAACAGGCAAAGACCTTTCTCTTCTAGCAAGCTTTCCCTGAATGATGGACTACCTATTGTGTCTTTTATATGAATCTGCCATACATTGGATAGACTTTGTGTATATAATCACCTATAACTTGTGTTTATATCTCCCCTTGTGTGATTACACTGACACTATGTTTTCACTGTACACACATGACTGTGTATCATCTGATCCATCTACTGTGATTATTAAGTTCACAGACGATACCACCATAATGGGTCTTATTACAGGGGGAGACGAATCAGCGTACAAGAATGAGGTCCAAAACTTATCCACATGGTGCCTAGAAAACGACTTGCATCTAAATATTACCCAGACAATTTTGGGACAGTCAACCATGCATGATTACATGGAATTTTTACTCTCTTTAACTGTGTTCTCTTGTAGCTTTAATGTTATCTTTTAATGCTGTAAGATGTTCCTCAATTCCCTGTTCTCAAACTTGAATGTCTTAATTGTACTGGACTGTATATTGCCCCTCATTTTCGGGGGGCGGGAGGAATACTCAAAATAAATAAATAAAATAATGGTAGCATAAGACAACACAACCTCAGTGGTGATGACCCACGAGGAACTAAAAAAGCGATGGTTGACACAGCATTTAGTGTATACCATCTATAGGCATTAACAGACATTTTACCAAGTTTTCCTCCTGAGAACAGGAGAGCAACAGGCGATTCGGCAGGCCTGCCTTTCTTCCAAGTTGTCATTCTGTGCCTGGCTGTTCTGTATGATGGATGGAGCCTCTGCTGTCGTGGACCAGGGGATTTCTGACATAAGCTGAGAAAAGTCTTGACTTCTACCCTGAATGTCCAATAGTAAGGATTTGTTGCATTCTCTTTCTTCATCCAAAAAACATTTGCTATCCTTAAGGAACATACTTTGCCCATTATCACAGGTTATTGATGTCATGCATGTTTTGTTCCTCGAAAATGGAACTTCTTCTAATTCCAAAAACAGACAGGCTTTAGACCTGACAAGAACTGCTCTGATTTAAGATATAGCCTATACATAGTCTTCATGCTCTGTGAAGAATGGTTCTTTATTTTTATATTTATATACAGCCTGATTTTCCCGAACGGGAACTCAGGGTGGTTAACAAATAGAACATACAACAATTCAGAAAAATAATAATCAGTTCCACAAAATGACATATAAGAAAGTCAACAGCAAACAATATGTTTAATTAGCTATACTAAGGTGGCTTTTTCTGTTACATTGATATAATTGCTAGATTGTAACACATCTGGCTATATCTCAAAATTACTATGAGGAGGAATCTCCTCACTCACTACTTTCATTGGTATAGGTGTATGGGCCAAAAGAAAGCTTAATTAAAGTAGGCATTTTGTGAAAGGGATTAAATGCATGGAGTTCTGGATAACTAAGGGACTGGGCCTGTTTCACTCAAACATCAGTCTCTCGTGGACTACAAAAAACCACTCTTCTTGATCTTGATTTCAAGTAGTTTGAAAGATACCCTACTACCGAATGAAATAAAATATTCAAAAGGCACACAGGAATCCTTCCATTGCTGTAATGTAGTTCCTACGATCCTGGGCAATAAACATCTTAACAGATGTCCCTGTTATTATAACCTCTATTTAATGGCAACCAAGATGGACAAGTTAGCAATTTTAATAAATAATGGAATCACAGAAGGTACTTTGAATAGTAAGTTTTATTCATAAACACAAGAAGTCATTGCGTTGGGTTTATTAATTTGGACCTTTTCTTAAAAGCATACAAACACCAGACAAATTGTCTAAACCCTTTGTCTTCTGGGAAGAATAAGTCTTAAAAACATAACAAAAAGTGGTTGATGCTGGCAGGTCTATTTCTTCTAGGCATAAGAAAATATCCATTTGCCATGAAAAATGGCAAATTGCCACCTGTTAGTCATACAAATAACTGGACAGCCTAAAGACAATGACAATGAGGAATGCAGGCAGCCAGTAAAATATCTACCACAGCTTGTGTGATGTCCTTCATGCGATCATTAGACGATTCTGGTGTAGACGCTTAGATGGTTGTCCCCAGAGATGGGCACGAGCTGACAGTCTGGCGGTTCGTGCAGGTTCGTTTATCAGCTGAACAAGTGTTCGGCACTTCCCTGCCCTACCTCCTCCTGGCACTGCCTCTGAATGAGTTTCCACTGAAGGAGGCAGGATCGGAAAGTGCTGAACATCTCCTTGGCCAATGAACAAACAGCAACAAACCACAGAGACAGAGGTACATGCCCATCTCAACTCCCTGCTTCCTGCTAGATTTATGAGTTGTCCTATTTTTCCATGTACGTATGACCTCTGGTATTTCACTCATTGCCTGCAAATGCCTTGTTTCTTTTTCATGCAAAGTAGGGGAACTATGTTTAGAGAAATTAAAAGCTCGGACAGCAGCCCTCCCCTTTTTTTGCTTCCAAATAGTGGTAATAACAATAATATAATAATAAACTTTATTTTTATGTTGCCTTTCTCCCCGAAGGGACCCAAATATTCCTGGTACTCAGGAATACTGGTACTCAGGAATACTTACGAGTAATTATATTCTAATTGAGAGGTGCAACACATGAGATTTCAACAAGCTGTGAGACCCAGAGAGATGTCAAGGCTTCAGATCATGAAAGAAATATGGCAAACAAATCCTCAAAAAAAGACACACAATGAAATCCAACCTACAGTATTTATACAGAAGATTAGAGCTACCATATCCTTACTCCTATTGCCAAGTTTCAGAACCAAAGTTTCTCTTCTCCTTCTATACTTGAGACCAAAACTAAATCTGTAAGTATCAGAGACAAACATGAAAGATCTTGATAAAATCAATTGGGGGGGGGGATAACAAACTTAAGAAAACTAAAATATTTAACAACTTCTGCCTATCTTTCTAGATCCTCTTCTAGGTTTCTCCATGAGCTAATCTGTCTATAAAAATAGAATAATAAGATTGCTTAAAATGCCACATGAAAATATATTATACCACTCAAAGCATACCAAGACCAAGAAGATTTTAAGAACCATGGCCATAATGCTGGATTTCTTGAGTTGATTTTTTTTTCAAGCCTTAAAACAATAGTCTTGGAAGACATACAAAGTTGATGGGAATCTCCAGTGGATCTTGGCATCTTATCCATGTAAAACCTTATGCCATAGCTTTTCTCCATATCAATAAAATGCAAGTCAAAGGTTCATATATTCACAGATATGCGTTCAACATCAACTCACCACATTCAGCTATTTTCAGGAGGTTCAGCAAGGCCAATGTGTTACCACTGAACTGTAATCTTTGGAAGACTTTTTGAGGTCATACAACCTTTTCTCTTTTCATTAAAACATAAGGATAAATACATCCTGAAAACAGGAACAGTTTCCATTCACTTACTATGACAATTCTAAATTATTTCTCTATAATATTTGTTTGAAAAGGGAATTATAGGGGAAAAATCCTTTTAAATGTTTCTCAAAACAGGGGAAATAGTCTCATTATTTTCTTTAAAATGCTACTCTGTCTTGGATTTGTATGTTTGTTTTTCATAAAGGGGAGGGTAGCTTTTATAGTTCCACATGGATGGATCTAAAGCTGATCTTCTGTCTGTGGACAGAACTGAAATCCAGCAGAAACTCCTCCTGAGTGAAAAGGAGGTTATTTCAACTGATTATTCCACCCACAACGGTTCCCAAGAGAGGCAAGGAAGCTCATAGAATTAAAAACACCTCTCTTGGCAGGAGTGTCCTAGAAGGGGAATTCTATTCAATGAACTCTAGATGTGGAATTTTCATGTACTGTAACCCCTCACCATTTCGTGGTTCACGTACTGCGGTCCCGCTATGTCGCAGACCGCATTACATGCCAGGGCTCCAGCTGATTGGTTCTGGGTGGGGGAGAAAAACCTTTATTTCCCCACCCCAGCGAATATCAGCTGGAGCCCGGGGTGTGGGGGAAGGGGAAAATGGTTTTAAAAGCCCGGCTTGGAGCGGCCCGGGAGAGTGGTAGGGTGTCAGTCAGTCAGGTTTTTATTGCGGTATAAAACCATCAAAGTAATTAAAAATCATTAAAACATGTTTTAATGATTTTTAATTACTTTGATGGTTTTATACCGCAATAAAAACCTGACTGAGTGGTAGGGTGGAGGAGCGGCCCAGGCAAGTAGCGGCGGGGGATCAGGTCCCCCAACACTGCTCACCCAGCCCGCTCCAAGAAGTCTTGGAGCGGCCCAGATGAGCGGCAGTGGGGGATCTGATCGCCCCTCCCCAACACCCCAACACCTGCATCTGCATATTGCAGATTTTCACTCAGCGCTGGTCAGGTAGCTCCCTAACCCCCGTGATAGGCAGGTGGGTTACTGTACTTCAAGTGGCATCGTGCGCGCACACGCATACACACACACACAAATAATAAGCCCAAAACCAAGGAAGTAAGGAAACAAAACATTTTAAAGCATTGTATTTTTAAAAAGTGAAACTATTTGAGAGGAGTGGGGCAAGCGGCATACTTTCTTTCAAGAATATGAAATTCTTTTTTTCCTTGTGGTATATTCTCCTATACAGTTATGATCTGAAGTTATCGTTTGTTTCTCCTTGAAGCAAAAGTACTCTTGAATAAATCGTCCTGTAAATGAAACACATTTTATTACAACATCAACAGGGCAGAGTTTAAGTATGAAAATAAATCCCAACTGAACAAGGCAGTAATACATGGACAATGATTTCCACTGGGACTTTCACAGTAATTTGTGGTGTTTTTCAGCCTATAACTGAAAGAATTACGCTCTCTGGTCTTCATGGCCTTGCTGCTAGAAACAATGAACAAGTTGACAGAGGTGTGATCAAGAATCAAAAAACAGAGTGCATAAGAACATACACAAGAAGAGCCATGCTGGATCAGGCCAACGGCTCATCTAGTCCAGCTTCCTGTATCTCACATTGCCCCCACCAAATGCCTCTGGGAGCACACGAGACTAGATATCTGTCTCCTGATACCACTCCCCTTCATCTGGCCCTTGAAGTACCCCGGTTTTAAGCCTGGAGATGACACATCTCCATCATGGTGTGTAACCGTGATGGACTTTTCCTCCAGGAATCTGTCCGATCCCCTTTTGAAGGCATCCAGGCCAGATGCCATCACCTGCACCTAGGGATATGTAGAAAACCTACATGAACAGTGAGAAGCAACTTCAGAGGAATTAACAGTAGGGTGGTTTCCTTTCTGTACAGTAAGACTCCCATATCCTCTGTGGATTAGATCCAAGAGGACTGGAAACATGCCTTGTATTCAGCATTTCTCTCACTCCTCTTTAGTTACAGATAATAATTATTGACTCAGTTCAGAGACGAAGTGATACAGGCCACAAAAAGAACTATGATGCCACTTCTAAAGAATAGTTGAAGAAGAGTTGACTATTAGAACAAATGTCAAGAGAGATAACACATAACACAGAATACTGAACATTAAACTTCGGCATACAGATTAACGAAAGCACAACACTAACACAATTTTATACCTCATCTGATTCAAAGTCAATTCCTCTTGCACCTTGGCTCTGTGAGTGTCTAGATGCTGGAGTGCTTGATGATCTAAGCAGATAAAAGGACATATTTTACCTTCAACAGACCCATGAATTTAAACATCATTAGTTTTATAACTGAGCACAACGGCATCCAATGAATCCCCTACCCTAATTCAAAATGCTGCCTTTTATCAATACCTAGAATAGAATCATAGAGTTGGAAGAGATCTCAAGGGCCATCCAGTCCAACCCCCTGCCATGCAGGAACCCCCATCACAATATTTTCGACAGATGCCCATCCAACCTCTGCTTAAAAACCTCCAAAGGAGGAGACTCCACCACCCTCCATGGCAGCATATTCCACTGCCAAACAGCTCTAACTATCATGAAGTTCTTCCAAATTTTTAAATTGAATCTCTTTTCCTGTAGTTTGAAACCATTTCCCCGTGTCTAGTCTCTGAAGCCATGGAAAAACAAACCAGTCCCCTCTTCAATATGACATCCTTTCAAATATTTAAACATAGCTATCATATCCCCTCTCAGCTTTTTTGTAAGGCTAAACATTCCCAGTCCTAAATGATTTAGGAACAAAAAAAGGACAATCTTATGTCCATATGAGCATATTTCTGATTCTTAGGGAATCTGTTATACCCTCCACCGGGGTGGGGGGGAAGCAATGTTGATTCTGTGGCAGCATGGTACATTATTAACTGAACTAACCTTTGATGTACAGTTGAAGAAGGTGTAAAGGGCACTTCTTCCAAATCGGAATCATCATCTTCAATTACCTGGCAAAGGGGAGTGGGATGGTATATTATTCATTCCACTGCTTGCACCCTGCCCTTCTCCTAATTTGGTGGCTCAGTTTATTCATGCTGGCATAACGCTATGCTGCCGTAAATGTATCTAAAGGATTTTGCCATGCAGTTGTACAATCGGGCACACGTCCCCAGTGTGATCAGTTGCACAATGTGCCAGCAAAAGTATTTCAGGGATCACACTTTCAGAACTACAGCAGGTACACTGCTCTGATATGAATGAGGAACATTACCGTTCCCGGTTTTCATGCCTTCTCTCTGAGTGTCCGCCTGCCACCCCTACAAGGGAAACATCCTGAACTGTTTGCTGCTGCTTCAAATTCCCACCTCTGGCTTCCCCCTCGCTTTCCTCTTCCAGGAAAGGTCAATGCAAACAAGAACTAGCCGGGTGCCAATGCTGGAGCGGCCTCTTATCCCCTCCCTCCCACAGCACCTGCCATCCTTCCCTGCCATCAGGTTTTTCTTATAGGCAAGAAAAGCAGCCACTGGGGGTTGTCCTGTTCTTTGGCCCTGTGTGGCAAAGAATCTCGATAATTCAGTCTTTAAGAGAAAAGCAATGCATACCCTTCTCCTCTGCTTCACAGCTAGAAAAAGGAAAAATACTGTAATACAACTGCTAGAATGATTTCTGCCCACCTCTTCACAGTTGGGAAAATAGCTGATCATGCCCCATCCCCTAGCCTCAGAAAACAGAGATACTAAATCCTAGACCTGTATTTAGTGTCTCTTAGGAGTCTTGTGGCACAGTGGTTAAACTGCAGTACTGCAATCCAGACTCTGCTCACAACCAGATTTCTGTCCCAGTAGGCTCAGGTAGGCAGCTCAGCATTAACTCATTCATTCATCCTTTTGAGATCCATAAATTGAGTACCCAATTTGCTGAGGTGTGTGTGTGTGTGTGGGGGGCAATATGTAGCCTACATAATTAAATTGTAAACTGCCCAGAGAGTACTTTAGTCTCCACGAGGGTGGTATAAGAAGCAGTTTGCTTTTCCTTTTGCTTTGTTTTTATTCCTGTATCATGCAGAAATTAAGGACTGTGGCTCAGAGGTAGAGCACACACTTTGAATGTAGAGGAACTCTGGTTCAATCCGCAGCATCGCTACATATTCCTGATAAGATCTCTCTGCCTGAGAGTCTTGGGTTCTTGCCAGTGTCAACAATACTGGGGTAAAAGCGGCAACAAACCTCACACTAAGGCCCTTCCTGATATTCCTATGCATGAGATGCAATGGAATTAGCTAGATAAATATTCATAAAGCACGAGTAACTTGCTCACCTCTGAATAACTCTTGGCAGGCACGTTCCGTGGAGGTTGCTGCCTTGATGACTTAAAAGCTAGAAAGTACCCAAGTGAAAAGGGTTACTGTAAGCCACCGATATAAATTTCTTTCGAAAAAGTTACCAAAGACGTAGAAAGAAAAAGAAAAAGATGCAGCAGTTCACAATGCCAACAAATCTGCAAGTAAACAGCAACAGATCATGCGACTGTTTTCAAAATGTGCATACTGCAATGAAGGTTATCGTTCTGCCGGAGACCGCATGCATTTTATTAGGCATGACAATTGCAGATCAGATGAAACCGATTGCTATGAAACGCACTGCACGTGTGTGAAAAATTAGCCAGCAGAGATTAAGAATCAACCAGAGGACTAAACAAAACAGTGCGGAAACCATGAAAAGGACACTTTTAAAAGAATGGCAAAAAGAGGGTCGGCCAAATGGCCACTCTCCTCTTTGCTGTATTTGTAACACAGAAACAACATAGGAGAAAAGGATAATTAGTGAATGGCATGCAGTGCCAGGCCATCAGGATTCATGTGCAAGCACCTCGTCAAGGAATTGAACTGTATCACTTGTGGTCTGAGCACAGATAAGAGGCTTTGATTCCACTACAAGTGTTAAATCACTAAGCAGTATCAGGATGTTTCTAATAATCAACAATGCTTTAAAAGCCATTACCGTGCTCATTTTATAAGGATTTCAGCGTTCATGCGATTGTCAGAGGTGTGCAGCTTTGTGTTTTTAGACTACAACTCCCAGAATCCACCAGATACTGCATTACCAGAACTACTTGTGTTGTAGTCCACTTTTGTATCACATTTTCACTTGATAATATACTGCACGGGGTTTTCCTCGTATTGCATTTGTTCGCACACACAGAAAATTAGGCTAACATTCAATGGAATCAACTTTGGTCTATATGTATTTCTTCATCTATGGCAGTGATGGCGAACCTATGGCACGGGTGCCAAAGGTGGCACTCGGAGCCCTTTCTGTGGGCACCTGACATCGCCCCTTCATAGCCACCTGTATACAGGTTAAATGGCTGTATTGGCACTTTGCAAAAAAAAAAAAAAATAGTGGGTTTTGAATTGCAGTTTGGGCATGCAGTCTCTAAAAGGTTCACCATCACTGATCTATGGGGTATCACAATGCTTTTAACTTCTGCAGAAACAGATTACCTCGGTTATCCATTTGGAAATGTCCATTGACGAGACAAACAAAATGCCAAAAACATACCAAGCAGATTAATTTTTCTTGAGGGCCTGCACAAAGTACACATGTATGCATTTATGCCTCTCGCGGGGGTTTTGAGACCCGACCCGACCCGCAATAATTGAAAATCCGCAATATGCGGATGCTGGGTCGAGTCAAGACTTGGGGGCTCTCTGGGGGCTCTTGTAGTTACCCCAGGCCTGGCACTGCTCCGAACGGGCCTGCAAGGGCCTTCCCGGGCCCTCAGAGGCCCCAAAAGTGCTTTCTAGTGATCTGGAGGTCACTTCTGGTTTACCCAGTCACTTCCGGTTTGCAGGGAAGCACTTTTGGGGACTCCGACGGGCCTGGGAAGGCCTTTCCTCCTTACCCCAGGACGCCTTTTTTTCATATACTGCAGACCTGCGATATACCGGGACCGCAGTATATGAACCGCGAAAGGGCGGGGGACAACTGTAAGATTATTAACTTGCATTTGCAACATACCATCCAAGATAGACATGTTTTTCATTGGAGAGGATGAAGGCTTGTATGTTCCACTGCTATATGTTTGGCCAGTGCTTCCTGTGGAAACAAGAAAAGATGTGTGCAGGATAACTCCGTGGCTTAGGTATTCTGGCTGCGGAGCCAAAAGTTGGGAGTTTGATTCCCCGCAGCACCTCTTTGGGTCAAGGGCTGGACTTGATGACCCATAGGATCCCTTCCAGTGCTGCAGTTGTAAGACCACTATGCTGCTGCTTTCTCATCCGTCAGTTAGAAAGGGTTGGGGGGAGGCTAACTCTCAATCTCTTCTCCCTCTCACAAAATGCCACAACTAGGGGACATCCACTCAAACCGAGGGTTGGGAGAGTGAGAAGAGACAAAATAATTTTTTTAACCCAGTGTGTTGAGTCTGTGGAACTCCCTGCCACAGGATATGGTGATGGCATCTGGCCTGGACGCCTTCAAAAGGGGATTGGACAGATTCCTGGAGGAAAAGTCCATCACAGGTTACAAACCATGTTGGAGATGTGTACTCTCCAGGCTTTAAACCAGGGTACTTCAAGGGCCAGATGCAGGAGAGTGGTATCAGGAGACAGATATCTAGTCTCATGAGCTCCCAAACACATCTGGTGGGGCCACAGTGAGATACAGGAAGTTGGACTAGATGGGCCTTTGGCCTGATCCAGTATGGCTGTTCATATGTTCTACTGACAGCTCTTCTAAAAATTTTCTGTGGCCTTGCCAGGACCCTCCCCTGCTCTGATAAAATTCAACACTATTTAAATGGGACTCCTCCATTTGTTTTCTCCTCACACACACACACACCCTCCATTGCTAAAAGGAGCAGTGTGGTTTGCTGCCAAATCACAGGGAGAGGGGATGTAAGCTCAGTACGCGGAAAGTTCTCCGGGGAACTAATGCGTCAATATTATTGACTCTGCCGCAGCCGCTTTCAACCATCCATTAGGAGAAATTCTACTAGCCTCCTCTTCCTCGTCGCGATGTCCCTCGGGCTGTGGGGTTCGGCCCTCTTCCCCCTCTTGCTCGGCCTCTCCCCCTCCCCCTCCTCGGCGCTGAAGAATCATCAGAATCCTCCTCCACTCTTGGACTGGAAGCTGCCACCTCCATGAGGTCATCGTCATCACTAAAGGCAGAAGCGTGATCGGTTCCCTGAGACCGGTGAGCTTTGGCTCTGCTCATAGCCTGGGAGAAGCAAAAGGCAACAGGTAAGGGATGCTACTGAAGGAGTCTCACCTGCCTGATGGTATCCAAGCAGCTAGTGGCTAGAAGACAAAAAAGTTAAACTTCCAGGAAGACATTTTTTTAATGAAGATACAGTAATACCTCTGATAACGAATGCCCCTGATAACAATTTTTTCGGATAACGAATCGCAATTTCCAGGTATAGGCGTGCCTCGGATAACAAATTTTCCCTATGGGCTGCCTTGGATAATGAATTGCAATTTCTAGGTATAGGTCTGCCTTGGATAACGAATTTTCCTATGGGCTGCCTCGGATAACGAATTTCCAACATGCATCATTAAAAAGGTTATCCTGAGCTGCATCATATCTGTACCTTTAAAGTGCCCTTTATAAAGAGTATTGAGCAAAAACACCAGGTGTCTGTGTCATTTTCCTATTCATTCCTATGGGAAACCGTGTTTCGGATAACAACTTTTTTCAGATAACAAATTGCCTCGGACAACGAATTAAATTCGTTATCCGAGGTACCACTGTACAGGATGTCAGAAGAAACAAATATGAAAAGAGAGAGAGAGAGAAAGGAAAATAAAATAAAAATTTCAATGTTTGTTTTGAAGCTGCTAATTTAAATGGCATCCATTTTGAATTTGTTTCTCCTTATCTTTTTCTATCTTTCTCATCCCGAAAAGAAATTGAAACTGACAAGGGAATGTGTTTCCTGGTCCAATTCATCTTAATCCAGTTTTTCAGTTTATAGAAATTACCTCACGAACTTCCTCGTCTTCCTCCATAGTATTCTTTTTTCTTGACTCTCTAAAGTGCCGTACCTATATTAAAAAGGCAAAAGGCAAGAATGAGTTACGGTATGTGGTGTCTACATTGGAAGACTAGAACATAGAGATGGGGATAAAATGATTTTTTTGTTTCATTTTTTCATTTTTTTGTTTCGTTCCCTAACAAAATGAAAAATGAACTGCCCCTTCAAAGAAAAATGAATCAAAATGAAGTGGAAATTTTTTGTTTTGTTCTGTTTCGTTTTTCATTTTCCCATAGGAATGCATTGACTGGGTGGGCAAAACTGGGGGCTTTTAAAACTTTTTTTACTGCCCAAAGCAAGCACTGATCAGCTGACACATGGGGCTTTAGTGGCAATTTTTTTTTAAAGCCCCGCAGTTCTGCCGCCCAATTGGGCACACTGCTGGCGCTGCTTCACTGCTGAAAAATAAGTTTAAATAACCCATGGTTCCCCCCACCCCACCCGATTGGGTGCTTTGCAGAGGGAACCATGGGGTTTTTAAACTTACTTTTTGGCAATGAAGCAACAGCTGGCCATCGGCACTTGCTTCATTGCCAAAAAAAAAAAAATAAGTTTTAAAACACCACACTTCCCCCCACCTGATCAGGCGCATTGCGGGGGGATACCACAGGGTATCTTATTTTTCGGCAATGAAACCAGCACCATCGGCACTTGCTTCATTGCCAAATTTCACTGCCGAAAAAAAATACGTTTAAAAACCCTGCAGTTCCCCCCGCATTGTGCCCAATGGCCGGCACTTGCTTCATTGCTAAAAAATAAGTTTTAAAAGCCCTACTCCCCCCCCCCCATGCACCCGATGGGGTAAAGGTGCAGGGTTTTTTAAATGTCTTGTAGCCAACGGGCTGCCTCAGCGGCTCCAAGACACTTAAAAACCCTGCAACTTTTCCCCCGATCAGGCGCAGGGGTGGCATGAAAAATGGGGGGAAAAATGAATGCTTCTAAAATGAAAAATGAAACAAAACAGAATTCTTCCATTTCATGCCCATCTGTACTAGTAAAGGAAGATCTGGTACCTAGTGGCTCTAGGTGGTACTGCAGACATGTTTTATAGCCAGAAAGGAGCCCTTGAAATGAGCCTGGAAACAGACCAACAGCCATTGAAGTTGTTGGAAGAAGGTAGCTACACGCTCCCTGTATCCAGCACCAGTCAGCAGATGAGATATAGGCATGTGTCATCATAACCTGATTGGACATCTCAAGGTATAGGGAAGGGAAGGTGAGATAGCTGTCAACATCTTGATAGTATCAAACTCCAAACAACTCTTCCCATACGTTTTGTGTGGGTGGTGAATAACATAGCGGCCAGAACTAAACCCTAGGGACCAGCACAGGCCCATGGCCTCCCTTGGTCTGATCTGCTATATCCTATCTTCTCAAACAGCTCTGGTCATCCAAATCAGGACAAAGACAATGCAGGAAAAAAAAACTGGATGCAACTGCTCTAAAATTTTCCAGTTTATCAAACGACAAATGTGAAGCCCAATCTTCTTCTTCTCTCTACCAGTTTACCTAACGCCATTTAAAGAAGATCGTGATACAGACCTCTTCGTCGATTTTCGTCTCCTCTGCATCAATGTGCTGTTCCTTTAAAAAACGCTGAGTTTTTTCTAGCTGGAATTTCACCAACTCTTCAATCGCATCTTTTTCCTCTTTGTCCACAAACTCTTGCACGGCTTCTCCCATCCCCCTTTCGGTCAGGAGGGAAAGCTGCACTTTCTTGGAAGGACAAAGGAAGGGATATTGCATTAAGTTTTTATTTATTTATTTATTTATTTATTATATTTATACCCCGCCCATCTTCCCGAAGGAACTCTGGGCGGCTAAGTATGTTCCTAGGCGGTTTTTAAAGGTGGCCTTGGCTTAGTCGCAGTATTTGACAAATACAATAAAATTCACTTTGATCATAAACATAAGGATAACTAAAACTTTTAATCTGGGGGGGGGGGAGATTTTGAACTTCTATACCAGTGGTTCCCATTATGTTGGGCAACCCAGGTTTCTTGGGGCCACAATTCCCAGAAGCCTTCACCACGAGCAGTGCTGGCTGGGGTTTGGGGGAGCTGTAGTCCAAAAGACACATGTGTTACCCAAGGTTGGGAACCACTGTTCTTATACCAGTGTCCAAACTTTGGCCCTCCAGATGTTTTGGACCACAACTCCCACAGTCCTTTGTCATTGGCCATCTAGGCTTGGAATTCTAGGAGTTGTGGTCCAACACATCTGGGAGGGCCAAAGTTTGGACACCCCGTTCTATACAAAGAATGCAACAAGAAACAAACAAAAACCCAACAACAGTCTGCATTGCTTGAGACATGACGACGTATAGTTTGTTGTAATCGTAGTTTAGAATCCAAACCATGAATGCATTTCTTAGGTATAGTCCAAACATGACTTGCGTCCTTGATTTCTCTTCTCCTAGGAAACTCAGATATGCTCCAAGACAGTGCCTGTACCACCTCACACTGGTGGTTTAAGGAGTGGAAGGATCAGCCCACAAGTGCTAACGGCACTCAGAGGGGGTGCCCCAATGCCATTACCTTCTTCAGAGAGGCTCCTTCCATGTGCCCCGCATTGAAGATATTGATATGAAAACTAGATTTACCTTCTCAGCTGTCTGGAAATACTGCTTCACGAGATCCTCAACCCTCAACGTGGTTCCCTCTTTTGCTGGCTTGTGAACCAGCTTCCCAAAATTAATTTCATCTTCTTTAAAAAAAAGAAAAAAGAAAAAGAAAAAAGGGAGACCCGCATAGGATTTGCTCAAATAATGATTAAAACAGGCAAGATGTTATCTAGAGAGTGAAAAGAAGGCAGATGACTGGGTATTTGTGTGCATGTGAACATCTAATTCTTAGCACTGACATGCTTAGCATTGAAATGCTGGGGTAGCAGCAAGGCCAGAGAGAATGTAACCTTAGGGGCACACAGCAAAGGAATACTACCTGGCATTGTATTTATCAACATTACAGGATCATGTTTTCCAGAGTTCTTACAGAGGTTTGAGTAACTTCCTGAGAAACCCTTCATAATTTATTTATTTATTTATTTTATTTTATTTTATTTTATTTTATTTTATTTTATTTTATATTTATACCGCCCATCTTCCAAAGGAACTCCTGGCAGTTTACAATAGGTTAAAAAAACAAGAAAACACCAAAAAGAGAGATAATACAATAATAAAAGAGAGTCATCGTCAAGAGGCGTCAAAAAACAAACAAACCTAAATCAAATTAAAGGTCACCCAATGCCTCCCGATAAAGCAAGGTTTTAAGTGCATTTTTGAAGGCAGGCAGGGACTGTGCAAGGCGCAACTCACTCGGGAGATGGTTCCAGAGCGAGGGGCCAGAGAAGGCGCGGTTGTGTGTAAGCGATTTCCGCATCTCCCCGAGGTGTGGCCACTAGGAGTGAGAGCGCCTGCGACATTCTATTGGGTCGGGCCTCAGTTGACCTTTGGAAGATACGCTCCGACATGTGAACATCTAATTCTTAGATGTTGTGTAATTCTCACATGTTAGACATGTGATTCTCTAATTCTTATTCAAAACATAATCCTAGTTCACTTGCCTCAGAATACAAAGATGGGGATCTAATAGGGATGTTTTTGCCTATTTATGATACTGGAAGTAGGAATTTAGAACCAACTGGTTCTAAATCCCAGAATTTAGAACCAATTCCTAAAATGCTTCAGAGATTCCTCTGACATTTTCTACCACTTCCTTCTATTGCCTGTTATCAAAGTCCCATTTGTGGAGCTTACGTGCAATTAATTAACATGCAGTCTACAGAGACGGCAGCAATCATACGCATCTCTTAAAATAATTATTTAGAGAACTGTCTCTAAAGAGAAATATGTGCAATGTTCCAAAGATATTATTTACTCATATTTAAAATTATCTATAGATAATCCTACGTTCCCTACCAACAATTCTCATCACTAAAAAAGAAAAATTACTGAAGACTTAATATAGGCAAATAATGGGTTCAATTTTTTAATTCTTACCATTTTTCTCTTTTTGTTCCCGATGTCTGAAAAAATGTATGACATCTTTTGGATTAGCTATCCTGTCCATATACTTTTGGCTGAAACGAACAACGCTGAATGGTTCAAAGCCTCCACTGTAATCTACCTTCAAAGAAAATATAGAAATAAGAGGTGTAGGATCTGCAGCCATACATCTGATTGTTTAAAATATCTGTAGCGTTATTTAATATAAGTTGTGAATATCCAACTCTGTGGTTGATTTTACATTATATGAGCAAATTCATTCTTCTCAGCATTAGGTTCCTATGTCTAAAAAGGTAAAGGTTCCCCCCCTGCACATGCGTGCTAGTCGTGTCAGACTCTAAGGGCGGTGCTCATCCCCGTATTCAAGCCGAAAGAGCCAGTGTTGTGCAAGTCCATGGCCACGTGGCCGGCATGGCTGCAAGGAAACACTGGCATACCTTCCCGCTTTTTACGGCGTTATCTATTTATCTACTTGCATTTACATGCTTTCAAACTGCTAGGTTGGCAGGAGCTGGGGTGAACAGCGGGAGCTCACTCCACCACGTGGCACCCGGGATTTGAACCGCCGAGTTGCCGACTTTGCAGTCAACAGTTTTCGGAGCCTTAGTCCATTGAGCCACACCATAATAACCACATTCTCTTCTTTTAAACACTTAAAATTACTTTTCAATTCAGTATTAATTTGCATAAAACCCCCAGTCCCAAGCTCTATCCTTGCATGCCAGAGAAGATGTTCATTGTCAATCCACTGAGAAACAGAGAAGACCTAAAAGATATGCCCAATGGAAAGAATTTTTCTAAATGCTTTACATCATACCTTTGAGAACTTACTGTATTTAACCAGATGTTTAATATAGAGAAAATGTTTAGCATAAAGGTTTACACTTAAGGAAACTGTATCTTACCCGTAACCTTATTAAAGGCTTCTCCGGTTGTAGGGAGTTTCCAAGGCGTTCTCTTTCCGCATTTTCCAGCAGAGATTCAACCTTTTAAAATACACACAACACAATGCTCTGAATGGAGAAAGCTGTTATACCCAACTACCTCTATGCATTTTTAAAACAAATAAATGTGGCAGTTTGCAAAAACGTAGCCATGCTAATCTGCCATTTGTTCAGTCGTTCAGTCGTGTCTGACTCTTCGTGACCCCATGGACCAGAGCTCGCCAGGCCTTCCTATCTTCTACTCCCTCCCGGAGATTGGTTAAATCCATATTGGTTGCATCGATGACACCGTCCAACCATCTCATTCTCTGCTGTCCTCTTTTCCTTTTGCCTTCAATCTTCATAACATCAGGGACTTTTCCAAGGACTCCTCTCTCCTCATGAGGTGGCCAAAGTACTGGAGCCTCAGCTTCAAAATCTGTTCCAGTGAACATTCGGGGTTGATTTCTTTCAGGATGGATAGGTTGGATCTCCTTGCAGTCCAGGGGACTCTCAAGACTCTCCTCCAGCACCACAGCTCAAAAGCATTGATTCTGCGGCGATCAGCCTTCTTTATAGTCCAGCTCTCACTTCCATGCATCACTACTGGAAAAACCATAGCTTTGACTATCCTGACCTTAGTTGGCAAAGTGATGTCTCTGCTCTTTAGGATGCTAGCTAGGTTTGCCATTGCTTTCCTCCCAAGAAGCAGGCATCCTTTTATTTCGTTGCAATGTGCAATGTGTAGCCTGCACTCTGTAATTAAAAAAATTGTAAACCACCCAGAGACTACTTGTAGTAGTATGAGGCGGTATATATATAAGCAGAACTTTTGCTTTGCTGCAGCTGCCATCTGCAGTGATCAAGGAGCCCAAGAAAATAAACTCTGTCATTGCCTCCATTTCTTCCCCTTCTATTTGCCAGGAGGTGATGGGACCAGTGGCCATGATCTTAGTTTTTTTGATGTTGAGCTTCAGACCATTTTTTCACTCTCTCCATAGCACTTTATAAAAACAATAAAGTGGACATGGAGGAAAAAAATAAGAAATGTGGGAAAAGTGGATCATGTCCTGTTTATGATAGCCTCCCTCCAAATTATATAGAACAATTTGTTGCAGGCAGGAAAGCTAAAAGGTAACGGTAAAGGTTTCCCCCACACATGCGTACTAGTCACGTTCGGCTCTACGGCAATGTTCTCCTCCATTTCAAGCCAAAGAGACAATGTTGTGCAAGTCCATGGCCATGTGGCCGGCATGGCTGAACACATTTCTGCACACAGAGCACTGTTGACCTTCCTGCTTTTTACGGCAGTACCTGTTCATCTACTTGCATTTACATGCTTTCAAACTGTTAGGTTGGCAGGAGCTGGGGTTAACAGCAGGAGCTCAGTCCGCTGTGTGGCACCCAAGATTCGAACCACCGAACTGCTGACTTTGCAGCTGACAGTTTCAGCATTCTAGCCCATTAAGCCACCACGCCCCTACATTGAGCCACTACTCAAAAGAGCTAGGCACCATTAAATCTAGAAGTTGAGTCCTGGCAACAGGACTTATTTTCTGCTACTCATCCAAGCAGCTGGACAGTGAAACATTTCGATCTCCCAAGAAAAGAAGTCTAGTTGCCATGACTCAGATAACCTCACCTGGATGATTGAGAATCTTGACAGAGAGGCACCATTAAAATTATGTTCCAGTTGTACAGAGCAAAACTATATTCTAGCATGCCTTTGAAACCCATTTGTAACATGACGGCTATGCAGTTTGTAAGCACATAAGAAAGCCATGCTGGATCAGGCCAACGGCCCATCTAGCCCAGCTTCCTGTATCTCACAGTGGCCCCACCAGATGCATCTGGGAGCCCACAAGACTAGATATCTGTCTCTTGATACCACTCCCCTGCATCTGGTCTTTGAAGTACCCCGGTTTTACGCCTGGAGATTACACATCTCCATCATGGTTTGTAACCTGTGATGGACTTCTCCTCCAGTTCCCTCTAAAGCACAACGTACTGCTGAGGTGTAAAATGTTGATAGAGAATATCTGTGCTGTACGGAAAACAGTATCAAATAACAATCCCTCCTTGAGTTAGGAGAGACAACATTCTCCTTCTGTATGTACCCAAAGAGGCGCGTTCTTTTTACACTACCTTCTCCATGCAGAAAGCCTGTATAGCTTGTGTGACTTTGGGGTTGTCAGGATTGAAGATCTCTGGGTGGTTCGCAAGGACAATGTCCTCAATGTAAAAAGGCCGCACGGTCTGGAGAGGAATCTTCTGCATATTCATTTTTTTACCTTTGATACGCAGCAAGCCAACATGCCTGGTGGAATTAAGGAAATCTGCATGAAACATTGGAACATGGTAAAGGCTCATAAAGGAACCCAGAGCCTTTGGTCAACGCTACTACCACAGAACCCAAGAAAAAAATGCCACAGAAACATGTTTCTGGAGAGGCAGATAAGAAATTTAAGGTACAGATCAGTGATGGCGAACCTTTTAGAGACCGAGTGCCCAAACTGCAATTCAAAGCCCACTATTTTTTTTTTTTGCAAAGTGCCAATGCAGTAATTTAATCTGTATACAGGTGGCTATGAAAGGGCAATGTCGGGTGCCCACAGAAAGGGCTCCGAGTGCCACCTTTGGCGCCCGTGCCATACTTTCGCCATCGCTGGTATAGATCAACAAGGAATTCACATTTGTAACCTCCACAATGCGACTCTTATAAAATCTGAATGGAGGGGAGCAAAATTTTCCTCCCCCCCCCCACACAACTATAGCACAAGCTGAAGCTGAGGAAATCACTTATAAAATTTAATGGAAATCACTTCACCCAAGTACAATCATAATCCTCCTGAATCTTTCCGCATCTTCCCAGGCATCGTTCACCAAAATCACCGAGGACCTATCATCTTCAGCCTAACTCAAATTTCTTCCCCAGCCCTACAACCTTTAATTTCTTCTTATTTGTTATCAAGATTATATGACTGGTTGTTCATCGTCCTCAAATATTTCAGCAGCTCAGCCTGGACCCTGAGAGACAATAAACAACCACTCTGGTTGTCTAAGACTACATAAATAAATGTACAGATATAAAAACAAATTCCATTTCCTGGAGTGAAACACAGCTATGTTATTTGAGAAAAGCACTTCCATCTTCACCCCACTACCGTTTGGAGAGGAGAGAAGGAACATGGCAGATTGTCCCTCTCTGTACCATGGAGACCAAAGAATCCTCCAGTTTTCCAACATCCTTGAGCTGACTGCTCCCAATAGTGGTATGCTCACAACTATTAAGAACGCATGTGGTCCTTATCTAAAGAAAGCTTGACCTAAAAGTCAGCTCTGGCAGAGATGTTTCTCTTTTTCGGTCTACAGGAGACAGTAGCAGGAGAGGTTACAGCAAAGCACAGCTCATTGTGCTTCTCCCTGTGTCTCTATAATCACCATTTCTGGATAACAGGCGGTGCTGCCTTTTACACCAGAAGAAGAGAGACAAGGACATCTCTACCTCTGTCCTTTCGGTACATGTGTTATTTGTTTAAAATGGAAAAAAGGTGCCTGAGGGGGGATAGGACTGAGACGTACAAAATAATGCAGGGCATGAGGAAAGTAGATAGAGGGAAGCTCTTCTCCCTCTCACAAAATGCCACAACTAGGGGACCTCCACTCAAACTGAGTGTTGGGAGAATGAGAACAGTCAAAAGAAAATATTTTTTCACCCAGCACGTTGTTAGTCTGTGGAACTCCCTGCCACAGGATGTGGTGATGGCATCTGGCCTGGACGCCTTCAAAAGGGGATTGGACAGATTCCTGGAGGAAAAGTCCATCATAGGTTACAAACCATGATGGAGATGTGTAATCTCCAGGCTTAAAACCAGGGTACTTCAAGGATCAGATGCAGGGGCATGGAATCAGGAGACAAATATCCAGTCTTGTGCACTCCCAGAGGCATTTGGTGGGGCCACTGTAAGATTCAGGAAACTGGACTAATGGGCCCTTGGCTTGATCCAGCATGGCTCTTCTCATGTTTTTAACCCATCTTTCTCCTTAAAAAGGACCCAAGGCAGCTTAGAACACTTAAAACAAGGTGTTTAAGTTAGCAACAATGAGTGTACAACACTAACACTTTTGATGAATACAGAGAAATACATTCAATGCAGTCAAACAACAGAGCAGGCCCACTCAGCAAGCAATCCCTAAGACAGTGGTGGTGAGCCTTTGGCACTTCAGATGTTTTGGACCACAACTTCCAGAATTCCAACCCTGTATTGCCAATGACAAAGAACTGTGGGAGTTGTGGTCCAAAACATCTGGATTGCCGAAGGTTCGCCACCACTGCCCTAAGGGAAACCTTGCCTGGAAAGAAAGGCCTTTGCCTCCTCGCAGAAGGACAATCAAGATGGCGACCGTCTAGCCTTCTGTGGAAGGGAGTTCCAGAGTCTGGGAGCAGTGAGAGAGAAGACTCTCTCCTGTGTCCCCTTCAGACACACGTGTGGTGGAATCAAGAAGAAGGCTTCCCCTGATCATCTTAGTCCTTGCTGATCAACCTATGACATCCCCGTATTGAGAACATGACAACAGGAATCAGCACCACTGAGAGAGTCAAGGCAGGGCCCAGGATACTGGAACAGGCATGGTGAGATGAGATATCGAATAGCAGAGGGTTGATACAGGATGCTCCTTTGTCGTGACAACTGGTCTGACTACTGAAGTTTATCTTTCCTTTTCAAGCTGAACAGACTCTAGATTGTAGGTGGGTACAGTTAGTACCAGGGTTATGTCTTCAGGGACGAAGATAAACTTGCTCTCAGTAGATCACTCTTTACCTTTGAACTGAAAAATCCCAGGATTCTACTTCCAACTTATGAACAAGCTGGCAGTGCAAGGAAAATGTCTACCACAGGCTTTTACCGAACAGGGGATACAATGCTATGCACAAAAGCTAAGAACATACTTTTTGGGAGCTTCGCCCGGTGACAAAGAGGTGACCACTGAACTTCCGGGTTGGGAAACATAGAAGAGCTGTTGCTCGTTCCTTGTTGGAGAGATTTTACATTCATGTTCATGACCCCAGATCACAAGATCAATAAAATCATCTAGAAACTGCTCTGGAATATAATTCGTGGCTCCGTGTTTACTCCTGTTTTGCCAAAAGAAATAAAAGCAATTTTCAAAGATAAGTGTTGTTCCTCATATACTGAAATTAAACTAGAACATGTGACTTTTTTGGGGAAAAAAGCATGCATTTCTACTTTGTAAGCTGCCCAGAGAGTGATTTAAGCATTATGGGTGGCATACAAGCAGAATACTTTGCTTTTGATTTAGTACAGGTGGGGAGGAGTTGCTGCTTCTAGGTCAGTTAAAGAGGTGCAAAGTGTGGGAGCCTTCCTTCGGAGTATGCTTTCTGGGGAAGTTTCAGTGCAGTGCACACACTCCTGACTTTTGCCAACACGTAATATCTGGAGTGGTGACCTTCTATTTCCTCTGACCTTTGCTTTGGGGCAGAGCTAGAGGGCTAAAGGGCACCTGACTCCTATCAGAATAATTGTTTTCATAAATGCTCCAATCTCTGCTTGTGAATTTAGCTAAGATGAATAAAAGAACCATTCTGGAGAAGACACAGGTCAGCCTTTGTCTACAAGTCTGTGCGGTGCTTTCTTCCCAGCTGGCTGAGAAAAAAAGCATTTTATCTTCGTCCATCTGTTTATTTCTGTAATCAAGATCAGTTTGCTGCGGAAGTTTCCCAGCAAACTCCCACAGAAGAGAAAAGAGAGAAAAGCATGGGTGATCTGGTGGTAAGATCCTAAAGCAAGGCGACCAATGAAGAATGTGAGGCAGTACTGTTTATCAGTGCTATGTGTTGCTCAGATTGAGGAACTAAGCACAGAGCAAGTTAAATAGATTCAACCACAACTGGTTCCTAAGATCAGACTAATGAAGTTGTAAAGATTGGTGGTCTTTATAATGGTAGTGCTACACCACTGAAAAAGGTCAGCTCAATGTAAAAGCTCAAACAGCAACAAAGAAAGTAAGACATGTAGAGAGAGACGCAAAGGGACCCTTAGTATACAGCTATACTAAAAACATGCTGTTAGTACCTGTTCTGGTGAATTACAAATAGGTTAAACCAACTATCTCCGTCTTCTTTCGGTCTCAGCATGGTCACTTGCTTATTCAAAAACATTCGGTACAGCCTCTCGTCTGGGATGGAGCCTAAAACAGACACAGTTGAAGAATGGCCGTGTGATGGGTTTTAGGGTGTCAAACATGCTGAACACTTACACCGTGCACTCATTAGTATTTAAACAAAGCCTAAAGTTATTATCAGCATTTAAATAAGGCCTTGTAATCTGCCATAGGCAATTCACCTGGTGTAAATATATTTATTTATTTATTTATTTATTTATTTATTGTAGGACTTATATACCGCCCGTCTTCCCGGTGGGGAACTCCGAGCGGTTTACAGCATTTAAAAACCAACAAATTCCACAGTATAATAAAAACTAAACAGATAAAACAACAGGTGCAGGAGATGGCGATGGCGGGAAGAAGGAAGGAGGGGGGGGAAAATCATCCAAACGCCTCCCGAAAGAGTAAGGTTTTAAGAGCCTTCCGGAAGGCGGGCAGGGACTCTGCTAGGCGCACTTCTGCTGGTAGATGGTTCCACAGCGTCGGGCCAGCCACAGAGAAGGCTCGGGAACGGGTGGAGGTTCTCCGAGCCTCCCTGGGCGTGGCCACGCGCAGCATGTGCGCCCGCAACAACCTAGTTGGACGGGCCGAAGTTGACCGCTGGTCGATCCGCTCTGTCAGGTAGCCAGGTCCTAGGCCACGGAGGGTTTTGTAGACCAAAACCAGGACCTTGAATCTGATTCGGGCTGCAATGGGTAACCAATGCAGGCGGGCTAGAACTGGGGTGATGTGCTCATATCGACGCACACCCGCCACCAGTCTGGCCGCCGCGTTTTGGACCCGCTGCAGACGCCGAATCAGAGTCAAGGGCAACCCCATGTAGAGCGCGTTGCAATAGTCCAGTCTCGAGATCACCAACGCCTGGACCACTGTTCTAAGGGAGTCCCCATCCAGGTACGGACGAATCTGGGCGATTCTACGCAGGTGGAAAAAGGCAGCCCTGGACACGGCGGACACCTGGGCCTCCATGGTGAGCGCCGGGTCCAGGACTACTCCCAGATTCCGGACTGAGTCCGATGGCCTGAGGGAAACACCCTCCAAGGTGGGAAACAGGCCACCGTAGCTGGATGGGGTAGCCCCGAAGAACATAACCTCGGTCTTATCGGGGTTGAGTTTGAGCCTGTTAATCCTGGTCCATTCCATAACTGCACCCAAGCACCGATCGAGGGTCCGGACAGCCTCATCTGCAGCGGTGGAAAAGGAGACATAGAGCTGCGTGTCATCAGCGTACTGATGACAGCAGACTCCATGTCCCCTAATGACCTCTGCCAGCGGCCTGATGTAAATGTTGAACAGCATGGGAGAGAGAGACGACCCCTGTGGAACCCCACAAGGGAGTATCCAAGGGGCCGACACCTCGCCCCCATGCTGAACCTGCTGGGGACGGTCCCCGAGGAAGGATCGGAACCAACTGTGAACAGTGCCTCCGATCCCAGCCTCGGAGAGCCGATCCAGCAGGATACCGTGGTCGACGGTATCAAAGGCCGCTGACAAGTCCAGAAGGACCAACAAGGAGGAGCACTCCCTGTCGGCCCCCCGGAGGAGGTCATCTTGCAGAGCGACCAAGACTGTCTCGGTCCCCCGACCGGGCCTGAACCCAGACTGGAATGGACCCAGGATATCCTCACCCTCCAGATGTGATTGAAGCCGGATCGCGGCCACCCTCTCGATCACCTTGCCCATGAAAGGAACATTGGCAATCGGGCGATAGTTGGATAAATCGCCCGATGCTAAGTTGGGTTTCTTCAGAATGGGCTTTACCACAGTCTCCTTCAGGCGAGCGGGAAAAATCCCTTCCCTGAAGGAGGCTGTGGCGAGGGTAGATGCCCATTCTGATATGCTCCCTCCAACGGCTTTCAAGAGCCATGATGGGCAAGGGTCGAAGGGGGTGGACGCGGGCCGGCAGTGGGCGATGGCCCTGGAGGCCTCAAGTGAGGTAACAGGCCCAAACTCAACCATGCGAGGAGACCGAGGGGGCGCAGCCGTCGGGGGTGCCGAGGGTGGGCTAGAGCAACAGGATTCAAAACCGGTGCGGATGGCCTCAATTTTTGATCGAAAAAAGGCTGCAAAGTGCTCACTACTGAAATCAGTAGGAGGAGGCCTAGACAGTCCAGGATTAGTGAGGTCATGAACCACACGGAATAGCTCCGCTTGACGGTTCGAGGCCTCACTAATTCTCAGGGTGTAGTAAGATCTTCTGGCCACCCTGGTCGCGTGAACATAGCGCCTGGACTGTGCGATGACTGCAGCCTTCTTAGTCGCCGACCGGTTCTTCCTCCAGCTGCGTTCCAGCCTCTTCCGTTCTTGCTTCATCGCTCGAAGCTCTTCCGTGAACCACGGTGAGGAACGAGCTCGGCAGCGGATGAGGCGCCTAGGGGCGATCTGGTCGACAGCCCGGGATGTTTCGTCAAACCATTGGTCTACCATGGAGTCAACCAGATCGTCAGCCAGTCCGCCAGGAGGCCCTCCGAAGACTTCACGAAACCGATCGGGGTCAAGGAGTCTTCGGGGGCGGGCCCATACAGTTGGCCGAAGGTCCCCGCAGGGTGGGGCGGCGATTGATACAGAGAAAGACAGCAGGTGATGGTCTGACCATGACACGGGGGTGGGAACAATGTCCCTCACCCTCAGACACGGATCCTCAGACGTGGAGGAAAATACCAGATCCAGGGTGTGTCCAGATCTGTGGGTTGGGCATAGAACATGCTGGGACAGATTCATGGAGGTCATGGACTCCATGAAATCCAGAGCAGCACCAGACAGGTCACCGCCAGCATGCACGTTGAGATCACCCACCACCAAAAGGCGGGGGGGTCTCAACAGAGCAGCGGCGATGAACTCGGTGAGCTCTGGTAGGGATTGTGCCGGGTTGCGGGGAGCGCGGTAACCGAGCACAATGCCAAACCTGTCCCGCTGCCCAACCAACAGATGGACACATTCCAATCCTGGAATCACCAATGTCGAGGCCCTGCTGATTTGAATGGTATCTCTGTAGACAATGGCCACCTGTCAGTGGGGAAGCAGCTCAGTGAAAAAACTGCACCTTCTTACAATATTAATCAGTATCACCACTGCCACCACATGGTAGCATTAAATCCAACCCGCCCCCAAAATATGATTATGTGTTCATTCCCAAACCTGAACCTTTAACACGGAAAGTGTTTAAAATCTGTCCAGACTGTCATACTGTGAGCTAATTATGATTTCCACTTTGCTACATATTTAGTCAAACCCATACATTAATAACTGATCAATAGCCAAGGACCCTAATAGGGATCAATTCCTAAGATAAGATAAGATAAATCTTTATTGATCCCACATCTGGGGAAATTTACTTATTACACAGCTCCCAATATAAAAAAAACAAGTAAAGATGGGTAGGTGCACAAAAAAGTGTAAGATGAGAGAGAAAGAAAAAATAGCTAATAGAGATTAAATAATCCTTTTACTCATATCAGTAGGATCATGCAAACTAAAAATATTATTCACTATCTTTCAGGAATTTTTAGACCACATTTCACCATGTCCCACATCAGATGCCCTCCAGATGTGCTGGATTACAACTCCCACAATGAGGTTGGGGAAAGCTGGTGCATATCTACCTCCAAGGCACCTTGCTTAAAATCTACCCCCATAAAAGGTATTCTTACTCTACCTAATCCATAGAGAGCCATTTTTGAATTGCCTTTCTGAAGCAAAACAGGACTAACGTCTATCCTCTCAACAGATGATGATCGTCCAAAATGATTCACAAGTCCTGCACAGCTCAGAATGTCCAAGGCACAAAGAGCATCCACCTAAAACATATATAGAAAAATAATGACAATCTACATTTATTTATCAAAGTTTCGTTTATTCATCCGAGTTTTGTTTAGTGGCCTTTTAGCTTCACTCGGTTTCAGAACATGCAAAGACTAAGGTAAGCTAATACATGCTTGTAAATAACTATTAGCTTGGTTGCCTGCTTTACTTTTTTTTCAAGTGGAATCTATTGTCCCCGTCTCTCCCCCCCCCCCGGGTGGCGCAGTGGTTAAATGCCTGTACTGCAGGTAAAACTGTGCTCAGGACCTGGGGTTCAACTCCAAGTAGCAGGCTCATGGTTGACTCAGCCTTCCATCCTTCCGAGGTCGGTAAAATGAGTACTCAGCTTGCTGGGGGGCAATGTGTAGCCTAAATAATGTAATTAAAAACTGTAAACAGCCCAGAGACTACTTGAAGTGGTATGGGGCGGTATATAAGCAGAACACTTTAGGTGAATAATATGTCACAAACCAGTTTAAATGAAATTTAAAAAGTTATATGCTAGAAACATTGCACCCTAAATCACATTCCAAAGTGTTCAGAAAGCACATTAAGGCCTACATTGATGAAGAAGCTCGTTCTTCACCTCATAATTAGCATGTGTGTACTTTTTGGATTACAAATCACTGAAGAACTCAAAGACAGTTGTTTCAGATTCATACAGAAAGAAGTCAAAACCATGCCACTCTCTGGATACCTATGCTGCAAACTGACTCTTAGTTTGGAAATTATAAATACATATACTGTCTTTTATTTTTATCATTGTTGGTTCATCTGAAGAAACCCAGCCACTAACATAGTCTATATTTGCTCTTTCTACTTATAGTCTTCTTACCCCTGTTGGGTCATCGTGGTTGCCATGAATACTAAAAACTGGAATGGATATGTTGAGATTTCCGTCTTGGTAGTTCACCCATGGAAACCTGAACAGGAGAGTAAAATTTAACAAGTGAGTACAATTTATTTATGAATAGAAAGATAACTGCTTAGCACAATACTATTTTTTACATTAAACTAAGTGCCATAAACAAGATAATTAAATTGTCCCTGTTACACTTAAGGACAGTGTCTGTTTAATTCACAGTTCCTCTATGTGGATATCTCATCAGAGGACAGAGGCTCTCATTAGATATAGGGAAGCAGTTTCCACAAATTCATAGAATCATAGAGTTGGAAGAGACCTCAAGGGCCATCTAGTCCAACCCCTGCCATGTAGGAACCCCCATCACAGGACTCCCGACAGGTGGCCATCCAGCCTTTGCTTAAAAACCTCCAAAGGAGGCGACTCCACCACCCTTTGTGGCAGCATATTCCACTGTCAAATAGCTCTAACCATCATGAAATTCTTCCTAATGTTTAAATCGAATCTCTTTTTCTGTAGTTTGAGACCACTGCCCCACGTCCTAGTCTCTGAAGCCATGGAAAATAAACCAGTCCCTTCTTCAATGTGACATCCTTTCAAATATTTAAACATAGCTATCATATCCCCTCTCAGTCTTCTTTTTGTAAAGCTAAACATTCCTAGCTCCCTAAGCCGCTCCTCATAAGACATTTCTTCCAAAGCCTCAATCAACTTGGTCGCCCTCCTCTAGACCCGTTCAAGATTGTCCACATCCGTTTTAAGTTCCTCCTGCTCCTTGCAGTCTTGAAATGTGGTTCCACAGAGTTAGGGAATATACTCCAGAACAAGCTGGGAAGTCACATGGGGATCTAGCCCAGCAGAGAGAAAATGCCAAAAATGCCCCAATTGAAAAAATATCATCCTTAAATACTAGTGGTCTTGAGGCAGCAGTGCTGCAAAACTGTAGCCCCCAAGTCAACAGAGGAAGGCCAAGACATAGAGCAGGGCTGAATTACCACACCTTGACTTAATACACAATTATTTTAAGAACACTCTTCCCCCAGTTAGGCCAGCATCTAAAGTTACCTAACTGCGTCGCTATTAGAAGAACGTACCCTCTGGATACAAACACATTGGGAAGATTTGCAAGTAACTGAGTAAAAGAATAAAGGTGCTCACTTGCTAAAACCAAAGTTAACGGATTGGTCACTCAGAATTTCAAACTGCACAGGTCGGTCACCCATGCAATATTTTCTTAATAGTTCTAAGCATGTGTACAATGTTCTCCTGGAGGGTTTGTTTTCATGAAACAGATCTCCTCCTAATAAAATAAAATCCACCTGTAGAAATAAAAGAAAACCTCCTTAAAAGGTTTTTTTTTACATGCAATGCTAAACATACAAATCAATCAGAAAAGAGTTCAGTGACACAAAAAGAAGTTTAAATACTTGATTCTCAGGCAGCCTGAAGAAATACCTTTGGCGGAAACCTTGAAAGTACAAGGGCCATATTTGGGTCCAAAATACGGGTGTACACTCTTGCTGACCCCCACTTACAGGTGGAGGTATCTAAATGAAATAGGGGCATTCCGTGTGTAGTTTGTTCGTCACTATGCATGAACCTGGAATTCTGGTTTGCCTCTCACTGGGACACAGAAATCTGCCAGATACTAAGTTGCACTGATTCATCCAGCTTAATGTTGCCAGTTCTGACAGAGGAGATCCTTTGGGTTTTAGGCAAGGTTCTTTCTTAGTCCCATTTGAAGATGCCTGGTATTCCGTTGAGGTCTCTCATCCTAGCACTAAGCAGGCCTGATTCTAGTTAACTTCCACATTCCGATAAGATAGTGATGGTGAACCTATGGCACGGGTGCCAAAGGTGGCACTCGGAGCCCTTTCTGTGGGCACCCTTCATAGCCACCTGTATACAGGTTAAATTACTGTATTGGCACACACACACACACACATATATATATATATATAGTGGGTTTTGAATTGCAGTTTGGGCACTTGATCTCTAAAAGGTTCGCCATCACTGCGATAGGACCTACTATGTTCAGAGTGATATGGAGGCACACTGCATCCAACAAACCAGAGGTACCGAGTGACATGATGAAAAACAAGCAACACTGCTCTCATGTCTTTCACTATGCCTATCTAAGCTCCATGGATAGGTGTATGTGGCCCCCAGAGCTTTAGAAACCATACATTCTATTATTCCACAGTAACTTCAAAAAATGTAGACATCATTCTAAAGCAGTCACAGAAAATCCACATTTAAAAAAGTGAACAAACTGTCCCCAATTATACTAACATTTGTATTCAGCATCTTATGAACTTCCTCTGCAGTACTGTACCTTTGTATTCTAGTCCTTGCTTATAACAGCAGCAGCTCAGAACAGCTCTGCTTAGATAAGCATCTTTTTCCACCTGTTCTTCCCTAGTAAATACACAGCCACTGCCACAATTCTTGGGGTGGATGTGAGGCTTGGTGCATACATGTGCAACCAAGAACTGCAGGACAGTTTAGTAGGAACAGAGTTATGCTTGGGTGTATGCTATGAACAGGACTGCAGCCACTACAGCCTAGGAAACGCATAGGTTTTCAGTGTTAAATCGTTTAGTGTTATGAAACCAACTCACCTCATGATCCTGAGCAAGTTTCAAAATTTCATCAAAAGTTACAAACGTATCATTTCCACGGACAGCATCCTTCTCCAAATATCCAAGATGAATGTCAGTAGCAACTAAGATTTTAAAGGTGTCTTTTTCGTCTTCATCCCTACAGTCAACATTGGAGAAGAAGAAAACTGTTGTTACTATGTCACCTATTATTTTAGGATGGGCTACTACAAAGAAATACAGTGGTACCTTGTATTAAGGAATCAATTTGTTCCAAATGAAATTCTGTTAAGCAAATTTTCCTTTATACAAATTTCCCATAGGAAGGCATTGAAAACAGAATAATCCCTAATCACAACCATTTTTATGTTGTACGGATTTGCCACAATAGGCGATTCTGTTAAGCAAATTTCCCCTATCTCCAGAATGTTTTATGTTGTACAGATTTTTTTTTATAAAAAATGTTTGTTCACTGTAATTTGTGAAGCATAGATTCATAAAGTTGGGGAAAGCCCACAAGGTTATCAAGTCCAACTCCTTGCTCAAGGCACGAACACAAATTATAGGATGTCTGCCAGGTGGCGGTCTAAATTGCTTTTGAATACCTCCAGTGTCAAAACACTCACCACCTCTCGAGATATGTAATTGGTTCCATTGCCAATCCATACTACTCTAAAAGTAAGGAAGTTTTTCCTTATATTCAACTGAAATATGTCTTTCTATAACTTGAGCACATGGTTGCGTGCCTTACATTCTGGGTTGAATGAGAACAGTATCTGCCCCTTCCCAGCAGCCTTTCAAGTACCTTATGGAAAGCCAGGATGGAAGAACAGGCTTTTGAATTTCACGGGCCCATAACCCCCTCAGGTTGTGGGTGTGCGAAATTCAAACGCCTGCCCCGTAAGATGAATTTTCTGCAAGCCATCTGGTAGGCAAACTGTCGTCTTGCGAAAAATGCCCATCCCCAGAATAATTTCATCCGTCTTATGAAGAATTCATCTTATTGGGCTTTCATCCTGCGAGGTACACTGTATTTTAGAACTACTCCGGTCAAAACATGAAAAGGAGGCTGTCTTAGAGCAATCATATTTAGCTGAATGCACCATTTGCTCATCCCCAGCAGACTAATTTGAAAAAAACACCATGTAAATTATGCAGCTAACGGCCAAATTGTGTCACCTCTCTTAAGTGTTCAGACCACAGCTCCTCTGTTTCCATGCTTTTAGCAGACATATTTTATACTAATCATGAAAATAAGAATCAGGCTAAAGACCTACTATCCACAGGCAGACAATTACCTGCCTCCGAAAAGGCCAGAAGGTGAACAGGAGTACAACACTACAGTTTTGCTCAGTTTCTCCAGCAAGGCCGGGTGGTGAGTGGTGGGGCTGCCAGGGATCATATCACACCGATTCTACACAACCTGCATTGGTTACCAGTTGTTGCCCGAGCCCAATTCAAAGTGCTTGTTTTGGTATATAAAGCCCTAAATGGCTTAGGACAGGCCTGCCCAAAGTCCGCCCCGGGGGGGGGGGGGAATCTGGCCCATCAGGCCATTCTGGCTGGCCCGCCCCTCCCACCCCCTCCTTCGCCTTATGTTTTTTTTTAAAAAAAAATATTCTGCCAACACTGACACCGCGGGTGGGGTTGCAAGGGGTCAGTGGGTGGGGCTTATGGGTCAGTGGGTGGGGCTTGCAGTGGGGTAGCAGGGTCGGGGAGCAACTGGCCCCTGACACGTTCTCAGCCACCAAATCTGGCCCTCCTTACAAAAAGTTTGGGCACCCCTGGCTTAGGACCTAGATACCTGAAGGACCGTCTTCTTCCATATGAACCTACCCAGCAATTAAGATCTAGCCAGGGAGCCCTCCTGAGAGAGCCATCCCTGAAGGAGGTGAAAGGGATGGCTTGTAGGAATAGGGCCTTCTCAGCAGCTGCTCCCAGGTTATGGAATGCCCTCCCAAGTGACATCTGCCTGGCGCCAACACTGATGCCATTTCGGTGCCAGGTAAAAACCTTCCTGTTTCTGAAGTTTTTAAATTGACATAACATAGATTGTGGGTCCTGGTGACAATTTTAGTGTTTTGTGTTTAAATGTTTTATTGTTTAAATTGTCCATTGCCTTTTTGGCATTTTAACTGTTTTAACTATTCATCTTAATTGTAAGCCGCCCAGAGACCTTTGGGTAGCGGACGGCATATAAGTTGTATAAATAAATAAATAAATAAATAAATAAATAAATAAAATAGAGATATGCTGTCTCCAGTATTAGTGGGCGAATGTAAGCCTGATGACTGGCTGCTACTGATAGCCTTGCTTTTTTTTTTCCAAGCAAAAATTGACAAAACTATAATAAAGCAACAAAATAGGGACTTTTGCAAGAATGCCTTCCCACTTGTAAAAAAAGGAAGAGGAAATTGCACGGAGTAGCGAAGGAACTCACATGGAAGCGGCAGGAGTCATTTCTTCAATCACACTCACTCCCAAATCCCCAGACTGCCTCTGAAAGAGAGCTCTGCAGTATCATCCAGTGCCCAGACACCAACGAGCCAATTTTGATTCAAAATCTAAGAAAAACAGTACAGGAATTTTTTTTTTAATTGTGATGATAATCTTTTGGCCATAAAATTGTGTTGGCCTTTTAAAAACAGACTGATTTTTGCATTGTACATAAAAGCTCAATGAGTCTCAGTGACAGTAAATTAAAAGCAGTAACACACCTGCCTAAGACAAAAACTCGGAAAGATTACAGAATCTTCTACAGTAACTATCTACAGTGGTACCTTGTATAAAGGAATTAATTTGTTCCAAATGAAATTATGTTAAGCAAATTTTCCTTTATACAAATTTTCTATAGGAATGCATTGAAAACAGAGTAGTCCCTAATCGTGACCATTTTTATGTTATACGGATTCACCCCATAGGAGATTCTGTTAAACAAATTTCCCCTATCTCTGGAATTTTCTATGTTGTACAGATTTTATGTTATACAAACCGTTTGTGATACAAGGGTCCCCTGTATTATGCTTGTATATTCTTCAACAATTACCAGAATTGTTACATGGTTGCTCTTAGAAACAATCAGAATAGATAGTTCAGAGAAGGAAGGGCGACAGCTACAAATCAATGCTCAGACTTCTTGCTGATGTCCAACAGATGAAAATCCACACTTCTTTCTCCTCCACCCAGAGTGGAATTGATTTAAATCATAATTTAGATTTTTAAAATCAGGTTTTTAGGATTGATAAACAAATCAATCTTTTTATTTAAACTTTTCATGTAAACCAATTTTTATGCACACTGCACCCACTCTGTCCTAATTTTTCCTCAGAGGTTGCAAATTCTCTGACTGCAGGAATGTTGAGATTCTCTAGCAGGCTGCAACATCGTTGTCCACCTTGTACTAAAAGCAGAATCACTTATATTCACCTCTTCCACAAAGAAATCAGAGAAGGGGATGGCAACCAAATAATGGATCCGGCTAGTCCATCAGAAAGCAGCGAACCATGCAACATCCAGCCTCCTATGGAGTATTACAGACAAAAACAAAATAAAACTGAAAGAACAAATAGCAAGGACAAAAACACCATGGTATCTTCAGATGTTTTCAACTGAGCTTGGGCGGACAAGCCCACTTCCTCAGACACAGGACGACACGTTGTAGGCAGGAGTGCAGTTCTGCTGAGGTGCAGAAATAAAAAGACGTGACATCTGGGAGGGAAGAGGGAGACACAGCCAGGGCAGGCAGGCAGGCAGGCAGGCAGGCAAATAAAAAGATAAGAAAAAGAAGAAGCCAACTCCTATGGCACTCGAAAGGCAAACCAAATCACTTCAGTGGGAGCTTTCTGGGATCAACATGCACTCCTTAACAAGTTCGCCATCAGGCAGAGGCAGACGAACAGGCTTAGATCTCTTCAAAAAGTCCGAGCAGTAAAACATGACGGGGGTGGTGGCTCAAGGGACTAGGATTCCGAAAACAGTTGGCTGCAAAGTCAGAAGTTCGAATCCCAGGTGCCATGCAGGGGAGCGAGCTCCCGCTGATAACCCCAGCTCCTGCCAACCTAGCAGTTCAAACGCATGTCAATGCAAGTCGATAAATAGGTACCGCCATAAAAAGTGGGAAAGGTAAAACAGTGTTTCCTTGCAGCCACACCGGCCACGTGGCCAAGGGCTTGCACAACACTGGCTCTTTGGCTTGAAGACAGAGATGAGCACCGCCCCCTAGAGTCGGACACGACTAGCACGCATGTGCAAGGGGAACCTTTACCTTAAACTGCATGCAGAGAGTCTGCAAGCAAACTCTTGTGATGGGGAAGAGGGGGCTGCCTTTACTACTTTAATTTCTTTTATATATATATATATATGCAGAGGCGCAGGTTTTAGGAAGGAGCGATGCACATTCTAGCCTCCCCCCAAAAAAAAAAATCAAGTTCACGCCATCCTCGCAGGGTCCTGGGCTGCAACGCCGTCCCCTCCCCCCCACTACCCGGCTTCCCCGCCGCCCTCCCTTCACCCACCTGCCCCCCGGGCGCGCTCTCGGTGGCTGATAGCGCCGCGCGCGCGCAAAGGCGGAACCAATTCGGCGCTCGCTCGCTGGCGCCGGCCCTTCAAGCATTCTCGCGAGACTTCCCCGGGTTCCTCAGGGACACCATGCAGGGAGTTCTTACTGCGCAGCCGCAACCACATCTGGGGGGGATGGGGGGGAAAGAAGGCGGGGCATCAAAAAAGAGGTTCCAAGAAGACCGGAAGCCTCCTCGGCCAGAGGGAAATAAAGCCTCGTGGGGAGGGGGGGTCCTGTCGGTCACTTATTGGCCCCGCCTCCTCCCGCTTGTAAAAGAGACGCTTGGGAGGCGGGGCGTTGGGTTTTCTTGCCCGGAGAGGAGGCCGAGGCGGGGGGGGGGGACTCCAGAGGCCAATAGCCTTCGTCCGAACCTTTTGGCCGCGATACGATTCGCTGCCTCTCCGCTGGTGCGTGCCGTGGGCCAGGGAGGCTCCTTTCAGAAACGGGATGCGCGCGAGTGGGTGTGCAGGTAGGTCCACCATAGGTACTACTGTATGCATAGTGCAAATCTCTGTCTCACATTGCATTTGAATTAAAGATACTTTATGCACGCACGCTTATAACGGAAGCCGTCCTAATACAGCATAGTTATTGCAAAAAAAAAAATTAAATGAGCTATTTTGAAATAAATCAATAAATAAAACAGTGCCTTTTTTCCGGGAGGGTGGAAGGGGAAGATGGTGCAAAACCTGCAGCCTCGGCCCAAGAGGTGACTGTCGGGTTAGATTCCTGGTAGAGAAAGCGAATCGTGAGTTCCCAGGTCGTCGGGATGCTTGTACCAGTTGCTTCGGAATGGACAAGGTGACGGTCCCAGCAGGAAGCCTTTGAGAGGTTGTAATGATTTGCACTGTTGAGATGCACCTAAGGTTCACGGGGGCGTTTTTAAAAATTTGTTTGTCGATCGATCTTGGAGCATTTGTTTTGTTATCTTCCAAGAAGTCCTACTCCATTTGAACCGGGATTGAGAATAATATCATTCTAGGCAAAAGTGGGATCCTCGTTGATTTCATTAGGAGTTACTCCCACGTCAGGAGCTCCCTTGCCAAGATTTAGCTCGTTGTGTTGCCCACAGTGATTGGTAGTGTTTTTCTCTAGGCGTCGAAGCAAGATATTTTCTTAGCCTTACCTGAAGATTGCAGGGATTGAACCTGGGATTTTCTGCATGCAAAGCACGTGCTGCACAAGCGATCTGCAGCCTGAAAGGCTGCATGCGGAGGGTTAGTTGCTCCAAAACTGGTAAGAGGATCATAGATGCTGCTTTGCATGGTATTAGCACACCTAGCTAAGTAATATCTCTTGGCGTTGGCAGTGACGGATCTAATGAATTTAGGTAGCAGTATTTCTCAGTCCAGTGGGAGATGCTGCAGATGAAACCGGGTCTTGATGCATACAGAGTTGTTACTTTTTAAGTACTGTACTGTATGCACCCACTGTTCACCCATTATTGATAGCAGTATTGGAGTTCTTGACGGTCTTGGTATTCTCTTTTTATGGCACTTCTCTTTGTTATTGTGGGTGGTGTCTCGTGTTTCTGCATTTGATTCTAAATGCAAAAAGCTCAGAAAGACTTGCCATAAGTCAGAAATTAATTGACTTGGTGATTATTTATTTATTTATTATTTTAGTCTTAGAATGCGGGGCTTAAGTCAACATGTACCTAAGTGCCATGGAATCAGGTGTTTTTTGCTCTTATTATCTTGTCCTCATTTTCCAGCAATGACTGTTGTTGTTCATGAATTTGTATTTCTTACCAGCTTTGAACTTCTGAAGAAAAGGAGGATGGGAATCATAGGAATAAATTATTTAGCTCTGCAGCCTATTTCTGTGTTTGTGTGCGTTGAAATAAATCCGGTTAATTTGGGGCACCTGGTTTTGAACCCAGAGGTTGGGAGCTTGATTCTCCACTGTGCCATCCACTTTGGGCAAGCTGCGCAGTCTCATAGTAGCTCAGAAGAAGGAAACAGTAAATCATGCCTGAGTATTCTAGACCTATAAACCTTGGGAACAGTCAGTTTAAGTTGGAATCAACTTGATAGCACAAAGTTGCACTGCTGATCTTCCCACTAGCATTTTGAATGTTGAAAGAGTGTGTTCAATAAAGACATGAAATATCATTTTTTTTTAATTTTAGGCACCCTGTATTTCTCAGTAGACTTGATTTAGAGCAGGCATGTCCGAACTTTGGTCCTCCTGATGTTTTGGACCACAATTCCCAGAATTCTAAGCTTCGATTGCCAATGACAAAGGGCTGTGGGAGTTGTGGTCCAAAACATCTGGAAGGCCAAAGTTTGAACCTGCCTGATCTAGAGGAAGATTAGATCACATTGTGTGACACATTAATGCAGAACACAATGAAATTCCAAAAGGTTTGTATACTTTTCCTTACAACTATATGTACCAGACATGTGCATGAAGGGTTATAGTTTTGAACTGCAATGTTGTAAACATTTGTCCCCCAGTAAATGGTGTGGGACCTACTTCTGTATAACATCATGTAGGAGGGTTGCACTGTAAGACAAGGAGCTTTTTGTGCAGGACAAGACTTTGTGATCTCGTTATCATATTCCCTTTCAGATACACAATCTCTCCTTGTTTTCCATAGCATGCATTCTTTTTCAGCAACCAAATCTTGAGTTGCTGCTTTTGTCAGACAAATGGAAGATGACAACTCTTGCTGCACTACCTCAACTCAAATGAAAATCTGCCAATAGATCTTGATGTATCTTCATGTATATTGTGTCCAGTTTTGTGCGTTGTGTCTATTTCTGTGCGCCTCAATTTAAAAAGGAGGTTGACAACCTCGAGTGGGTACAGAGGAGGGTGACCAGTATGGTTGAAGGTCTGGAAGAAATGTCTTATGAGGAACGGCTTAAGGAACTGGGAATGTTTAGCCTTTCAAAAAGAAGGTTAAGAGGGGATATGATAGCTATGTTTAAATATTTGAAAGGATGTCATATTGAAGAGGGAACAAGTTTGTTTTCCATGGTTACAGAGACTAGGACTCGGGCAGCGGTTTCAAACTACAGAAAAAGAGATTCCATTTGAACATTAGGAAGAACTTTATGGTGGTTAGAGCTGTTCAGCAGTGGAATATGTTGCCACAGAGGGTGGTGGAGTCTCCTTTGGAGGTTTTTAAGCAGAGGTTGGATGGCCACCTGTTGGAAATACCATGATGGGGGTTCCTGCATGGCAGGGGGTTGGACTGGATGGCCCTTGAGGTCTCTTGATTCTATGATTCATTCTGCTATAAGAAGTACTCTAGTAGCCACTACAGAACAGTGCCGTGGAGCAAACTTGCTGCCTTTTTACTGGTTCTCGTTCCATGAATTTTATTGTACTGTTCTGTTTTTATCCTGCCCATTCTTCCAAATTACTCCAGGCAATATGCTGAGCCGCTTCCATGATTCCATTTGATTTTCACAGTGTATGTTCAGCGATTGCCGGGACTGATGGAACTTGAATTCCATCAACATCACAAGGACACAAGGTACCTACCCTGGATCAAGCTGAGAGATGGTGGCCAAGGCCACCCATACAGTTTTGCAGACTGTGCTTTGTTGGTTGATCTTGTCCAACACGCTAAGTCTCTTCCCCATGATGAGCAAAACAGTCCTGGAGATACAGATGGATATCCTAAGGCTCCTTTTGGATCACTCAGCTCTCTTCCAGATGCGTTTTTACTCCCAGATTTTTTTAAAAAAAGATGTTCACATCTTGGACACTTCCAGAAGTATCAGTTTACCTTTAGAAGAAGTCACACACACACATCCACAGCATTTAAATACCCATCTTTCAGAAGGTGTTAGTCCCCTTTTATTCAGCACTGGTTAGGACTCACCTTGACTATTGTGCCTGTTCTGGATGCCTTATTTATTTATTTATTTATTTATTTATTTATTTACCACCAGATTTTCTCAAATGGGAACTCAATGCAGTTAACAAATGTAAGATATCACAATTCAAAATTCCAAAAATAATAATCTGTTCCAGAAAATGTAGATAAATTTACTTCAAGAAAGATGCTGACAAATTGGAACAAGTTCAGAGAAGGATGGCATGGATGATCAAGGGGCCAGACACCAAACCCTATGAAGAGAGATTGAAAGAAATGGGCATGTTTAGCCTAGAGAAGTGAAGACTGAGGGGCAATAGGATAAGCACTTTTCAAATATTTGAAGGGCTGTCAAACAGAGGAGAGGCAGGATCTGTTCTCGGGTCATCCCCAGATTGCAGGATGAGAAGCAATGAGCTCAAGTTAAGAGCACCCAGCTCTCGGCTAAATATCAGAAAAAACTTCCTAACTGTTAGAGTAGTACAGCAATGGAATCAGTAACCTCAAGAGGCGGTGAGTGCTCCAGCACTGGAGGCAATCAAGAGAAATTTGGACAGCCAACTGCCAGATACCCATTGGTTTACGTTCCTGCATCCAGCAGGGGGCTAGACTTGATGGACTTATAGGCCCCTTCCAACTTCACTATTCTATGATTCTATGGAGGTTCAACTAGATGCAATTGGCATAGTAAAGTCTGATGTAATTTCCAGTGACTGGACAACATACAGTGATCCCTTTACACTTCAGTGGATATGTCATTTAATAAAGTGACTAAACGTCATGTGATTCCATGAAATGTGTTTTTATGTCCATTATACAGTAATACCTTGGATAAAGAATGCCACAGATAACAATTTTTTCGG
This sequence comes from Phrynocephalus versicolor, assembly GCA_023846285.1. Classification (NCBI taxonomy): domain Eukaryota; kingdom Metazoa; phylum Chordata; class Lepidosauria; order Squamata; family Agamidae; genus Phrynocephalus; species Phrynocephalus versicolor. The sequence continues at coordinate 39,833,144 of JAHTLZ010000007.1, read as the reverse complement.
ATAACAAATGGAAGTTTCCAGGTATAGGGCTGCCTTGGATAATGAATGTTCCCTATGGGCTGCCTCGGATAACAAATGTTTCATAATGCCTTGCAAAAACTGTGTACCCTGCATGCATTGGAGGATGCATAGTTTATGGAGGGGTGGGAGGAGTTAGAGTGTTTTTTATGGTGTTTTGGAGCCATTCTGGACATGTTTTGCTGAGGGATTTGGACCTTTCGAACTTGGAAAGATAGGGAGCTAGCTTTGATTAGTATTTGTACTGCTTTTCTTTGCATTTTTGGCTGAAAGAGGTAGGGGTACTCTTGCTGGTTTCATTTCTCTGTTTGCAGTCTTTTTTCATTGCTCTGCAGGCAAAATGGGATGGATTTTTTTTCTTTGTGCTTACGTTTGCACAACATGTTTCCCCATTGCACTGTGGATGGTAACAGGCTGGGTTAGTCTTGCTGGTTTCTCTTGTCCATGATTGCATTGCACTGCAAGCCTTTAAAGCAGGCATGTCCAAACTTCGGCCCTCCTGATGTTTTGGACCACAACTCCCAGAATTCTAAGCTTAGATTGCCAGTGGCAAAGGCCTGTGGGAGTTGTGGTCCAAAACATCAGCAGGGCCGAAGTTTGGACATTCCTGCTCTAAAGTCCATTTTATAAAGAGGTCTGGAAACACACACACACACACACACACAGGTTTTTTGCCTCTTTTCGGACCTCCAGAACAGATTGATCAGTTTCCCATTCATTTCAATGGGAAACCACGTTTCGGATAACAAATTTTTCGGATAACAAATTGCCTCTGAGAACGAATTAAATTCGTTATCAGAGGCACCACTGTATATGATATTTTGAGGGGCATGTAAAGCTATGGTGAAAGCTAAGATCAAGAAGAGAAGGACAGTCTGTATAGAACTACTGGATAACTCAGCGATCAGTGATCCATAGGGTCTCTCCCAGCTCTGTTGTAGACTATTCTGGTTCAACGAGTGGTGTTGACCCCATATTTTTTTCCCCTACGCAGCCCTTTGTCCTTCTTGCTTATTCATTTCTTTTTCATGTCTTTCCCTCTAAAGGTCTCCTTGATGTTGTTCCCATCTGTGCCATTCTTCTTTAGCTGCCGTCAGCAGCCCTTTGTGTTTTTGAAGTTGGCCAACATAGGACCAGGAATTGGCAATGAGTGACTCACAGGAGTGGCAATACCGCATGGTCCTTGGAGCTTGAGTTACTCAAGCCTGCAGAATGAGTGGCAGTGGGAAATCTGTCGAAAAGAACACCGAGGAGGAGGAGGAGGAGGAAGCAAAAGATTTGAAAGACTTTCCTGAGAGCTTTAACCAGCTTGACTTGCTGGAAACGCACCGGGATCTGATCCCCAGAGGAACACAGAGCCTCTGGTCCGGAGAGTCTGATGATGAAGACCAGGAAGACAAGACAGAAGAGTGGTACCAAGCTCAAGAGAAGAAATTGGAAAACAACCCAGATAAGCTTCTGCTTTGGGCAGCTGAAAAAAATAGGGTAAGTCAGCTGGGATGTTCAGGACCTGGGCTGTTGATTTTACAAAAACAGACTGAAAGACTCTTGACACACTTCTAATGCAGTCTAGAGGTGTGGCAAACCTCAGACCTTCCAGGGTTATCTAAGTAACAACTCACACAGGTCTTTCCTGTTGACAGTGGCCACTGAGACCTCTGAGAGTTGGCCCTAAACATTTGAAGGACCAAGATTTCCTCACTCCAGCCTTGAGAAAGTGAAGTATGACGTGGGATTCAATTGCTAGTCTCTTCTGTTTTAAGTCCATCGAGAGAAGTTAATCTTGTCTCCTAAATAATAGAGGAGCAGTGATGTGACTGAAGGTTGTGCACACAAGAGCGGTAAACCCAAGAGCAGTAACGTTTAGCCTTGGGGTCTTCTGTGTACCATAATAGAGAAACAATGTAATGTTGGGTAAAAATAGGTCTCCTGATCTTATCCATGCAAAAACTCTTGCATAGGAAGAGCCAGTGTGTTGTAATGTTTCTTGCAGGGACTGGTGGACTTCAGATTTCACCTTTGGCAATGTGGAGTAGAATGCCCCAAGCTGGCTAGAGAAGAAGCTGGGGGTCATCATGTACCTCCTCCCCAAGCCTTATACTGAAATCCAAAAATGAGCATCTCTAACTGGGTTCTGTGTGCTCCATTTTGGAACTTGCTTTAAACAGAGAACCTGATCCATGCATCTGGCCATGGCTTTCAGACCTCATATATTTTCTTGACTTCACCCCCCTGAGCTCTGAAACCCCTAGTCTGTTAAAGACTCAGGCAGAATCGGAAGCCAATCCCTTTGTGCAAAATTTTAGCGGTCTAAGGAAGGCATCACCCATCTTTTCTTCCACTCATTTATAAGGACTGTCCGAACGTGATAGAAAATGGAATTGTCTTGCTAAACTCTGGGAGAATGACTTGGCAAAAAGGCAGTAGGTCATTTGTACTTGGCTGACAGCCATGTCATGTGACATTTCTGCACATGCCTGCTGTTCAAAATGCTGTGTAAGGATCACCTCATCCCCAGATATACAGCATAAACAGATGGGTAACATGCTCCAGGTGTGGGCTTTTTGGAATAGGACTTTGTTTGTCAGAGTTCTGAACTACTGAATTGGACTGGACTGTGACCATGTGGTTTTTGCCTGCCTATTCTGATCAAGGTGCTTGCTTGTACAATACTTCAGTCATGTGATATACCAGGACTGCAGTATATGAAACACAAAATGGCGGGGGGCGACTGTATTCTGAATGGTCCAATACTTGACGTAAAAAATAATCTTTTTTTTCCCTTTGTTCCCTCCCTTGGCCCCACAACCAGCTTGCTACAGTGCAAAGGCTCCTGTCTCAAAATCTGGCTCTAGTAAATGTCCAGGATGAAGACCAATATACCCCTCTCCACCGTGCTGCCTATAGTGGACACTTGGAAATTGTACGCGAGCTCATCGCTCATGGTGCCGACGTTCATGCATTAACCGTGGATAGTTGGACCCCTCTGCACAGTGCTTGCAAGTGGAACAACACCAAGGTGGCTTCCTTCTTGCTTCAGCATGGGGCAGATATCAATGCTCAGACCAATGGTTTGCTGACACCGCTACACCTCGCTGCAGGAAACAGGGAGAGCAAGGAAACTCTCGAACTCTTGCTGATGAACCGCTATTTAAAGCCAAATCTCAGAAACAACTTGGATGAAACAGCCTTTGATATCGCTCAGAGGACTGATATCTATCACTACCTGTTTGAAACAGTTGAAAATTGCACAAATTCTGTGTCAGATTCATAAGAGGTATAAACATTTGAATGTTGAGTACATTACCCCATGCCTTTATAACTGCACTCAGATTTGGTGCTTTCAACGCCACCTCTCCATAGCTTTACTCTATGGCAGTGGTTCCCAAATATAGTTAGTTCAGGTGTTCTTGTCCTGTAAGTCCTGGATATCTTCACCTGGGGTTTCTGGGAATTTCAGTTTTGGGAAACTGCTCTAAGAGACTTCCAAATACCAGATCACTTTGTTACAATGTTGTTGTTTTTGTAATACCAAACCATGTGGACTGTTCTGTATCTGAAACAATTCCACTGTTACTTGAAAAACTTTAAGAGAATTTCTCAACTTAGAAATGTTTCCTACACACACCATTTAATAGGACAGAAGTAGCTTGATAATTTATTCCTGGTTTGCCAGGAATAAATTATTTGCCAGGAATAAAATTGCCAAATAATATGGGAACACACACACGAAAAAGTGACAGTGGCCCAAATGGTGGCTGATTCTCAAAGATACTGGAAAAATAATGGGATCTGATTGCTGACTGATTCTGCTCAACCTTGAGCAGAAGTAAGCATTGGAAATAAATTATCAAAGCATATAGCTTCCCGCCAGTGCTAAGCTTAGCACTTAACCATCAACAGAGAATAGTAACATTTCTCAGCAGCTAAAATGTAGGCAGTTATTAGACCCCAAAGGTATACTCCAGTGTTTGGTGCAGAATGATATACCAGTCTTGGATGAGTTTGCCTAGCTCCAGAACATAAAACTTGTATGTTTCCAGGCTGTGCTTTGTAAGGTGATTATGAATGTCTATATGAGGGAATGTTACACAGGAGCAATGCTTACCCAATTAACCCACAATATTAAGTTCCTTTGGATGGCTTCAGTTTTTGAACAATGGATGGTTTCTGTACAATGTTGCCGTAATAGGCATTCAACAGGGATAGCTTTTTAAAAATATTATTGCAGCAGCACAAAACAGCCGAGCTGAAAAGATCTAAGAGTCGGAGTGTAAAGACTTGCTTGGTAGTAATCAGTTCATGTTGATTTTCTCTTCTTTTGGAAGCATTTGCCCATGATTCATAAACACGAGAAGCAATCTCTAGTCATACAGGTTGATAATCACCAGTCTTAAAGACATGTTGCGCTTGTTCAGCTGGTATTTCTGGACACCCTGGATTGAAGGGATTGAAGACTGAGTTGAAGACTCGGTTCATTGTCTCAAAAGAGCTACACAGTTCTGCCCTGCTAACATTAAAGGTTTGTACTGAGCAGAAGCAGGATACAGACTCATTAGCTATCACTTGCATGTATTGCATCTTGGTGTGTAAATGGAATGGCATCTCTGTCTGTTCCTGTGCAATGGGGTGTGGAGTTTGGGCTGATTGTGAGAACTAGAGCTGCAATCGAGCCTTTGTTTCTGCAAGAAACGTGGGCTCATGAAAACAGGACTGTTGTGTGCTTTGCTGGAACTCGTGTGTTGTGTTTTGTGTGAATCAGGCCTAAATTAAAAGTACATCCCACTGAAATGAACTTGTGTGACTCGCTGTGGTCTGCTACTGCTCCACAGCTATTGATCAAAGTGGGGGGATAGTCAGTGCTCCAGATGGAGCCGTAGCTAGTGGTACTGTATGAGATGTTGGATGTTGTAGTCCAACTGTTGCTTATTCCAGTGGTAAATGTAGAATCTGCCCTCTTTCTAATTGAGGTTAGTCCTGATTAAATGGCTTGAAGGCTGTAACTACCTATAAGCTAAAATCCATTTATCGCTGAAGGAGGATTAAGCAAATAGCTTGTACACTCAAACACTGTAATCTGAAACCCCAGCTCTAAACTGCAATTTTCAAGAACAAACAAGTCCCCTGAAAGCCTATGGAATTTTCTTGAAATATGTTTGATTAGCTGTGGAGCACTACAGTAAGCTCCACAAACTCAGTTGATTTTTAAGCTAGCTAGTACCTGATCCTGTTTACATTATAAATAGACCAATCTTATCCCAGCTATGCTTCTTTGTATACATTCCGCTCTTTATAAAATAGTAAAATGCAATTTCCCAAACTATTTATTAGAAGATAAGACTCATTGAAAGCGATAGCATTTAACTTTTGAATAAATTGCTGTCGTAAGATTATACATTCTGCTGTTTTAAGCACACTTCTAAATGTTTCAGAGGCTGCCACCTAAGTCATTTAAGACATCAGTGTATCAACTGAAGTAATTTGCACATCACTGCCTTAAAGTTACACTACAAATTAAAGCTGGTTTAAGTGTTACAACCTGTTCCCAAACAACTCTGAGACTGTTGTTTTGTATCAGAATCCTGAGAATCAATCCCTCAAGGGAAAAAGTGCTTGTCTGAATTTCAGAACTACAATCCCCAATATGGGAGCTATAAAAATAAGATTTAAATTATTTACAATGTGTAATGTAAAGATAATTACTTTGTGGCATGTCTTCAAGTAGCGCAAACCAGCAGAGATCTACTATGACTGAGAGCCACAAAGCACTAATGGATTAATATGAGAGAACTGGAGTATTTATTATATGAAATGATGAAGAGATGCAGTCAAAGTTCACTTCAGTTTTTTTCTTTTTAATCTTTTGTGAGATAACTTGTTCACTTTTGAAAACTGCATGAAATGTGAAAGTGAATGTAACTGAACTTATGCAGGTAACATTTGAAATAAGGTATACTGTATTGTAATTCTGCTGTGAGTCTTATTTAAAAATAAAACATTTAACACACTGAAACTTGAGCAGGCTTTTTGTTGCAAGCTCAGTTTGAATGATCTGTGGGTGGAATAATAACACTACCCTGGATACTAATGGAGTTCTTAGAAATATTGAAGTTACATCACATGCCTTTGAATTTGGTGTTGTATTTACTGGAGAACCTGCCTAGATGTTACAGGGCTTTGTGCTGGCCTTTTATAAAATTCTGTTCATATATGCCAACATTTTCTTTGAGGATATGGAAGATGCTTTCTAGCAGTAAGTATGTTTTAACGACATCCTAATGGAATGAACTCTGAGACCGGAAAACATGCACTTGATTCCTGTGTTATGGTCCTTCACCCTCAGCAAGATAATGATTAGAATACCAAGACCTCCATTCCCTCAGGATATACAGCAAACTATGTTTCAAAACTATTCAGAATGGTGCTTATTACTTGGATACAGGGGAGCAAAGCAGATTTCATAGTGATATATTTGATAAGGGGAAAACCTGCTTCATATGTATGCTAGGCAAAACCTTAAGATAACCAGCACTGTAAGTATGTAGAAAGCACCACTAGTATTATCAGTACTTAACAGGTAACATGTTAGCATTTTGTTGGGTATGAAGTTTTTGTGTTGCTGCCCCTTCAGAAGCAAAGAGTAAGGCACAAGAAGCATGTACAGTACAATTCATCTAGGAAACCACTGGTTACAATCACAGACAAGTGTGTTACAAGTAGCCCCTTTTTAAAAAGCAATGATTTACAGTTGTACATAGAACTGCAAACTAAATGGATTTATAGAAGTGAAAAGAAAAAAATTAAGATGTATTGTGGCATATTTAAGAGCAGCAAATTTATTTCAATGGGATTTTCTGTGAATTATGATCTACCTCTTCAAACACATCATAAAATTCTGCTGACATGGGAAGGTGCTTTTCCACAAGATTGCAGTCCAGTATTATTCTATCCATTAGGTCTGACTATTAATTTGGGTGTAACTGATTTTTTTTAAATTTGCAAATTAATACTTAAATTTAATCTCTTTGGATGATGTAAAGACTGATACCAGCTCTGCATTAAAAATAAACACCTTTATTTTTCTCCGTTATAATATTCAGAGATTGTTAACTTTGCCCATTATTACTGGCAAAACAGGATGGCATGGGGGCAGGACTTTGTCTTCAGTGAGATGAACAGTGCAATTCGATATGGTCTCATGTAAAACCCAAAACTTCATCTTGTCTTTCTGGCAGTCATTTGCTTGAACCTGAGTTTCATGCTGCCTGAGGAGGAGTTGTGAACAACTCAGATGTTTACCTTGTCACATTGTGATGACCTGGAAGTTGGCTATCGTGAGTTTAGGGGTTGCCATCCCCACCACCCTTGCATTCAGGCAGTGCTACCTATTAACAAATTGCAAGATGCAAAATTGTCTCTCCACCACCTCTCCCCCCCCCGCACACACACACTTGCAGTTCCTTGATGGGGATACGTTCATCTTTCAAATTCCTGCCTAATGCACCTATGGAATAGAATAGCCAACACATGGTTGTGAGGATGTCAGTGCCTAGAATGTGCTTGCCAAGAGCAGTTACAATTTTTTTTTAATTAGAGGCCCATAAAGGTATTGCCTATACCAGTGTTGGTAAACCTATGGCACGGGTGCCAAAGGTGGCACTCGGAGCCCTTTCTGTGGGCACCTGACATTGTCTCTTCACAGCCGCCGGTATTCAGGTTAAATTGCTGTTAAATTGCACTTTGCAAAAAAAAAAAAAAAATTAGTGGGTTTGGAATCACAGTTTGGGCACTGGGTCTCTAAAAGGTTCGCCATCATTGCCCTATACCTAGTGCTGCTCTTAAGGCCTTCTGCTGGTTTGGGCTAAGCAAGGCAATCCCCCAGGCGGAAACCCAATAATATCCCTAGTGGGCTTCTGGTATTAACACCGGTTGCCATGGCAACTCCCCAGAGGCCTGGGCCTTGGCCTATCTATCATATTCTCCTCGCCCCGCCCCTCAGCGCTGCCACGCCCATTTTGATCCCACCCAGGCCCTCCTCCCCACCCCAGTGGGTGCGGGGGGGGGGGGCTGAGGGATGCCCTACTTCGTGGAGCTTCGCGCTCCCCCGCCCGTCCTTCCTCCTCCTCTTCCTCCTCCGCCGCCGCCGCCTCCACCGCTGTTGCACCCACAGCCTTGGGCTCCTATGGCAACCGGCCTGCGCGTCCCACTTTGCCTGGGCGCGGCCGAGGCGGGCGGCAGCGAGCGAGGACAGCGACGGCGGCCCCAGCGACAGCTGGCGGAGGGGGGATGAGAGCCTCGGTCGGCGACCCCCAGGAGCCCCGGGCGGGCGACTCGGGAAGCCGCCTCTACGCGGAGTACCATGAAGGGGGGCAGCCTTGTGAGTGTCCACAGGGTGGGCGGGTGGGCGTGGGTGCGGATGCCCTCCTCTGGCTATGAAGAGATGGGGCACAGGAGTCTCATACAGCCTCTCCCATGTTTGGGGAAAGCCTTATATTAGGCATGTCCTAACTTCGGCCCTCCAGATTTTTTGGAACACAACTCCCATAGTCCTTTGCCACTGGAAATACAGGCTTGGAATTCTGGGAGTTGTAGTCCAAAACATCAGGAGGGCCAAGTTTGGACATGCCTGCCTTATATCCTTCAGGGACCTCCTCCCTTCTTCCCCACTGTGGGTGGGTGGCTGCTGCTCCCACCCCATAAGAACGGTGGGGTATTGATTATTCTTTCCCCCCTGCTGTACTGGGACTTCTGCCTAGGGAGGCCACCTACACAAAAGGAGGACTAAGGAGGACACTGATTTGCATAAAATTACTAACACAAATGAAGACAGGAGCAGATGCAAAATCAGGCATTTTTAAAAATCATGTAGGCAGAATTGCAAAGCACCTCAAGTCCCAAGTGGGGAAGGCTGACGCTGCCAGCTATGGATGGGCGATTTCAGTATCCAGGCAGTTATGGTTGGTTATCTTTAAATTCAACCCAAGAGCCTTCCAAAAAGGATTGCCCTTTTTGAAAGGTGTCTTATCTTGCAAATGGGTCACCATTCTTCCCAAAAGCAGACATAGGGTCACCCTAATAAATCTAGTAGTGTTTTCCAATCACAATTCCCTGCATCATCAGATTCAGTCACGCTCCACCTAAATTGGCTTTGCCATGATGCAAATGTGTTTTATACTTCCTTTCCACAGGAGGTATATGGTGGAAAGACAATTTCTTCCTAACCAGTAGTAGACCCACCATTAATTTCTAAAATAGAGGCTCCCTAAATACATCCTGTAGTGACAGGGAGCTGTCCTGCTCTGTAATGTTACAGTACCCTTGGGCAAGTTATTAATTCTCTGTTTATTTGGTACATGTACTGTACACATTTATAGTGTATCTCATCTTTCTTCCAAGAAAATATGTGTATATGGCTGCCCTCTTCATCTTATCACAACTTTGAGGCAGAGAGGGAACACTAACCCAAACTCATTGTGGCTCAGCTGTGGGGGAGAGATTTAAAATCAGGACTATCTAGTCCAAATTTTCCATTGCCACCACAAGCCAGGATAGCTATCATAATAATTGCAAGAGCATTCTCCTTCCCTTGAGAGTTTACAGTATTGTACATGACAAAAAAGCATCATTATGAGGGAGTTGTTTCTTCATATTGTGGAAAGATTGCCATCCTCAAGGGTCATTTTCTCATTGTAGTCAGCAAGGAGGAGATCCAAATTCAGCCAGTGACTGCATACACACCATTCACAAATTCCCATGGTATTTCTCCTTACAGCGTAGTTATTTGCTTTCAAGAGGAATTTCTAAATTGTACTGGAACTTTCATTTTTCTCATAGTGCATGTTTCATTCGGTTACACTTTCAAATCTGTTAAGTACAATTTCAATCCCAACAACAATATGTTATCTGCTATCCCTGCTGGCTTTATTTTGAATGGGCAAGAGTACAGCCCTGAGATTAGGACAAATCTGAGAAATGATGTTGTTGAGATTGGCCAGCTCAGCGTACAGATTATCACTTCTTATGGCTGCACAGATTTATACACGTCTGAAAATAAGAAATTTCTAATGATGGTAACACTTTAGACTTCGTCAACTTTGTGCCTTACCTGTAACTACAATTCCCATCATAGCCATAGCCATAACTATAATGAGAGCTGAGGAAGGTCAGTTCTCTGACCATGTCCATGTTCTATGTTTCAGCTGCACTTGTATTGACTTGTAGCATATGTCTGGTTATGCAACTAAAAGTTGTTACTCAGACCAACAGTTTGCTTCAACAGCTGGAGGTGTTGCTATAGAGTACTTTTATTGATATGCAGCACCCTCTGGTGCCCAAAAGAAGAAAATAACTACACTGGAACCTTGACTTACATGCTGCTTGACTTGCATCATATTTGACTTGCATCAAGAAGGGGCCTGTTTGACTTGAGTCGCAGGCTTTGACTTACATCTCGGAGCCCTGGCACAAGGCACTGGAATCGGGCGGCAGCCACGACCCAGCATTGCAGCTGCTGTCTCCAAACTGCTCCTGCCTTCTTCCTCTCCTCCGGCAGCGGCGGCTTCGGCGAGGCCAGCTCCGAGCACCTGGAGCTGGTCCTCGGCCTCGCTGAAGCCGCCATTGCCACCAGAGGAGAAGAAGGGCCAGGAGCTCGGGGCTGGCCTCGCTGGTTAGACAGTCGGCTCAGTCTTGTAAAAAACCTGGCTGCAGAAGTCTGGTCCACAATGGAAGCATTTTAGTTGGGGAGCTGTACACTTGTGGGACTCTAATGGTAAGCATAGAGTTGTTCAGAACTTGGAACGTCAGGTTAAAAATCAGTAAAACTTAAATGTTAGACATTGTTGCTATGAACATTAAAAAGTGGAGGCGTATAACTTGTGGACTATAATTCCACTGCCTCCTCCTCTCTTTGAAGAGACATTTCATTTACATCCCCGGAAGGAATCTCCTATCCCAGTCAAATTTGTGTTAAATTGCTGTTTTCAGGGGTCTTTTTCATCATCGGGAACGGATTAATCCACTTTCCCATTACTTTCTATGGGAAAAGTTCGTTTGACTTAAGTCATGTTTGACTTAAGTCTAGACCTCTGGAATGGATTAATGACGTAAGTCAAGGTTCCACTGTACTGTATAGCCATGCCTTCTTACCAAACAATTTACTCAAACGTAGGCTAGATGATACCTTTATTGGTCACTACTAAAGCAAAAAATGTAAGCTAAGCTTTCGATAGCAACTTGCTGTCTTTATCAAAGCATTGTACCAAAAATACAATCTTGATAGATGATGTAGACCAGGGGTGCCCAAACTTTTTGTAAGGAGGGCCAGATTTGGTGGCTGAGAATGTGTCAGGGGCCGGTTGCTCCCCGACCCTGCCACCCCACTATAAGCCCCACCCACTGACCCATAAGCCCCACCCACTGACCCCTTGCAACCCCACCCGCAGGAAGGAAGGTGGGAATCAAGGGAGGGAGGGAGGTGGAAACCAAGAGAGGAAGGAAGTAAAATGGGGAACAAGGAAGGGAGGGATGGAGGGAGGAAGGAAGGAAGGTGGTGATCAAGGGAGGGAGGAAAGAAGGAAGGTGGGGACCAAAGGAAGCACAGGGAGCCGTGGCCACAGGTCATCCCTTGGAAGAGGCAATCTGTGCGACCTTGCACCCCCCAAGCTCCCCAGTGGTGGCGACGGCTCGCCCGCCAGCCCACCCCATAGCTCCTTGGCGGTGGCAGAGGCCCGCTGGCCTGCCCACCCCACACACATTCCCCTGCAGTGCCGGTGGTGGCAGACCGCCCGTCCGTCCAGCCGCCCAAGCTTCCCAGCGGTGCTGGTGTTCCCGAGCTTCACAAGGTTCCCAGCGGTGCCAGTGGTGGCAGCCCGCCCGCGCGCCGAGCTTTACAAGGTTCCCGGTGATGGCGGTGGTGGCGGCCCACCCGTGCGCCACCCCCACGCATGCTCCCAGCCTCACATGGTTGCTGGCAGTGCCGGTGGCAGCAGCCCGCGCAATGGCTGGCTGGCCGGCCCGCTCAGCCCCGCAAGCTTCCCAGCGGTGTCAGTGTTGGTGGAAGATATTTTTTTAAAAAAAAACATGGTGCGAAGGGGGGGAGGGGCGGGCCAGCCAGCCGCGGGCCACTCAGAATGGCCTGACGGGCCGGATTTGCCCCCCCCCCCCCGGGACTTTGGGCAGGCTTGATGTAGACTATCAGGCACTGAGAATCTTTCTGGTGATATTAAGTGGTATCCAGGACTTTGAAGCAGTCTTAGCACCAGCCTGCCTCCTGATACCTTCACCTGGTGTATTCCATCTCACCAAAAAGATCCTCAGCGCCTGATAGACTACATTATCTATCAAGATTGTATTTTTGGTAAAATGCTTTGATAAAGATAGCAAGTTGCTCTCAAAAGCTTAGCTTACCTTATTTTTTTTTTTTTTAGTAGTGACTAATAAAGGTATCACCTAGCCTACTTTTGAATTTGTTTTCTGGTCACATGGCGTAACCCACTTTTTTACTTCTATGAAACAAATTACTGTACAGCATACATTTTTCAGTCTTCATCCATAATAAAAATGCAATGCTAAAAGATCTATTTACATAATTCTTATATCAGTTTCAGAAGATGAGGGTGGTTGTTTTTTGTTGTTAAAAAACTGGAGGCATACTTCATTTTTACGCACCAGAGAGTTTATTGAGGTTTGAGTCCATGCATCTGATGAAGTGTGCTGCAGTCTACAAATAAAACTTACCTGTTTTTAGACTGCTACAAGATTTTTTAATATTTTTATTGCAAGAGAATAATGTGGCTTATACCAATCCAGTTTCTACTTTTAGAGTACTTCCAGAATGAGTGCTCCTTGATAGCTTTCAAAATATATATCCTTTCTTCCTTACTAGATTTTGGTTGAAAGTTTTGTTGAAATAAAAGGAATAGAGAAAATACTGAGGGAACATGGGGTGGGGAAGATTACAAGTACTATATAAGATTATCTGGATTCCCTATAAAACACAGCAAATGAAACCGATCTTTGGTTTCTATAAAACACATTTATTACTTTTCTTAAACATTTTGTTTGCCTTTTTATATCCCAATATGGTTTTCATAATACTGTATTAGTAATAATAACTTCTGCTAAGTATGATTATTTATTATTATGTAGTTCCTAATTGTGTCAAGGCATAGCATTCAAGGACTCCTTGTCTTATGCCTTGAAATGACTTTTTGTGAAACAGGGAAGAAGTTTGTATATGTTGAGCCACCCAGGAGAGTCAAGGAAGTACTTGAAGAGGAGCTTTATTTCCGTAGAGATGAGTGCAGAGTCAAACACCCTTCAGAAGGTAAGCTATTTTGTCTGTCAGAAATACAAAAGGCAAACAAAATTATGTCAGCAAATAATCTCTGCAAGAATTTTTAATGACTAGTTTGAGCAGATCATCTTTCTTCCATCTGGCACCATTCAGATCTGCTGGACTATGTCCCATCATACCCATTCAGTATCTATGTTGAAAGGTTGTCTCCCTTTTATAACTTTCCCTTGTTTTTCCACTATTTTCCCCACACATATACTTTTTTCTTGCCTTAACAATCCTTAGTAGAATAAAAGAGAGAACAGATAGATGCATAGTACATTTCAATGGACAGTGGTGGCGAACCTTCGGCACTCCAGATGTTTTGGACCACAACTCCCACAGTCCTTTGTCATTGGCAGTACAGGCTTGGAATTCTAAGAGCTGTGGTCCAAAACATCTGGAGTGCCGAAGGTTCACCACCACTGCTCTAGGACCTTGGTTTCCAACCCTGGGTCCCCAGAATTTCTGGAATTTGCCATCAAAGAACATCTGAGGACCAGAGGTTGGGAACCACTGTCCTAGGAACTGTCCATCTGGAAGTTCACTCCCTACCTAACTTACATCACATGATTGTTGCCATGGATATAAAAGAATAACCATCAGGTGTTTTGCCTTGAACTCCTTAGAAAACAGGCTGAAGACAGATGACAACTGTCACATAATCATAAGCCTGTTTATAATTTGTCCAAATCTACCACACTGCTCTTACAGGTTTCTGTTCTGGGGAATTTGTGTAAATTTCAGGTGGGCTAGATAATCTAAAATTAATATACAAGTGCTACTTTGAAAGACATAGTACCAAGTGGTACCTTGTATAAAGGAATTAATTCGTTCCAAATGAAATTATGTTAAGCAAAATTTCCTTTATACAAGTTTCCCATAGGAATGCATTGAAAACAGAGTAATCCCATTTTTATGTTGTACAGATTTTATGTTATACAAATTGTTTTTTATACGAGGGTCCACTGTATGTTATTTTACACTAAAATGTGTGTGTGGGGAGGATCCATTCTGTGATTCATGTTTGCTGTCTGGCAAGCAGAATAACAGCAAATTCCTAGAGTTTTTTCTTGTATTCATTCACCGGGATGCTAGCCAAAGGTGTGATTGTCTTTTGGGAGAGAAAGTAGCAGAAAGGAAAAATAGACTAAAATAATGTTTCACCTTCATTTAACCATTATTACAGAAAGCCAGGGTTTGACTAGAAGTAGCTGAAGATGAATCTTTGAAAAGACAGATTCTGAATGCCCACAAATCTCTATTTTGCCTCCTCCCCACTTATCAATAATAAAAGAGCAGTTGTTATTCTCTGCTGGTAGATCACTTCCAACTTATGGCAACTCTAATAGGGTTGTGGTAGTAAATGTTCAAGGGGTGGTTTCCCATTGCCATGCATAGGTATCCTGATTTACAGTCCAACATTCTTTTCAATAAGCCACTCTGGCAGTCAAAAGATGAGAAGAGTGTGCAAATAGCTTTACATTTTGCCATCCCTTTACACACCACTTGCTTGCTGAAGAATCCCAAAGCACTCATACACTCTTCAGAAAGATTCCTGAAATATCTCTTTTGTCTCTTTTGCAACTGCCTGTGTTCTGTTCCACAATACTATGCCATACAGTAGAACTGAGAGAATACATAGTACCATGCAGCATGCATTTGCAAAGCTATTTTTAGCTTTTTAAAATTCATGGTGTTGTCCCTGGAGTCCCAGGTGGCAGCCATGTCCAGGTCAGCCATTTACCAATTTAGGCTTATCACCCAGATTTTGCTGGGCAACAGCATCACTTGTTGGTTGATCCTTTTAATGTGAGGTGGTATGAACATCATTAGTATAAGGTGTCTTGGCCCCTGTAGGACCCCTTCCCTATTATAAAATGGGGAGGCATCACAGGTATTCTCCTGTCTTCACCTTCAGTTACAATAAGCATCAGGAAACCCTTGCTTATAAAAGATGCAGTTTCTCAGCCTTAACATTCCAGCACTAGAGGCCAACTAGTTGAAGGCTTTCCTTTTTGGTCACAAACAAAATACAGCTAAAAGGTCCGTACACCAGGCTTACACTTGTGCTCTATAGCTCCTAACTTACCATGGTGGCAAATCTGGTTCTCAGTGGTCCTGTCTGGCTCTCGGGCAATACGACTAGACCTTAGATTATAAGGCTTTTTTTCTTCTGGAGACTCCTTATGGTAATAGCTTACCAGCTCAGCAGCTGGCCTGCTTTCTCTTTCTTGCTGAAGAAAGTTGTTTTTGTCTGTGCTTCTCCATTTAATCCCAACCTTCTTCCCTAACTGCCCAGCGATTGCTGCCAGCTTTTCCAAATAGCTATTGCCAGCACTCTCAATTTTCCTATGTTCTATTCTGGTAACTGCTCCAGATGAGTAACCCTTTTCACTTCCTCTCAGTCAGAGTAGGGTTTCCCTACCTGAAGAGAGTCAAAGTGGAATCCTGGACAGGAAACAAGTTGACAAATAACTTATGTACACTGACATTGCTTTCTCACCTATGTATTATGCAACTTCCATCTACATTTGGAAGCATGGAATATAATGTTCACTGGTGTGTGAGAAACCTCTTTCAGAACCGTTGGATCAAATTTTGACTTTGTTTTCTTTGGCTGTGTACACTAAGGCACACTGATGTCAGGTGTGTGAATTCCCAGGTTTAAATTCCTTGATTGTTAACTCTCCTACTTTTTAGCCATAATGTTGTACGTTGAAACAATGCATGTGAAACAGGATGTTTCCATTTTAAGTGCCACAAGCCTTAAAATATCACACAAGTTCTTTTTAGATCTACAATGATAGGATTGTGTTGTCAGTGAATGAGTTGTACAACTCTTTTCTTGGGCACAGTTGGTTACTTAGTAAAAATGGAAATGCAGAATGAACCTTTAATTCTAATGATGTTGTTTGTCTTTTACCAACAGTGGCTCTGGAAGGAATTTGGAGTTTGAGAAGGAATTTCCCCGTGGGAGCCTTTCAGCCAACAGTGCAGAATCCAAACAACTTGCTTTCCCAGCCCAAGTACTACTCTAGGCATGCAGTAGTAAGAAGTAAGAATTTGCTTATCCTTCCCCACCCAACCCAACTCCTATAACAACAATGCATGCCTTTTTAATGAGTTAATGCTCAGGGGCTAAAGAGATGGTATGTGTAAGGAAGATCCATGGTAGCATCCAAAAGTATCAGTGTATTTTCCCCTAAGGACTGAGAATTTGAAGCTTTGCTCCCTACACAGAGAAGAGTAGATTGTTGCAGGAGAAATAATAAGTCCATTCCTTAAAGTTAGGCTAATAAAATATGGCCCAGTCCCCCAGATTATCAAAGGAACAGTCTGAACAATGCCAAGTCTGCCGTACTGATTCACTTTCAAAACTCACAACCTGGTGTTCTATCCCAGTTAACCAGCTCCTGGGTGACTCAGCCTTCTATTCTTCCAAGGTTGGTAAAATGAGTGTGCAGCTCGCTATGTGAATGCTTTTAGCACTATAGGACAGTAGATGGGCAGAACATTTGGCTTTGTTTTCCTTCAGGACAAGCCCAATAAAGTCAATGAGTTACTGTGAATCATATGGATTACAGCCTCTCTTGCCTTATCATTTTTGTTTGCTTTTTACCCAGCATACATTTTATTCTTATAACAACCCAATGGGACAGGCCAAGTTTTTGTGGTTGCCTTGAGGTGACTCAGAGAGTTTCACGGCTCACCAGGGACTGATACCAAATTTGGCTGCAGTACCTATGCACAAATAAATCTCACAGACCCAAGCATGACTGACTTCTAATGGACAGATTTGTCTGTTATGCCAACATGCTTATTAAAAGCAAGTATGTTGAGTTCTGTGAGACTTAGGCTGCTTTCACACGACCTCTAAAATCCGCTGGCAACTTAAATGTAGATCCCCCTAATGTGGTTTTTGTTCTGCTTCCTGTGTTCCCACCTCCCGCACTCTGATTCTATTGCTTCTGTCTGCGGTGAAGGGAGAAAGAAAAAAATGCAGGCTCACCTCCGCCTGCCGCCCGCAGCAGCTAATTGTTCCAGCCCGTTAGAATTCCTGTCTGTTAAAGGGGGGGGCGCCAACAAAAACAAACAAAAAGCGGAGGAGGGCCAGGCATGCAATGCTTTAAAACAGCAACAAGGATTTTACCTCCTCGAGACCAGGTACTTGTAAAATGCGCTGGGGCATGCTTAAGTGGGTGTGGTCGTACTTTATTTTTTTGTAAAGTCCACTGCTAGTGGGAAAACAATTTTATGCTCCGCATCTGCAAGCATTTTGCAGCAGGTTTTAGGGGTCATGTGAAAGCAGCCTTACTGGTGTATAGGATATGCAGTTCAACTTAAAGTGTCAGAGCGGAAGCAAGTTCCCACCCCTGAACAGCTTTTATTGTGGTTTTAAACTAGTTAATCTCTTTATTTCAAGTAACCCCACCTTGTTTAAATATTGGACACTTGTCTGTGAAGATTCTCAGTCATCCAGGTGAGTTTATCTGGAAGTTGAGTCATGGCAACTGGACTTCCTTTTCTTGAGAGATTGAAACGTCTCACTGCTCATCCAAACAGCTTCGTCACTATGAAGAAAGCTAGTTGAGAGAGGGGTTTTCAATGCTCACATGAATGGCTTCCCTGACCCCTCTCTCAAACCACCTATCTTTTCTGTTTGATATGTGTACGTTTTCATCTTAGAATGAGTGCCCTTTGTCCTTCATACCCCTCTCTCAACAGAGGTAGTGGTGGGGGGCTCAGGCACAGTCTATCTGCCACTTATCAGGCTGTGATTTCAACAATACCCAGACAAATCAAAATACTTCTGGCCGTCACCATCAAGGCAATAACTTTATGGGTTTCAGCACCTTACTTAAGCCATGGTTCACCTTAAGGCCATTGAGATTGCCCTCTACTTAACAAGCCTATTCAGGCCATTGTTCATCTTATGAGCCTATTTCAGACCAGGGAGACAAGAGGTCAACGTGAGCTATAAAATGGAGAACTTACTAGCTTTATTCAGACTGACAAAGCTCTTTGGATGAGCAGTGAAACATTTCAATCTCTCAAGAAAAAGACGTCCAGTTGCCATGACTCAAATTCTAGAGAAAGATTGGCCACTTCGCTTGGATTTGTAAACCCACAACCTCACTTCTGTATTTACAGAAGCTTTCACATGCAGACACTACTGGGATGAACGGCAAACAATTCTGTCCCTTGTTCAAATAATCTCTGATTGAGAGCCATGTCCCTGCCATCCCGTTGTTTCCAACCCAGTTAGGAACAGCTGCCTGATTTGTCACACTTAGAGATGAGGTCATGCTATTTAAAAACAAGAAACTGTGCAATTTTTGGCGGGAAATACTTATTTATAAAATAATCATCAGTTTGCATTTTTACTTTTCTCTGTGTGTAGGATAGTCCCTGTGGAAAGCTGTGTGTCTTCTAAAGGAGCTGGAAGAAGCAAGGCAAACCTATAGTTGCTATATTTATCCAAATGCAGAGTACTATATTTTAGATCTTGTAAAATAAATGTTGACACAGCACATCAGTCTGTTGTCTCTGGGTTGATTTTCTTCTAAAATCTCTTCTTCCCCAGCTGCCATATGTTCCGGAGCAAACGTGCTCAAATTCTCTGAATTCCTAAAACTCATAAGGCATTTATTTATTTATTTATTTATTTATTTACCGCCTGTCTTCTAACGGTAATAATTCGAATGATGATTTTTTTAAAAAAAGAAAAAGACAATATATTTTCAAGAGTTGTAAATATTTTAATACATTTTTAGTAATGCGGTATCATGGGGCATGCTGGCTCAGTGGACTAAAGCTGTAAAAACTGTCAGCTGCAAAATCAGCAGCTCGGTGGTTTGAATCCCAGGGGCCACGCAGAGGAGTGAGCTCGCGCTAATAACCCCAGCTCCTGCCAACCAAGCAGTTCGAAAGCATGTAAATACAAGTAGATAAATAGGTACCGCCATAAAAAGTGGGAAGGTAAACCAGTGTTTCCTTGCAGCCATGCTGGCCACGTGTCCATGGACTTGCACAACACTGGCTCTTTGGCTTGAATACGGAGATGAGGAGTGCCCCTAGAGTCGGACATGACTAACAGGCATGTGCGGGGGGGGCAATACAGAAAACACAGGAGACAGTTGGCCCACTGCTCCATACCTAGTATCTAAACTTACATCAGAACCTGGCTATTAGCACTGCCCTGTTTCCTTCCTGTTGTCTTTTTTTGCCGTGAGTCAAGGTCAAACTGGATGTCACAAGAAGAAAGTGGGCCTCACGTCTTCGGTTTTCTTCCAAAAACTGAGGAAGGGGGAGAAGAAAATCCCAAGGCTGTGAAGTTGGAGAAAACAAGCATTCACTCTTGACCCAGCCAACATTTTCATGATGGAATTTCCCCAAAAACTATCTGTTCCATGACACAAAAATTAAACGGTGCTGAAAAATGTTGAGTGGCATCTGGATTTTCTCCTTGAACTACCAAATGTCCCAGCTGTTTGTGTCTGGCCTATTTTTGGTGGTGGTATGTTGGTTTAAATATGGTTCCTTGACAAACACATTAAAAATAACCCTGCCACCCCTTCAGGAAAATTAAGGTTACTATGTGTAGGCATCAGCAGATCATTTGTAACACTCATGGTAAGCAAACATATTTTGATCTTGAACAATGAAGAGTTTGTTACCGGAGGTTCCATTCATGCAGCAATACTCAACCCTTATTCTTGTTCCATCAAGATGAGTTTCATTTAATTAAGGAGTAAAGTCTTTATTTTCTGTATTTTTATTTGTTTCCAACATACTGTATACTGTTATGCAAAATACCCAGTACAAAAAAAAAAACAAATTATAAATACAGGAGAGACATAGCATGATAGCATGTAAAAAAGAAAACTTAGGTTCAATAATAACTACCACTTAGGTATTTATTAATATGTTACATACCTTTAATAATTAGGATATTGCTTATGGTTATCTTAAGTTCTAGGATTCTAAGGCTTATATCTCTTTAAACTGTATTTTACAGTCTTATGATTCTGCTTGTTTAAAATTATTTTATGCTGATTATTTTTTGGATGTGGCTTTGCTTCATTTTTATGATTGTCTAGTGTAGTTGATATACCGTAATTCCTGTATATGATATTTTATTTTGTTGTTTTCTGGTGGGAGTTACTGGTACCATGGGAGTTACAAATTATTTGAAATAGTAAAATAAATAACCCAATCCTTCATTTTTGTAGAAATGTCCTTAATCAGGACAATTCAAACGGCGTGCTCTGGTTTCTCAAAGTGACAAAATAAAATTCTTCTTTTCTATATTTGACTTTGGAACAAGACTGACTATGATCCATACTTGTGAAGAATGACGTGCTTAAGGCAAAGTATATGTAGATAATGTACTGATTTTGCATCAGAAATTGCTGAAAAGGGAGTAAACAAGTTATTTCACTGACAATCCATAGAATTTAGATCGAGTATAGATACATACTAAAACATACTTACATAGAGTATGGCAGAATGTTCAGTTTATCAACCAGCAAAATTCTATATACCTGTAGCTGATCTGCCCAGATCTTAAAATTTAAAATTAAAGCTAATACAGTACAGTAATCATCTATTATTATTCTATATTTTAACCCTGGATTGTACATATAGGTTTTTTTAAGAGTCCAACCAGTTGATGATGGAATTCAGTTTAGCTTTAGCATCACTATTCCTTTATATGCCTCCAAACCATGTCCGCGACCAAGCCTGGAATAAACCTAATTGAATTCATACTTCTTAGTAAACCTGCACAGGAGTAGCATTTTAAGGCATACCTTTTGCCTTCACTGTTGTCCATGTAAATAAGAATCAAATAGGGAAGACAAATAACTATTTTTATGTCCACGTACTGTATTACATTTAAGGACCTCTTCCTACTGCCAGAATGACTCTAGTGTTGGAGTCCTCACCACTTTCTGATGTAATTGGTTCCACTGTCATACTGCTCCATTAGAAAGTTTTCCCTGATATGCAACCTGTAGCCTGGGTCCATTGCTACCGTATGTGTCCTGCACTATGAGATGACTGAAAATAGATCCTACTCTTCCTTTACATGACTAGCTTTCAAGTATTTGAAAAGTGCTATCATTATCTCCCCTCAGTCTTCTTTTCTCAAGGCTAAACATGCTCAGCTCTTTCAGTCTTTCCTCAAAGGGCTTGGTTTCCAGTCCTCTGATCATCCTTGTTGCTCTCCCAAGTCATGGGATACAAAGTAACAGAAATGATTGGACAACAATACTCTGGTTTCTCTTCAGATCGTAAATCTTTTACCTGTTAACAATATTATATATACTGGACATAGGACCACATGTAAGATAGACAAACTGAGAGAGAACTGAGATAGACAGACTGAGAACACTTCTCATTCCGGGATTAACGCAAACTCACGAACACTTGTCTCGATACGAGAAGCGTGATGAAAAGATTCCAGGGGCCAGGGAGGGGAATCTCTCATCACGCTTAAATCGCTGTTCAGGGGGCGTGGTCGGGACAACCACGAAACGACAGGACAAGGGCGTGAGGTTACGTTACTTCATACCGGTCCGCAGCGGGACCGCGAACAGGGACGAAAGGAACGTGAAGTTACAGCCAGAGACAGAGAGAAAGTGTTGTAAAGCAGGAAAAACTTGGAAGTTGGTTGTGCACGTTATTGCTGTATGCAAGCTGGAATCTGTATTGGATGTTCTACAATTTAGAGGTTGGAAGGTGCATTGCT
Organism: Phrynocephalus versicolor; assembly: GCA_023846285.1. NCBI lineage: Eukaryota > Metazoa > Chordata > Lepidosauria > Squamata > Agamidae > Phrynocephalus > Phrynocephalus versicolor. The sequence goes on along the minus strand of JAHTLZ010000007.1, from coordinate 39,811,038 downwards.
GAAGGATGATCTTGGATGTCTAAGCTGTATGAACTGTATACAGTATAGGTAAATAGATGCTGAAACAAAGTCTTCTTTCTCTAAATTTTTAGTGGTTCTCAACCTGTGGGTCCCCAGATTTCCTGGACTGCAACTCCCAGAAGCCTCCACCACTCGCTGCGCGAGAAGGGATTTCTGGGAGTTGTAGTCCAGGAACATCTGGGGACCCACAGGTTGAGAACCACTGCGTCTAATCTGAAGAAACTATGCTTTAACTCGAGACAGCAGGCTACGCTGATAGTTGTGGTGGACTACATATTCCATGGTCCACCCACACACTGGTCACGAGACACAACCATTTGGTTGGTACACAGGAACAAGAAATAAACAAAGGATAGAGTCCAGGGGATAAATTCCTCTTGATCTCAAATTCTTTGAATGAGGGACTACAGGAATGCAGGAGGTGGAAGTGTGAACCAAGCTGCTTTCAGGGTGTAAACGCTCATCTTCCCAGACTCGGCCAGGTTTACATAGAAAGACCAGATGTATATCTATTTTTATATGTTCCAAGTCCTTTTATCTATTCAAACCCTGGCAATTTTCATGGTAGCCCCATGTAGAGTGCACTGCAGTAGTCTAACCAGGAAGTGACCAGACTACAGGAGTAAGGTTTGTCCCTGTCCTGGAATGGTCATAACTGGTGGACCAGAAGAAACAGACCCCAGGCACTCACATGACCCTCCAATGATGAGATGAATCTAGTATACTTCCCAATTACACTCCTACTTCTTTAGGGGTCTCCTGCCTAAGTTGTGGAACTGAGAACTACCAAACAATGGAGCCTCCATCTTGTTGGGATTCAGCTCCAGCGTACTGGCCCTCATCCAGCCCACTGCAGCCTCCAAATATTAGTCCAGCACCTGCACAGCCTCAGCTGACCCTAATGATAAAGAGAGGTAGAGATGAGTGTCATCAGCATATTGATGGCACCCAATCTCAAAACTCCTAATGACCTCTTACATGTCAGATCTTTCTACTGTAATATATTTTATCTTAAGCTAGGAAAAGGGGGGGTATCATCTCTGTTTGTAAGTTTAGGAGCTATCTCAACCTTTTACCAATGTGTTTTAAGGAACTCATTAAGAATAGCAGCAATTTTACATATATCCTTGTTAGGCAGATGACGATACTGTAGCTGGAAGTTTGCAGCTTGTCAAAGGACTCCTTAATAAATTCATGCTAGAGTTAAAAATCTGAATCTGAGATTTCCTGGTTCAAAATTAAATCTAATGAATATTTAGATTTATACTGCCAGACGGGCAGTATAAAAATCTAACAAATAAATATGCATTTAGATGTCAAAACCTTCCTTTGGATATTGGATATCCCACCCACATTCTAATTTAAGTTAATTATGTACTGTCACTCACTTAAGCAGGGCTGTTTAATGGGTTTTTAATTACTCCACTACTCTTTAAATTAACATGGATTATAACAGAATAACTGTTCATATTGGTAATGTAACTGTGTAAAAATACTGAAATCCTATTGCTTGGTGGAGTTAATGAAAGAGTATCATTAAATCATTGGGGATTTGTTGATTCCACTCTAGTACCATCAGTTCAAACTTACTTTTGTATAGTAACATCTACAGTATGCCCATTTGAATAACTCAAGTTTTTTGAGGAGTTGACTCAACAAATTCCACTAATTCTATCTGCCTAATAATAATAACCATTTGTTGTCAAATCAATTCTGACTTATGGTAATCCTTTTCAGGGTTTTCCAGGTAAAGCAATGCCTCCTGAAGTTGTGCAATTCAGGTGTTCTTTGACTGCAACTTCCAGAAATTTCAGCTAGGACAGCCAATAGTGAAATGTCAGTGAAGATTCTCAGTCATCCAGTAGAGGTTATCCATAATTTGAAGCATGGCAACTGGACGTCTTTTCTCGGGAGATAGAAACATCATCAGACTGATCACACAAGAAAAGAAGTCCAGTTGCCATGACTCCAGTTCCAGCCAACAGTGAGGGCTTCTGAGAGCTGCAGTCCAAGAACACCTGGGTTACTACCACTAAGGTAGAGAATACTCGCAAATAGTTAACTATTCCTTTGTTCTGGGGAGCACTTTGGGACTCAGCAGCTTGCCCAAGGCTACGCAGACTGGCTCTACTCACAAGAGGCATAGTGGGGATTTGAACTCCCAACCCCCAAGTCCACAGCCTGATGCCTAACTCATTCATCTATCCAGTCAGCAGACCTACTCTAATTCAATTTACTACACTAATCAACAGAATTTCAATTTAAAAGAAACAAACGAAGGGCGTTTATACACGACCCCTAAGCTCCGCTGCAAATGGCTCCCAGCTCCGGAGCTTAAAAATGTTTCCCCACCAGCTCCGGAGCTAACAGAAAATTAAGTGCCCACCCACCTAAGTGTGACCTAGCGCACCTTTCAAGTACCTGCTCTTTGATGGTGAAAAATTTTGATGCGGAGAGTGCTGGGCTCTCCTCGCTTCTTTTTGTTGTTGTTGTTTTGCCTCCCGCCCCTTTAAGAGGAACCAGGAAGTAACGGGGGGGGAGAGTTGGAGCAACTTCCACAGCAGGGAGGTAAGAGTGCATTCTTTTCTCCCTTTTTTTCTCCCTCTCCTCACGCAGCCAGCAGCCAGGAATGCGGAGGGGGTGGGAACGCAGGGAGAGCGACAAACCCCCAAGATCTCTGGTCCGAATTTAAGGGACCAGCGGATCTTGGGGGTCATGTAAAAAGGCCCAAACCTGCAGCTACTGTTTATCTTTGATTTGTGAAGCACATGACTCTGATGTGGTGACTGAGGGTGAACATGTTTCAAAGGTTTGTGCCCTCCTTCACCTTAGTCATGCTGTACTTTATAAAATAATAGAAAATACTTCCTGGAGGAATTCTGGCCCAGAATTACAAATTCTCACAAAATGAAATGGCAGGGGATGGAACTCTATAGGACATGAAGGAAGGCAGCATTTCCCACCTGGAGAGAAGTATAGCTAGCTATGGATAAAACAGCTGATGGTGCAGCAGCCACCAAGATGGAAACTTAACTTTTGGGATGGCAGTTCTCAGGAACACCCAGCCAATGCTGAGGGCACTATAATGAAATACAGTTAGGGCCACTTCCGTCTCAGCAATGCTAAGGCGATGATTTCTGTTTCAGAGACAGTACAGAGGACCCTCGTATAACAAACAGTTTGTATAACATAAAATCTGTACAGCAAAAAATTCCAGAGATAGGGGAAATTTGCTTAACAGAATAGTCTATGGGGCGAGTCTGTTCAACATAAAATGGTCACAATTAGGGATTACTCTGTTTTCAATGCATTCCTATGGGAAATGTGTATAAAGGAAAATTTGCTTAACATATTTTCATTTGGAACGAATTAATTCCTTTATACAAGGTACCACTGTATGCCGTATTCTATGTTTCAGGTCACCTGGAGGCATTTAAGAGAAAATGGGACACCATCTTTCAGATCTCTCTTGATTTGGATTCCTGCACTAAACAGGGGGGGTTGGACATCCTCCTGAAGGCTTTGAGTGAACTTCGGCTCTTGCTTAGAAAACGTTTCATTTCTGCTGAATCTAAGATTCCGGCTACTCACCGTGCACAAGACAGTACCGATTGCAGCTGCTCATGGTGTTACGTTGGACTGTCTACAAAGCAGTGCAGATAGACTGACTCTGGGCATGCACAGAGTAGACTCAGTAATCAAGGCGCAGACCCCACTCCCCGACCTTTAGTGGTGAAACTCCAAAAAGTAGAATATCGTGCAAAAGTTCATTTATTTCAGTAATGTAGCTTTAAAGGTGAAACTAATATATATTACATGCAAAGCGAGATACGGTATTCTAGTTGTCTGATTGTGAAGTTGGGAGTTTCATAAACTGTAAGGCATAATCATCCCAATTATAACAAATTAAGGCTTGAATTACCTCGCTTTGCAGGTCATGAGCCTATCTCATATACAAAAGTGGAACAGGTGATACCTTTAGGCTACTATAAAAATGACAAAACATTGCTAATATTTCGGGGGCAAAGCCCTCTTCCTCAGAGCAGTACCAATAGAATAACATGGCAAAAGATGGATTTGCCAGGAATTATTTCTTAGGTGGAGAGTCCATGGCAAGATGGAAAAAGCCAGGCAGTTTGAGGCTCCAAGCTTGGATGTTCTTGGGGTGCCTCTGAAGTGAAGGGAGGGAGGTGTTTTTATTGTCCCAGTCCTTCCAAAGATATGTCACGGCTCTCACATACACACATTCACACCTCTCCTCAATGTGACTTGCGGAGTCCAAAAGTCTCATATACAGTATCTCATATATATGAGTCTATCTTTAAAGCTGCATTACTGAAATGAACTTTTGTGCGCTCTTCTAATTTTTTGAGTTCCACCGGTAAGTGGTTGCCTGCGGGACCATGCGGGCCAGTCCGCTTTGCCACCCATCATCACCCCTTTTCCACAAGCGCCAGCGACGGGGCCAGGAGCGGCGTCCTCTTTCTCTCTACCCCAACGGCAGGCAGAAATCCAACCGATGGAGCTCACACCCTCCCGGCCACAGCTCCCTACGACTTGTTTCTTTACTGCCAGGCGGAGGGCGAGAAAAGCGGGTCCCGCGGGCGGCGGCTGGGAAGAAGAAGAGGCGAGTCGGCACGTCCTCCGGAGGCGCTCCGAAGACAAGGAGGGCGACGAGCCGCCTCTAGGCGGGAGAGGGAAGGAGGGAGGGAGGGCCGGAGGGCCAGCAGGCGGGACCGAGGTGGCCAGCGATTCTCGTCCGTCGCCATGGCTGCGCCGCGCCGCGCCTGCGGGCGGCCAATGGCCAGGCCCCACCACCTGAGCCCCGCGGAGGAAGGGCAGAGCGCCGGCGGGGTGGGGAGGAGGCGGTGGCCCGAGCCGCGCCCAGCACCGCCTCAGCCTCCCGAGCGGCCGCGCCATGCCTCCGGCCAGATCCCGGGTTCCTCCCTCGGGGCGGCGAGCGGGGCGACGGCGGTGGTGGCGAGCGCAGCCGGGGCTCCCCTCGCCTTCGCCCCTGGGCCGCGGGGCGCCGAGAGGCCTCGGGAAGAGACGACGCCGTGGCGCTGGCACTGGCGCTGGTGGTGGTCTTGGTGGAGGAGGAGGAGGAGGAGGAGGCGACGAGGGCTCCCGGCCATGGAGACCCCCGAGCCGGGCTGGTGGTGGGGGAGGCTGCTCCTCGGGCGCCTTCAGGACGCGTGCCGCCGCCTACTCCCGCGGCGCCGCTGCCCGAGCCTGCCCAAGAGTCAGGGGCGCCTGCTGGCGGCCGGCCTCACCTGTTGCTGCACCGTGCTGGCCTGGTGCGCCCTCAGCGGCTTCCAGCAGCAGCAGCTACTGAGACCTGACCAGGAGGAGCCGGTGACGGTGCTGCTGTGGTGGCCGCCCTTCGGGCACAGCCGGGGCTTGGGCGCCTGCCCGCCGCGCTTCGGCCTCGGCGCCTGCCGCCTCACCACCAACCGCAGCCGCCTGAGGGAGGCCCAGGCCGTCCTCTTCCACCACCGCGACCTCGTCCTGCAAGGGCTGGCGGAGATGCCCACCCTCAGGTCCCCGGGCCAGCGCTGGGTGTGGATGAATTTCGAGTCGCCTTCGCATTCCCAGGGCCTGAGGGAACTCCGGGGCATCTTCAACTGGACCATGTCCTACCGGGTGGACTCTGATGTCTTTGTGCCTTACGGGTACCTCCGGCCCAAGCAGGCCCCGGCCGCCCGCCTCACCCTGCCCAGGAAGACCAAGCTGGTGGCCTGGGTCATCAGCAACTGGAACGAGGACCATGCCCGGGTACGCTACTACCGCCAGCTCCAGAAGTACCTCCCCATCGACGTCTATGGGTCCCACGGGCTGGACCTGAACGGGAGCAGCGTGGTCGAGGTGGTCTCCGAGTACAAATTTTACCTGGCCTTCGAAAATTCCCAGCATCAGGACTACATCACCGAGAAGCTCTGGAGGAACGCCTTGAAGTCCTGGGCCGTGCCCATCGTTCTGGGGCCTCCGAGGTCCAATTACGAGCTTTTCATCCCCTCCAATTCCTTCATCCACATTGATGACTTCTCTGGGCCTTTGCAGCTGGCCCTTTACGTCAAATTCTTAGATAAGAACAAGAACAGATACAGGAGGTATTTTGCCTGGAGGAAGCATTATGATGTCCAGGTGACCTCCTTTTGGGATGAGCATTGCTGTAGGGTCTGCGATGCAGTCAGGACAGCAGGAGGGCAACGCAAGACCGTCCAGAATCTGGCCAACTGGTTTGAGCGTTGACCATGGGATGTTGGCTAGATGTCTGTGCAGAATGCTTTTTTTTTTTTTTTTAAAGGACCATGATGAGATAAAGAGCTGGGGTTGCTGGTGTCTCACAGCTGGAAAAGGAGTGGAAAACCCTTAACATCCAGAGTTGGGCAATATTTTCTGTCTCAGTTATCCAAATGCCATAAAAGCCTGCAGTCTTTCAAATCCTCCAGCACTCTCATCAGGCTAGAATGTACTAAGAAAAGAATGTACCATGTTAGGTTTTGGTGGGCAGTTGGGCTTTGGTTTGTTTTTTGTTTTTTTTTAAAGAGAAAATTCATTCCCCATCTCCCCATTTTTGCCTAAAGCCAAATTCACGAAACTGGATCACTTGACTCAGTCCCCATGTTGTGGGTCGGTGTGGATGCCTGACTTCCAAACAGAGGCGGCTGAGTCCTTCTGGACCACTGCAGATCTTACAGGTAGCATTTGAGTGCTTCCTTCTACTATCTCTACTCCCCCCCCCCATATGTAGACAGACGGTATCTTAAGGAAAGGTTTGGTCTTGAAGGCACTGATACACTGTTTGATATGCAGGGAGTTTTTAACATGGGCAGATGTTAAGATATAGGTGGGGGTTTTTAAGCATTAAAAAACATGGGTTCCCCTCTCATGGTGTGAAATGTGGGCAGCCCCAAAATGACTCTGCTAAACCGTTTAACTAAACCTGTACTCCAACTAGAATACTGCAGAGAATGGTTGAGGTAATGCCCTTGAGTAGCTTCCTACATGTTGACTATTATTATGACATGATACCTGATCACGAGTATGATTAGACTCTGGCTTGCTCTTGGCCGCTTTTTTGTGGCCTTTGCTTGTCATAGTGAGGGGAGAAAACTGTTAGTCGCATGGGACCATCATGGCATAATCAGCTGAAAATACTGACATCCTAAAGATCATGAAGTCTTGACCACATTGTTTACAATAGGATATAGAATTACCTGGAAGTCCGTCCCGATGCTTCCATCTTTATACATTAGAAAATAATAACTGCAGGCTTGCAGTATTAAAATAGGTAGCCCTCACAGGAGACTGCCTTATACTGAGCTGGTCCAGTGGCTCATTTAATTTAACATTGTCCACACAGAAAGGGCTTCAGCAGAGTATCAGATAGGAATTTGCCCCTGCTGTTTCACAGCATCCTAGGTGTTGAAGTACAGTATGTACTTCACCAGAGAGCTATGATCCTCCTTGACGTGATATTCAAAGGATACTTTCGTAGTGCAACCTAATCAAATTCCATCACTGAGCCCTGAGGGCAGCTTCAAAGTTCTGCTGGATACAAGCCACCTTGCCTTTTATAACTTGAATGCTGCACAGATTAAATGCAAAGGAATTAGAGATATAGTATATAAACATTGATGGTTATTGGGTGGCTCTTTGGATTGTTGCTCGTAAACATTAATCCAAATCAACATTTTCATTTTGATTTAAGAGCCTAGAGCAGGCATGTCCAAATTTCGGCCCTCCTGTTGTTTTGGACCACAACTCCTGTTGTGGTCTAAACTTCTAAGCTTAGATTGGCAATGGCAAAGGACTATGGGAGTTGCTGTCCAAAACATCTGGAGGGCTGAAGTATGGACATGCCTAGCCTAGAGATTCCTTGGTGGGATGAAGTTTAGCAGTTGTTAAAAAAAACTTTATCTAAGAAACCCCTATTCACTACCGCTGACCTTCTCCTACAATGTACAGCTGTAACAATGTGTCTGTACGTTTCAGACATGCTATGAAGATGAAGCCACACATAATAATGAAAGAGAAATGGTTTCTTCTAAGTTTTAGATGCTTGTGCGAGATCTGTATGCCACTGAATCAGTTACCAGTTGAGCCATAAATCTGGCTGCTTTTGTGGCCGTTGAATTGCAGGGATTTAAAATGTTATGGACGACAGTACATCCATGTTTATATGTTCGGTCTTGACTCAATCCTCTGCTCCTGTTTTTTTCTCTTCCAAACATCACTGTTTCCAAATTGGGTTTCAAGGAGAAGGTATCACCACCCTAATCATAATCCAGAGGCTCACTTTGTGCGAGGAGAGATTACAATAGTGCTGAATGCAGTAAAAGCTCTTCTAAACTAGATACTGTATTCGGTCTGTCATCACCCATGGCTCATGCAGACCAGTCTCAGGGCCCATCAGAACTGTAGAGTTCCATGCCTTTATGAAGAGTAAAATGTGGCTCAGTGGTGGAGCACATGTTTGTGATATGAAATATCCCGGGATTGATCCCGGGTATTTCCGTCTTGCACAAAGCGGATCAAGAAACAGGGGATGTAAGACGGTAGAGATTTGTCACTGGTCGGTAGCAACAATAATGAAACAGAGGGGCTGACTCAATGACTCAGTATGTTTTCCCATGCATAGATTGATATTTCAGCCACTGTGCTCATCAGACATGGACAAAAGTGCATGGGTATAAAATCAATATTCCTGATTTCCCCCACCCCCCAACATAATGCTTCACACATAATCCTTGCCAATTATTGTCCAAACTGAATCTCAGCTACGTGTTCTCATGGGAATACTATAAATAGCAATAGCCTCCAAGAGGCCCATCGCTATTAATCTTCGGGTGAATCCCAGCAGACAAGGTGTTTTTGTCTTCCTCTTCTTTTGCAAGGTGAATGTGCTATGAAAACAAACAGCCTTGGAGGATATGAAGGGTTTCTTTCACTAAATATAACAGGATTTTATGCCTGGGGGAGGGGAGGGAGCCATGGCAAGCATTAGCAAAGCAAACATCTCCTTTGGCTGGGAGTTTGTGTGTATTTACAGGCAGCCTGTACAGTTCTGCCATGATGTCATGGGGGGAAATTTAGACATGATTCCTGACTCCATCCAATGTATTTATTTATAAATATGCCGCCCATTACAGTCAGACTTGTTTATGAGGAGATAGGCATTTCATTCTGCTGTAATTTATTGTTTGTATCTATTTTAATATTAGCAGTCTGTGTCGTGCATTGATGTCAAGAAATAGGGATTAAAAGACTGTGATTGGAAAACATGGTGTGTATCAGCCAAGTTTGCATAGCCAGTGTGCAAAGTTGCCTAATCGCAACGTGGAAATGTTAAAATCCTGCTATAGGGAGTCTTACAGTCTTATGAGGTTGGACAAGGAAAACAGAGATAGCTTTAAAGCAGGCATGACCAAACTTCGGCCCTCCTGATGTTTTGGACCAAAACTCCCAGAATTGCAAGCCTGTATTTCCAATGGCAAAGGACTGTGGGAGCTGTGGCCCAAAACATCTGGAGGGCTGAAGTTTGG